>JANFCV010000034.1:1200000-1585000 GCA_024500475.1 Phthorimaea operculella
ATTTACTTTAGTTTGTAATAGGACTGAGGTTCTAGAGTCTTAAATATTGTAGGTCTCTATGGAAATTGGTAAGGCTTTTAGGTTAGAAAATTATATTACATTTTATAAAGCTGTGTATTGTAGGTTCCATTTTTTTATCCTAAGAGGTATTGTGTAGTCGGGTAAAAAGGCACCAGAATGGTTGTCACCCGGCAGGGGGCGCCACTTAACAGCCACTTTGGAGGACAGTAACTTGATGGCGGGCGCTACATTTTACGACAATGTTTGTCGAACTAGACGACAGTTTATGACGCTTTACTGGTATTAATGAATTAGGTATATTGACTTTAGTTTGTACGAAAGACGACGAGCGTGCATGAAAACATTGATGAATTTTGAGGAAGCAAAAGAGGTGTGTCAGGATCGTAGCGAGCTACTCAGCTTGTATTCTCAGCCTACCCATTTACTAAATAAACAAACAGACATGACATAAAAAAATTATGTAGTTTGTAGGAAAACCTCATCCATCTCTGTCATTTTGGTGTCGAATGATTTAACTGTTCGCATTAATTTTACGTAGAACAAAATGCAATTTTTTTTTATGTACACCTGTGAATACATAAATGACATTGAAACAGACCGTAGATAGGTAGATGCTTTTACATACATTACAAATAAAAGATAGGAATGCCACACTTCAAGAAAAGCGTTTGCAAAAAGCAATTCAGAGATATCTTTTTTGCTTATATCTTTACGTACAGCAGATTTTTCAATGTTCTTCTCTCTTTGTCCCCAGGATATGCAGGAGGTGCTGGACGAGGACGAGGAGATGAGCGACTGGCTCATCGAGCGCGACTCCAAATGCGGCGTGGTGCTGCACGACAGGCTTATGACAGACGCCGCACTAGGATCAGCTCCCATCAAGACAGAACACTCGTACAGCCTCCATTCAGATGCAGAATCCGCGCCCGCCTCGCCACACCATACCAAAGTTGATGGTACGTACCTTTAACTCTTTCAAAACCTATGAAATCATCTAGGTATAGTCCTCTCGGCATAAAACGGGCCAAAACGGCCACTCTCTTTGAGAATGCCTCCACTCCACCAAGCGAGAAGACCATCTGTAGTCGCAGGCTCATTACAGAAGCCACCATAAGATCAGCTCCCATCAAAACGAAACATTCCTATAGGCTCCATTCAGATGTAGACTCCGGGCCTGCCTCACCACACCATACAAAAGAAGACGGTAGGTGTCTTTTCATGAGTAATCTATAGACAAAACCAATCACACCACCAGTCCTTTCGGCTTAGCGGACTCAATCAAACAACAACTCTGAGAATTCTGTCAATCAATAATGGAATCGACTCTTTCTAAACCTATAAAACTACCAATTGTTCTCTTGGCATCACGGGCCAAAACGACAACCATCTTTTCTCGAGAATGCCATCTTTGGTGGACTCACCGTCAGCTTGTAGTTAACCATGATTGGCAGATATTGGGGCACAACTCCTTAGCTATTCTTTGCTACCACATGCACCAAATTAAATTCAGTCAGACGCATCAGATAATTTAGTATATAAGAACTATGTTTAAAATTAAAATTACTCACAAGTAGTTGGTTGGTATGAGGGGCAAATGTAGGTCGCTGCTGCATCTAAGTACATAAAAAATACGGTTGTGAGCAGTTGTGAGTGTCACGAGTTCAGTAACCCCAGAAAATTTATGTGTCTGCAAAGACAATAAAGATGATAACTCGTACATAATGAAAATAATCCCTTTATAGGCACTATAATAATTAGGTAGGTAACTTGCGAAGGTAGTTATAATGGTTTAAGCCAGACTAGAAACAATCTCACAATAGTAATACTCATGCATGTATGGACAAAATACAACACAATAACAACTCAAAAATCGAATCAGACTTTTGGATTTTCAATCCTGAGTCATCTGAAACTAGATCACTGAGAGAGTTGCAACATAATTTACATTTTTGTAGAGATATAATAATACTTCCAGAATTGCCGTGTGGTAGCGTTTAGGAATACCTACTGCCACCCCTAGTCCACTCAGGGTATTTCGTAGAAGGCGACGTAGAGTTTTGACTCTGCTAAATATCTGCCGACTATGCTCAACCGCATGGTGGCGCTGATACCACCTACAATAGCATTCCCAAAGAGGGTTGACGTCAGGCAGGCGGCCAGTCATATAACATTGCGAAATTCATTTGCTAATACTTTTCTGCTTTAACAAAGTATGGGATAAGGGCAGGCAGATAATGATAGTATATATGCCATTCTATTTCTCAACACTATATTTTTTCACTTTTCTACCAACCTAGCTAAAAGCCTTCCTACACATTACACTACAATGTAAAAAGAATTAGGTTCCTTCCTCCATGACATTACTAGCTATAATGTAAAGGTCCCACTAGGCCCGGGGGATCTCGCCCTAATGCGGACAGATGAGATTCTTGTATATTAGGTCAGTAGACATGGGGTTTAGAGACTTCCAGAATATTCTGGTTTATTTCTCTAAAATGCCCATAGGTACAACATTTTAACTCATTAGCTACCTACATTATGGTTTATAAGTATGAGATACAGCCTGGTGACAGACGGACAGCCAAGTCTCAGTAATAGGCTCCGCTGTTTCAAACTTTTGGGTACGGCACCCTATAAGTCAAGGCAATCTCTAGCAAAGAAAAAAATCAAAAGAAACCGTGCCAAATTCGCGTAACGCTAGCCTAGTTCCAACTTCATATTTTTCAGCTTCTACTTACATAACCATGAGATTTTTGAATTGTAATACGTCAATTTTATGCCATTAAAAACCATTTTTGCTCTGGAAAAATACGAACTCACGTGAAAAGAATTATTCACGATTATTCTAGAGTCGAGTTTTCACAGCTGTGCCAATGAATAGAATAAAAACATTATTGTTGTAAATATGATCTCTGTGTGTGTGTGTGTGTTTGGTGCTGAAAACTCAAATTCTATATAGCACGTATCATTACCTATCATCACCGAAAAAAATATACCTATGTTTATTTTTCTACCTTGGTAAGTTACCTTGCCACTTTGCTATACTGGAGTTTTGGGAAATTATCATTTCAACTAAAAATTAACTTAGGGTTGTATTTTGAAGACAAAAGCTTATCTTTTCAAATGTTTCATTTTAGTATTTTGGTCTATGTGTTAGATATTTATTGTTCAGAAAGTGTATCAATTCAAATACCTAAATAAACACAGGTGTTACAAAATATGTAAGTAAGTCAAGTAAAAGTGAATTATTGATACAAAGTTTACACAATGACGCAAACTTCTGTAATTTATTCAATGTCAGAACAAAACACTATGACTTGTTTCTTTTTTCTTACTAATACAAACAAGTTGTATAGAAGCAAAGCAAGGTATTAGATAGTTAGCTCATAGTTTGGTGGTAGATACTTACCTATTACCTAATTTTGCTGTCAAATCAACAAGCAAAATGGAATAAATTCCTGGGACTGCAGCCAATATTTATTTATTATGTACAAAATTTGGTACAAGGGGTCTTAGGAGGTTATGCGGGATGTTAGGGACGGTGTAACGAAAACTTTGCAGGCGTGCTCAGACCATAAAACTGAACAACTTTTACCATGGAGCCAATCACCATTGGTAGAAGAAAAACATTTTCCGACCTCCCATACAAAGTCAGTCAGCTGATCGTGAATTTTGTATGGGAGGCTAAAATTTTTTTCGTTTGCCGCCATTGGCTCCGTAGTCAAAGTTGTTCAGTTTGATGGTCTGATCATGCCTGCAAAGTTTTTGGTACACCGTCCCTAACACCCGAACGACGACATGTAATTATGTTTTAATGTTCATTTTCTATTACAAAACAATACCGGCGCCTTCAACAACTCAATCAACCGTTTACTTCAATATTCAACGCTTTAACTGTAAAAACTATCCGCGATTACCATTTGCAGTTATAACTAATACCTATGCATCATTGCACACATGCGTACCTACATCATCGATGTAGAGGGGAATGTTGGGGAAACAGTTGAAAGAGCTTGGGTAGGCATTTAGGGGCTACATTGCATAGCTCGCTCCAGTACTATAGGTGATCGGTTTTCATCGGACCCCCGGCTATATGCCCTTGTTTTGTATCGTTGGTTTCGTAGTGATGCTCTGACTCAGGAACCGGAGTCGTCTAAAATCATGTGGTCAATCAATCAAAGGACCTGGGGTTCTCTGCCATTGACCCGAAAAGAAGATCAATTGATGTAGATCTGGCAGCCGATGTGGCGCAGTGGTTAGTACGACTGCCTGCCACGTAGAAGATTCCGGGTTCAATTCCCGGTGGGGTCACTCACAAATTTGATATTTATCACTTTGTGAATTTGTTCCCAGTCTGGTTAGGACATTGCAGGCCGAACCACCTAATTGTCCGAAAAGTAAGATGGTTCCGATGGTCCCGGTTGCTGTCTATGATGGCGGTCGTTACATCATGTCAGAGGCCTGCCACTTGCAGTAGGCGGTTGAAAAACTCTGACACCAGGGTTCGTCGGATCGTTGAACGACTCGGTGTCCCACACGAAGAGAATGAGAGATTAATCAATTGTTTCCCCCAATTTCAGACATGGAAGACGAATGCTACCCCACAATCCCAGCCAGCGCGTGGAGCCGGCGGAGGAGCAGCGAGCCCGAGGTGAAGGCCGAGCCCAAGTCGGAGCCCGACTCGCCCGCGTCTTCCTGCCCCCCTTCACCGACCCCCGGAACACCCCTCACACACCTCGACTATGTTATTGACCACACAGTAAGTACAAGACAGGTCTGGAAACGCCTGGAAGCTTTAGGCATCTTTGTGAATGAGTATACTCCTTCAGAAGGTGTCTTCCGAGGTGAAAGCCGAGCCCAAGTCGGAGCCCGACTCGCCTGCCTCCTCCTGCCCCCCCTCACTGACCCCCGGCACACCCCTCACACACCTCGACTATGTCATTGACCACACAGTAAGTACAAGACAGGTCTGGAAACGCCTGGATCCCTTAGACAACTTTGTGAATGAGTCTGACGCCTTCAGAAAGAATCATCTGAGGTGGATGCCGAGCCCAAGTCGGAGCCCGACTCACCTGCATCCTCCTGCCCCCCCTCACCGACCCCAGGCACACCCCTCACACACCTCGACTATGTCATTGACCACACAGTAAGTACAAGACAGATCTGGAAACGCCTGGAAGCCTTAGGCGTCTTTTGGATAAGTTTGACTGCTTCAGAAAGGGTCTTCCGAGGTGAAAGCCGAGCCCAAGTCGGAGCCCGACTCGCCCGCCTCCTCCTGCCCCCCCTCACCGACCCCCGGCACACCCCTCACACACCTCGACTATGTCATTGACCACACAGTAAGTACAAGAAGCCTTCAAGCCAAGCTAAGGAGCAGCTTTAGGTGAATAAGGCTGACTCCTTCAGAAAGGGTTCTCTGAGGTGTAGACCTAGCCCAAGTTGGAGTCCGATCATGTAGACTAGGAACGCAGGGATTACGCATTTACACCTCTATAACCTAGTGTGGTACTACTAGTCAGACCATGGTCCTGCCCACTAAGAGGAATATTGTGTGTCATGTCATGTAACTAAGTATCAATAAGTCCCATCCATAAGTCATCAAAGAAACTGCATCTAAACTCGAATGAAATAACTACTGTTTTTAAAAACCTTTTCAATCCATTTTAAAAGCATAGTTCAAAGGCTAAACGTTGATGATGAATTGATGAACTTAGAGAAAGTTGCAAACAGCCGGCCTGAACTTTGGTGACCCCAGTTTTTTGACTGGGGTCAGGCAGCTTGATAGAAAAGGAATAGCCGAACCGAACTCGCCATGCGCGTGACTCGCCAAATTATAATCGCCAGTCACCAGGGCCGCCTTTAACCTTTTATAGGCCCCTTGGCACATTAGGATAATGGGGCCCCCTATGACAGTGGCGTATTTACACATTTACCGCAAACAGACTATTTTGTCACCCTTCGAACATTTGTTTGTTCAACACTTATAAATCCATGTCTCCAATAGGGGAAGCTTTGATGCCGTGTTTAAGTGCACCTAAAGGTAACATATCTTCTATCTAGAATAAATAATGTAGGTACGTCTTTAAAACAGTAGAACGTAAAAAAATACCAAAAGCGTAGCGAGCGAGCATTTTTTTGTTAAAATGGGCTCCATGTATGATTTAATGTATCGCTAGAAAATAGAGCTCGACATATATGTAATACTGAGATCAAGCACGGAACACAAAAGTAAAATAGGAACCAGCTTTTTATAGTCATATACCTACTCGATATTTTTATTGCATCATCGGAATTAATGAAGTACATACTTGAGTTTGCCGTGTGGTGCCGGCAGAGTAGAATTGCACCACCCCTTCTCTTCCCGTGGGGGTCGTAAGAGGCGATCGAGGGATAAATCCGACCTAAGCGAATCAGAGTCATGGAGATGGAAAACTCCACTCACAAACCCGGGACGGGGTCTCCGTCAGGCGCGACTAACTGATAATAAATCGTGCGGCAGACTCCTGCAGCCGACCTGGCTCCGCACGTATCGACCCGTCGTTCCTGTGGAGTCAGCCAGGAAGGCCGAGAGGGTGGCGCAGGTTCTGGGCAGCCCTGCGTTTTCCATAATTGCGTCCCAGGCAATACAGTGTCTGTGGGGGCGTGCAAAAAGCCATGCCGCTCCCGTATCGGCTTATACAGCCATGATGAAAAAACTTGCCTCAGACACTAAATAAATCGCCTGGTACAGACGTATGAGGCCAATGATGATGACTTGCGAGTAGTTATTACCTACATTACATAGGTAGATCCTAATATAGATTAAATTATTATGACACCTCGTGGAGGTATTTCAATATGCGTTACATTTGTAAAGAAGGACAATGCTGTTTACAAAAATAATAGAATATCAAAACTTGTTACTAATGTGCTACAGATGAGGGCCCACCGGTCGGGGGCCCTAGGCAAGTGCCGATTTTGCCCCATGGATAAGATGGGCCTGTCGCTTAGAACTGATGGCCGCTTTTACACCTCGGCTTCTCACGGCAAAAGCTTGTTACTAACATGCTACAGATGGGGGCCCCAATCGTCCGGGGGCCCTGGGCAAGTGCCGATTGTGCCCCATGGATAAGATGGGCCTGTCGCTTAGGAACTGATGGCCGCTTTTACACCTCGGTTTCTCACGGCAAAAGCTTGTTACTAACATGCTACAGGTAGGGGCCCCACTCGGCCGGGGGCCCCGGGCAAGTGCCGATTGTGCCCCATGGATAAGATGGGCCTGTCGCTTAGAACTGATGGCCGCTTTTACACCTCGCCTTCTCACGATGCGGGCTCTTGATTGCTGCTCTAAATGCCTAAATGTCGACACGCATTTACTCGATAGTGCTAAGCAACGGTAGATAATGTGTTCACAACGAAATAACTTTAAGGTCTCAGAAATTACAGCTTACTTCTCAGCCTATGTCTGTTTTCATTACCTAGGTACTTCTGATTAAACGATGGCTTGAGTAAATTACCTACCCATAAATGGTTCATAGGGTTGTTGGATTGGACAACTCGGTGTCCCACTTGAAAAGAAAACGAAGGAGTGTTTTGGCACGAGGTGTAGGTATGCAAAGATCTAAAAGACAAGCATCGAAACGAACACATCGTCGAATCAAAATATTATAAATACCAAAAAGAACAGGATTCTCGTAAAGCGTGTACCTAGATCGTTTTGTACCTACAGAATAAGTAGTTATGCGTTAAAATAATTTGGGCATTACGAGGTTAGGTAGGTATCTAATGGAAAACTAGTGCATTTTGCATTAAAAATTCGTAACGTAAAGTAATGCGTGAGATCCAAGGCGATTGGAACGGATAATTATCGCACGCGCGTAGTTTCTCCGAAATATGTATTCTGGTTAGGCGCATGCGCAGGCAGAGTCGTTGCATACCAAACAGTATGAAGCAATTTACTGGCAGAGAAACGGTAACTTGTAGCATTTTTTATTACTTAAAGAAGGAAAAGCCGTGTGGTGCCGGCTTATTAACGCGTCACCCCATATCTTTCCCGTGGGTATCGTATCGTAAGAAGCGACTAAGGGATTTGAGAGTTGCAATGTGCGTTGCAATTACAGACAGACCGCTGCTGATAGACTGACTACCTGTTACTTTGGCGAAACACAGTCTTCTGAATGACTCTCAAACTTTTGATAGACTTGTAATTAACCGTTTTAAGGGGCCGTCCTTCTAAGAGGGTGAAAACTGAACCCTATTACTGAGACTTCGTCTGTCCGTCCGTCTGTCACCAGGCTGTATCTCATAAACCGTTACACTTCCTACCTACCGCAAAATAAATTACAATATCAATGCGATCACCTGTGGCGATCACGAATCGAAGTTAAAGCGTTGCATTAAATGCTTACCTAATTAGAATAATATTAGCAACACTCTAGATGCCGTGTATGCGCACGAGTGGGTATTACAACGATTTACATGTCTATTTCATGCACATACATAATATGGTGTTAATAATCTATGATCAAAAGAAGCGCAAAGATTTCTATTCTTATTTGAAAATGCAGCCTCCTTTTCTACATGGTTTCTTTGAGTAAGTAAATCATTGCAAGTAGAATGACGTGATTATCCTGGTGGTTTTTCAATCACAAAAATTCCTTTAGATCCCTACAAAATAATCCGTCCCATTATAAAGCAAATCTTTCTTCAATACCAAAGTACTGAAAATCTTTTTCTTACTTCGTAATTCAATTTCTCAATCTATCTTTTTCAGACGGGAACAATTCACATGCCACAAGCCGTTCTGCAAAAGGTCGGTGCGGCCGGGGTGCCACAGTTGCTGCTCAGTGCCGCGCCGAGACTAGCCAATTCTCTAAACAACAACAAACTGTCCATCAAGGTTACCAGCTCTGGCACGTCAGGTAAGGAACAGCCCACTGCTGGACATAGGGCCCCCAGGGTGCCACAGTTGCTGCTCAGTGCCGCGCCGAGACTAGCCAATTCTCTAAACAACAACAAACTGTCCATCAAGGTTACCAGCTGTGGCAAGTCAGGTAAGGCTATCATCAAGAAGAAGACAGCTCAATAAGAAACGGCTTCATCCAACGGCTGGCTGACCGCAAACCATACAAGGTCTTCCTAGATTATCTAGTTCAGATCCGAATTCAGTCTTTGAAATAACCTTTCTAAACCTTCTTTTTTACATTCCAGGCTTCAACCTCCCCCCGACGCCACCATCGTCGCTCTCATCATCAGACAGCGAGGGGGCGCTGTCCCCCGCGCACGAGGCTTCCCCCGCCCCCGCCACAGCCCCCGCGCCCACCAGGCGCTCCCACCTGTACGTGTCGCACCACTCGCGGCAGCCGATCAACACGCCCCTCATCAGCAACCAGCCGGTAAGACATCAGACAGGGTCCTCTCATCTTCAAACAGCAAGGGAGCACTGCCTCCCCACAGCCCCCGCGCCCAACAGGCGCTCCCACCTGTACATGCAAACGCCCCTCATCAACAACCAGCCGGTAAGACATGATCTATGATCATGATCGCCCGTAGACGGCTTTTGATTTTGGCAGTAAACTGCCTTGCACAGTGCGTTCAGATGTGGTGATGGGTAAGACATAACCTATCATCAAACAGGGAGGCAGCACAGCACCCACGTTCACCACAAGCACGTAGCACCACTTGCGGCTGCCTATCAACAACGGCCTCATCAAAGACATCTTCCATCATCCATTAGACAGTGAGGGAGGGGGGTTATCCAATCTGACACCCCAGAATGGACACATCGTGGCAAATTGGATTATCCAGGCTGATATTGTCCATTTTGCCACCCCAGGGTATCAATCCTGGTGGGTGTCAAATTGGATAACCCCGACGGATCTGTCCCCGCACGCAAGACCTCTTGTAGTGTGGTAAATTCATCTTCCGAGTGCTGATTTGGTTGTTTGTTTGATGTTTCATGATACATTTTCATTATTCCATCTCATGAGTAAATATAAAAAAAAAAAACTGTGAATGAAATACCTGGCATCTTTCTCTTTTTCGTGTGAGACACCGAGTCGTTTCACGACCCGATGAACCCTGGCATAATGCTTCATAATGTTTGTCTTTAATTTCCAGAAGGGGTCAACAGGCACGCTAGTCCTCACCGAGGAAGAAAAACGCACTCTCCTAGCAGAAGGGTACCCGGTGCCGACGCGCCTGCCTCTCACAAAAGCTGAAGAAAAGTCGCTCAAAAAGATCAGGAGGAAAATCAAAAATAAGGTAACAACCCAATTCTCAGAATGTTGGGCTTTTCGGGTTGGTTCAGTTTGGGACCCCGGGGTGGACACCCTCGGGGGATAAATTGGGCATATATACCTAGAATTCACCCTGGGCTAGGGTGATTGTTTGGACATATGTTTTCAAGAATCCACCTTGGGCTGGCGAATTGTTTTGCTGATTTATTCCTTTCTCTTTTTGAAAAATTCCATTATTTTCATTCCACTATTTTTGCTACACCACCCGTTTGTCTCCACAGATTTCGGCCCAAGAGAGCAGACGCAAGAAGAAGGAATACATGGACCAGCTCGAGAGGAAGGTGGAAGTCCTGATCTCGGAGAACACCGACTACAGGAAACGCGTGGAGACTCTGGAGAGCAAAAACGCTTCGCTGCTGAGTCAACTTGCAGCGCTTCAAGCGCTGGTGGCGCGCGGCCGCAAGTGACGCCGTGCGGGGTGCGAGTGACGTCAGCGACATCTGTTCGTGTAGTTTGGAAGGTGCACTCTCTATGGCGCTGTTTATGTTAGAAAAATTACACTGGCTAAAAGACTTTGCTCTTTTTGTCATTTCCAACTTTTTTGTTGACTTTTGTCGATTCAATTCAAAGTTGAAACTAATTCTTCCTGGACTTCTCTTTGCAAAGGTGTATTCCAGTCAGGCCCGTTTTTGTAATATAGATGGTGCTAATCATGAGAGATGCCCATAAAGCACATTTGTGGGTAACTAGCGCGCCGGTCTTTTGTCGATTCAGTTCTTGTGTTCTTCGAAATCTATTTACTTTTGCATTTATTCTGTTTAAAAATATTACTCTTTTCAGGCCGATTGCGCTAGTTACTCCTGGATGCTATCATGACGTCACACAGTCTGTACACTATTGTGTCTATTTAGTGAAAAAGATGTAAGTTTCGACTCATTTGATTACTAATCGGACATCTTAGAGTCGGGTCGGGTCACTGAGCTTTTTAAACTTTTACGACTAAAAGTGTTTTCACGGAAATCCTGTGACCTGCCCCTGCATACTATGGCTGTGAGGAGTTATGAATGATTCCCCACAGTTTTGGACGCCTGTGAGGCACTTTGATGTATATTTTGGATGTATTTTACAAAATGACAGAGGTGTCCGTCGGCTGCGTTAGCGTTTGAATGGTTGCTCACTATAGTTAGGCTAGTTCCGTGGTGCTGCGAAGGCCTACGATTCTCTGTAGGCGACAGCTTTCAAGTGCCACACTAGATAGGTATTTATTTGTGTCGCGTCGGGCAGAAAATACTCCCAAGCAAAACTACGAATCTTTCAAAAATCGCTTAAATAGTGTGGGACAATGGTTCCCATACGCCACCGGTGGCAAATGGGAACAAAGGACTCTTGCATTGTTGAATGCCTGATTTGTAGTTTTGCGTGAGAGCCGAAGGACGACGAAAATGACAGGGAATAGTACTGGGGTCTTAGTTAAGTGTCGATAGTTATACGCGTGTTGTTTGAAATCTCGTAATATATTTTAATAGTGCTGTAAAAGCGTTACATAATGTAAGTCTTAATATGTGCGTGTTTTTATTAAAATGTGCAATTAGGTTAAGGATTTTAAATTGTTACCCAAAGCATACGTTATATTATAATGTCGCTGTGTCTCAGAGCGATTTTTCGCTACACTTCCGATACGATTCCAGGTCGTCCGACAAATAACGGATCGGACGATAGGCATGTGACTAAACTACTTAAATAATGTAATTTCTCGTAACGGTGACTAAATAAAAACGTGAAACTGGAAAATATCCTACTGCACTATTGCGGTGTGATCATTCGGGAATCTTAGTAGCATAATATGTAAGGCGCACAACATAATATACGTACGTCTTACTTGAATCATATTGAATTCCATGAATTTGCATTTAATAGCGAAATGTGTATCGTCCTAGAGATTTTATCTGTTAAGATGTTAGATATATGTATCTAAAGGACCTATATTAAAGACCGATTTGTATGACAAGTGTTTTCGGTAATGTCTAGTCTCTTTTAAACCAGGCCTCGTTGTGGAGGCTTCAGATAGAAAGATTAGCTGTGTCTCAATATATTACTGCGCTCTATAGATCGACAAGTACAAATGATGGCATGCCTTCAACGAAAGTAACGTAACATAAAGCATAAGCTATACTAAGCCTTTACGAACAGTATTTTTATATTTGTAATGCAATAGCCGCCATATTGATCCATACGATGAGTGTCAGTCTGTAGCGAGCGTTGAGTGGTCCGGTCTTGCCAGCTCGGCGCGGTGTCGTGACAAAACGACGTAACTAACATTCTCTAATATACTAAACATTCCATTTTCCTTCGGTAGCATAAAATGAGTGACTTAAAGTGAGCTCGAGTACTTTTTACTCTAATCATAAACGTTTAACTGTAATGTATTTAACAATACACAATTAATATCTCTCTGTACAAATTACTGTTATCAAAGTAAAAGTTTATTAAGATATATTTACTTTTTATAGCATAATCTATATCTTTATATAGGAAGAAGATATTTATATCTGTAAATAATCGTATCAATTGAAACCTAGCGAAATTATACAACTTATATCAATATTTTATTTGGTATTCATATTTTTACTCTTGTGTGCAATTATAACGGTCTCTTTTACATTATTAAAAAGTTCTTCCTATTTAGAATGATAAGGAAATATTCTATTTATATCGCGCTGAAGATATACCTATCGTTATTATATTCCCGTCTCTCCAGGGATCGTTTAGTAAAATAATTGAGATATATTTTAAGAGATTTTTTCTAATAAATTTTTAGAAAATATACAATATATTATAACACTGTTTTACGTATCTTTATCGCTATTGATAGGTGTGTAAATAGTGTCTTTGGTGTATAGGGGCGATTTTACGAAATAGTGTTTTGACTCTGCATTCACTTACTTCATCCCAACAGTTCGCAACACAGTCTAACAGTCAGTGAATTTGTGATGTTCTCTAAATACAAATAATCTTTATGTTTTCTGTGATTTTTTCGTACGGGAGGATTTTACACACCTAAGTAATTATTGTATATTTCTTAAACAGATGTTTATCAAATAGGACTCGCCAATGTTCATGCAGCAGATACAAATTCGTCCTTCTTGTAATATTGCCCTTATACACAAGTAGTTAGGTGATTGCAAGCGTGCCTGCCTGTCAGCTATTGATTTTACCAATACAATATAAGTGTCGGAACTAGATAAGAATGAATTTCGGAAGTATCCTTTTACTGTATAGGTACTATACATATTTAAAGATAAAGTATTTAACGTGTAAAATATTTAATTCCTATACGGCATTTACCGTCAACAAAAGAGTGATTTATTTGAGAAACGACTTATATTAACTAAAGTAGTTGATATGTTAACTTATGGAAAATTATTTGTTTTAAATACGTCGCGAGTTGTGTGGTGTCTCGGGATAGGTGGCTTAGATAGAACCTGATTGAATTTCGAAACCGTTTTGACAGCCTGGAAATTAGTTAAAGATATCACGTAAAATTAAACTCTATTGTTTTGTAAAATAGCCTCTTATCCAACAATACCACACGATGTAAACTAAATGCCAAACAAACATACTTTACCATGTTATAGTATGCAAGCAACGCACTTATTTGGGTGACAAATAGTAACGATCCATCCAAGATCTTACTAAGTTATATCTGTTTCTTTTTATGTTACTGGTCAATATTATGACCTTAATTTATAAATACTAGAAGCTTGCTTATTTTTGAAATAATAATAAGCTTGAGTAACCAATGATGTATGAAGAAAATACACAAAACTGTAAAAATCATATAATGTGAGATACATGGTTTATTCATAACACCAACTTTTTTAGTTCTTTTTACGATATAGTATTTAATTATGCTTACTGATTTACTTCGTATATGTATGTTTAATTTATACATGCCTTAACTTAGATGGATCGTACTGATGCTATAAGAGGAAACATACTTTTGTCCGTTATGTTGTTATTAACTAAAGTGTAATTTTATTGATATATGTAGTTTTATTGTTAAAACTATTGCTGTTACCTTGAGTCATGATTTGTTGAATCGTTTGTTTTTATTTTCCAATGACATTGCGGATTTTACTGTCACCCTTGGTCTAATAAAGCGACAAATATTGTAAACGCCAGTAGTTTCACTATAACATATAAACCTACCCGCATAATTAGTGTCCTTTCTATCCCTCTCATTTGCCCCCTATTTATAAAATTTAGTTTTTCTTTGTGTTCTGTGGTTTTAATAAAAGTGAGATGTTGAAATGTCCGCATCATACTAAAAAATTACATACACATACACACGTATATATTACGGCTATATTCCTTGCTAACTAAGCAGAGCATTAAACTACTGTAAAAAACTATCTCTGCTAACTTGTAGGCATTTTATCCAGTTAAAAAAAGGAATAAAATGCAATATGTCAATAAAAAATTCATAGAGATACCTCAAAAATCTTCGGCGAATTGTTTGCCTTCTGCTGGCTGTACAGGGTTTTGTTTTGAAAAACCACTTTCTTAATTTTTTGAGTTACTTTATTTTAAATTGGTCAAGCTTACAAATCTTAAGAATAAAATATTTTAAACTGTTTATAAAATACGTTTAAGACTAGACGTTTTAAACTAATGTTTTTTGATTTTGATGATAATATTTCTTGCACTTACTAGCAAAATCGAGTTATTGCTTTAAATCCCAACCATTTATTTTACAATAATATCAGTCTTATTTTATTCATGTAAATATTTTACGGGTTAAATTAATCGGGAAATCAAAGTCCATGAAGCATTGCCTAGGTTGGCTTTATATCCAGCTTTTTATACTTACAAGACTTACGCTATCGCTTACGTAGATAATAATATATTAAAAATTAAAAGAGTTTACCTAAATAAAAATGTACATATTATCCACGAATTTGGTTTCTAAATAGACTTTACTGTTATGCATAAGTAGGCCTGTTATTTGCTTACATCATTATTACGATTTTAAAAAACAAATAGAAGATATTATGACACCCCAGAATTTACACCCTACGGTGGCAAATTGGAATATCTCGATTGAATTTGTCCGGTCTGCCACCCCGGGGTACCAGATTGGGTGGTAGATTGGAAAGCCCGATAATACATTAGAGAGAAATAAAATAATAACAAACTATACCTTACAGACTAATAAACACTTTCTTCTTAGCCATGACATGGGCGATAATGACCCATAGGGCGGTTCCCCACACCGCCTCAGCCAGGTGTATGCTGTGGGTCCTCATGTCGGGTATCCTCCAGTGGAACGGGAACAGATGAGCGCACACCGAGTGTCCTAAACAGAATTTTCATCATTATTTAAGATAGACTCAGACTGTTTGATTCCGAAGCTGATCTTAGCGCAGTGGAAGCAAATTAAAGTTATCTTAAAATCTAAAACTAAATGGTCGATCAGCCTCGGAACAACATTTGACTACGATTCGTAGTGCTCTTTACTATAGCTAAATAAAATAAATTTAATGAGAGAATTCTGCTCCGGAAAGTTTCCGGCCGAGAAATTCTTGTTTCCAAAATCTACTTAAACAGGGCCCAGCAACGAATTGCTTACCGAGCGAACGATGACGCCGTCGTTTCCTTGTAAGTCTAGTTTTTGACAGGAAAAATAGGTATCAGGGTTGAGGAAGACTTTTGGATTGGGACTTAGGTACTAGACTTACTGCACCCGGGCACCAGCTCGTGTGGCACTCCGTCCCTCCGACAGTTTTGGCTTCACCTCAGTTCATCACTCCACCATTCACCAGTTCACAGTTCGACATCAACAATGTTTTCAACACAAAAACAACTAAAGATTCCTCTCCGAATGAGGAATCGGCCCCGTTGGCCCCAATCATGAAAACAATCAAAAATATATGGCTATCGGCAGCCGCGACGCGAGCGACGACTCAAAGTGAGGTTATGTTACCGGCGACCACGTTGGCCTCAATCAAAAGCCGGAACCAAAATCACTTGGTTCACTTCCCCACCGAACAGGAAAACCACACGAGAAAACCGAAAGCACACTAAATTACTTATTTATAATTAAACTTCGCATCCACGATGCGGGCGACGGCAGAGGACGTGACAAGATGACAGAGCAGTGTTGCCAGCACCGCGCGCCCATTTTATACGAAAACTAAACATTCACCCGCCCCGGACCGACCCATCGGTCCGCTCTATGCATGGCAGGCGTGATAATGTAGCTACTGCTCGCTTAAGGACTGAATCCCCCACCTGAACTTCTGCAACTCGAGGAGTGCCATCACTACCCGGAAACAGGTTG
This sequence comes from Phthorimaea operculella, assembly GCA_024500475.1. Lineage (NCBI taxonomy): Eukaryota > Metazoa > Arthropoda > Insecta > Lepidoptera > Gelechiidae > Phthorimaea > Phthorimaea operculella. The sequence continues at coordinate 1,216,579 of JANFCV010000034.1, forward strand.
AGAATGCGCCCCCGGCGCCAACGCAGTGGCGGTAGGTTGGCATCCTTAACCAGAACGAGATCCCCAATGCAGGGGGGTTCAGTCCTGTCCGTCCACTTAAGGCGTTGCTGCAGAATGTGCAAGTACTCAAGCGACCAACGCTTCCAAAAGTTTTGAGTCATTTGCTGCAACAGCTGATAACGCGACAAACGATTGCTATTCACCTCCGTATAGGGATATTCCGGCAAGGCGTTAAGTGGGCGGCCAATTAAGAAATGCCCTGGCGTCAGGGCCTCTAAATCATTTGGGTCTGAGCTGAGCGGACACAAAGGACGCGAATTGAGTACAGCCTCAATTTTACAAAACACGGTCGCCAGCTCCTCGAAAGTCAAAATTGTTAACCCTACAACGCGCAACAAATGCGTCTTAGCGGACTTTACAACCGCTTCAAAAATACCACCCCAGTGAGGGCACGCTGGTGGATCGAACACCCAGGTAATGCCCTGACGGGAGGCCCGTGCTGATGGCTTCTTCGTTCTCCCTTAAGAACGTTACAATTTCCTTCATACACCGATCAGCACCCTTAAAGTTGGTACCACAATCCGACCTGATCAGCGCTGGTCGCCCTCGTCGCGACGTAAATCTCTCCAGCGCTGCCAAAAGGCCTCCGTAGATAGGTCGGCCACGAGCTCCAAGTGGACGGCCTTGGTGGCTAGGCACACGAACACGCACAAGTACGCCTTGATAGACTTTGCGTTCCGTAGGCGTGATGCCTTTACCATGAAAGGGCCTGCAAAATCCGTTCCCACACCTGCAAACGTCCAGGCCTCCGTCACCCGGTCCGGTGGAGATCTCCCATCTGTGGCTGCATTGTGGCTGCCTTCAAGCGGTAACAAGGCAAGCACCTAAACACAACGCTACGTACCGTTCGTCGTCCCGATAAGATCCAGAACTCGCGCTGTAGGATGGCCAATAGCGCATTACAGCCCGCGTGCGAGTTTTTCTCATGACGATCCCTGACTAAGAGCTCAACTAAGGGTCCCCTTTTGGAAGTAACAGTGGATGCCGAGCCGAAAAGGGCAGGCTAGCGTTCCGAAGTCTGCCTCCAACCCTGAGCATACCTTGCTCATCCAGGAATGGGTTGAGGCGCACAATTCCTCCCTTCAGCTTTCCACGTCCATCCCTGAGCAGCCTGACCTCCTCTTCAAAATGTTCCGCCTGGACGACTCTAACTAATGAGCATAGAGCCGCATTCCGTTCCGCAGGCGAGAGGACAGGTGTAAAGTTCCGTTCTGCTTGAGGCTTCCTGCAGTTGTTCACGAACCGTTTGATCCAACCTGTCACCCCAAGAAGTTTGTCGAGGAGCTATACCGTTCCAGCAAGAAAGCTGGGTTAGGCTTCGGTACGAGTTGCCCCACGTTCACTCGCAAACCTCGATCAGGTGGCCCAAGCGGCGCCCTGCACTCGTTGAATGGCCATTCCTGCGGCGACTCAGTCAGCCATTGAGGTCCCCACCACAGTGGGTGACTCACCAAATCAGGGCCCTGCACCCGCGCGAAGCGCAGTCCGCTGGGTTCCATTCTCCCGGTACGTGCCTCCACACTAACGGAGTTTCCGACCCCGTAATCTGTGACACCCGATTTGCCACGAAAACCTCAAGTGTATGTACCGACGTCTGCAACCAGCACAGAACTATCCGACTGTCAGTCCACGCGTACACCGTTTCATCCAAGTTGATGGTACCACGCAGATTGCAGGTTACATGATTTAGCAAGCGCGCTAGAAGAGCTGCCCCTGCCAATTCCAATTTGGGGATGGTCCATCTAGTTCTGACTGGTGCCACCTTACTTTTGGCCATAACCAGACGCACGTGCACAGTTCCCGTTGAACTTGCTGTCCGAAGGTATACAGCTGCCGCGTACCCTCGCTCCGAGGCGTCACAAAACCCATGTAGGGTAGCCTTACATCCCACCGATGGGACTAACTTGCGGGGTATCGCGATGTGCACAATCCCTGGTAAGGTGGTCACAAACTTGAGCCAATCCTTCAACAACTCTCCGGAGAGTTGGTCGTCCCATCCTAAGTTGGCTAGCCACAACCTTTGTAAAAGCACTTCGCCATGAACGTAACCGGGGCGATCCATCCGCTAGGATCGAACGTTCTAGCGATTGTCGACAGTACCGACCGCTTAGTCCAAGTTTTCTCAAAAGGTCGGGCTCGATCTTGTACGTGAATACGTCATGCGTTGGCCTATATTGCACCCCGAGGATGCCCAACGTGTTTGGATTGTCCGGGATCTCAAAGAGGTGCGGGTCCTGATGGAACTCGCCTGGCAAACCGGCCAGGAGCTCTGGGCAACTGGACAACCATTTCCGCAACTCGTAACCTCCTGAACCCATGATCGCGATCAACTCGTCTCGTAGAATTAGCGCCTGCTCCACGCTATCAGCACCCGTGCAGATATCGTCCACGTAGACGTCGCGATCCAGTACTGCTGCGGCTCGAGGATATCTTACCCTTTCCTGTGCGGCCAACTCTCGCAGCGTACGTACTGCCAAATACGGACTTGGCTTAAGTCCATACGTCACCGTGTTAAGTTCGTATGTGACCATCGGCTCATCTGGGCTCTCACGCCACAAAATCAGCTGATACCGACGGTCATCCGGATGTATCATGGTTTGGCGAAACATCATTTTGACGTCTGCGACGAACGCTACCTGGTGTAACCGAAAGTCTGTGAGAATGTCCACAATGTCCCGGTTCAATTTAGGACCCGCGTGCAAACATTGGTTCACAGACACACCATTCGAGGTAGGAGCAGAACCGTCAAACACCACCCGTATTTTCGCCTCAGGTGACTTCAAGACAGCCAGGTGTGGAATGTAATAATGCTCGACACACCTCCAATCCAGGCTGGACACCGACATGTGGCCCAATTGAATATATTCCCGCATGAATTCTATATACTTCTGCCGAAGTGCTGGGTCTCGCCTCATCTTCCGCTCCATTCCGAGTAGTCTCCGTTCTGCGAGCTGTCGCGAACTACCTAAAGCGGGGCGGTTTGGGAGAAAAGGTAGCCTGGTCACGAATCTGCCTGACGGGCATCTCGCAGTGTTGTATTGATAGAACAACTCGCACTCGTCATCCTCTGGCTTCCGTCTGTCCGCCGTGGGCGGCTCTTCAGACTCCCAAAACCTCTGCAGCACCTCTGACAGCACACTACCATAGAGGACCGGATCCCCTTCTGGTAGGTCCTGAGGTCTCCAAACTGGGCCGAAAACAACATACCCCTGTGGTATCTACGGCCACCAAACCAGTTTCCTGGAGTACCTTCTTCCTACCGCACCATAATCTCCGAGGACGTCTGACCCGAGAAGTACGTCCACCGTACCAGGAGTATCAAAATCAGGATCAGCTAACTCCAACCCTGTGGTTAACCCTCTTACCGTTGGTGGTAACCTAACCTGAGGGAGTTTCCCAACCACTTCATCTAGCACCACGGCTGAGACTTGATAGCTGACCCTGTACATGTGCTACCTAATGTGAACTCAAAGTTCGTCTGACCCCGAATGTCAGGCACATTTAGGCCCCCGATGCCTACAGCTTCATCCTCACTTGGCCGTACATTTAGGCCTAGCCTACTCACCAGCTTACTCGATACAATACATCCCTGAGCCCCTGTATCCAGTAGGGCTCTTACTTGAATGGTCCGGCCACCGTATCCCCATACCCAAATCTTAGCCGTTGGCAAAAGTACCGTGATTGGACGGGAGCCGAAGCTGATGAGTAGGCGGCGATTACCTAGCGGGAATCTAAACGCGGTGAGGCCGCGTCCCGCGGGGTATCCTCACTACCCAAACCTGTGTATGGGTCCCACTCCTGCTGGTAGGGAGGTCTGCCCATAAAGGCCATGGCTGGAGTTCTATAGTACCCCGACGGCAAACGTCCGTACCGAGGTTGCGCCTGTAGCCGCGGGTACTCAGGCATAGGCGGAGGCATGCGTGGGTCTTGAGACCCAACCAGGTGGCTCAAGCCCGCAGAATACTGCATGTACCCTGGTGGCTGCCTAGTGCTCCCCTGACACCCGCCCGTTGAATCCCGTACCTGGGATGGGTGTCCTTGGCCACGTTCCTGTGCCGCTCTTCCCCAATCCGGCACCTGCTGCCGTGGTGGAGATCGTCCCCACGTCCTTGGGTAAGTGGGCTCCGTCTGTTGACGTCCCCCTGCCTGTCCCTGTGACCGATGCGGAGGTGGGCTCCTCCTTGGAGGGTGGGGAGCGTTGCTCCCTCCCTTGGTGGGCAGGCTCCTTCGCTGATCCGATCCAGCGCTGCCCCGGCGCCTCCGGAGCGATTCATGCAGAGCAGCGGATGGTGTGCACCCTGGCAGTACCTACAGTTGGTGCTTGAAGGGCACTCGCACCTGATGCGGCCCCAGGCACCGAAAACACCAACGCCTCTGCTGTGCCACACCCCGTCTCCTCTGAACCCGCTGCGCAGCAAACTCCTGACACGCCGTTACCCTGTGGCCTGTCTCCCTGCAGTAGGCACACCCTGATTCCAATGCGGTGTTGTACCGCCTGGGTTGCCCACTGTTGCCTCCTCGCGCCGGTGCACCCGGCCGTTCCGGGTGGCGAGGGGCAGAGGTCTCCTTGCGAGGGGCTTCACCAGCCTGGACGTCCACTCGCCTGCTTTCGGCCTCGAGGAACGACTTCAGATCCTCGTAGGTCGGGAGGTGGTCCGAGGACTTGCCCCATGTAGCTGCTCGAATCGAGCGACCATTTCGCTCGGCAGGCGGCGAAGCACTGTGTGGACCAAGATATAACCGTAGCCCGCCACTGGCAAACCCTGTCGCTCTAGTGCGCTGACCGCGACACTGACTGGGTGGAAGATTTTCTCGCGGAGGTCCGTACCTCGCGTTATGGTTGGTATTGACAGCCACTGGTCTAACAGCCTGTCTACAATCAGGCGCTTGTTTCGATACCGGTCGGTAAGGATCTTCCACGCCACCTCATAATTGCTATCCGAGACAGCCAAATGCGTCAGCAATTCATGAGGCTCTCCATGTAGCCTGGACATCAGCTGAGCCATCTTGTACGCCGGCGTTATGTCCGTCCGTGTGTGGACCACACTGCTATACAGGTCCTCAAACGCCGGCCAGTCGGCGTAATCGCCTGCAAAGACTGGAACCGTAACAGGCGGAAGAGGCACCTGTAATCCTTGTCCCACTTTACCACGGAATGGCTTTTCCTTTCCGTCACGTCGCCTAGATATGTCCGCAGCTGCCTGCGCTATGTCCTGTGCCAGCTCCAAGCACTGGCTTACATCGCCCTCAACCAGCTCCTTATCTTCAGGGTTAGGAGCTTCCTCAAGGAGCATGAGGCACTCTGTGAGGTGTTCCGACACAACCCGAACCCGTTCATCTGCCTGTAGTGCACTTTTCAAGAGCGCGTCCTCCCGGTCCTCGCGGCCGATCATTGCCGCTGTGGTAGTAAACCACCTTAATTCTGTCTTTATAGCAGCCTTATACCTGGCGATCGAGGAGCCATGGTACCAACTTTTACACACTCGACTTAATAAAACGAAAAACCAATAAACAAATACCACAAAATAAATGTTAGTTGACTGGCCTAGACCTTACCGATAAGGTACCGTTCACTAGGCAAACAATACAGTCACAAAAAACCGAAACAATATTTTCCAAAATTAATAAAATATGTGGGTAATATAAAAAACACGCTTAATACTAAATTACGGCTAACTATGTTGCAATAAAGCAACCACGCTCTGCTACCAAGAAATGTTTGATTCCGAAGCTGATCTTAGCGCAGTGGAAGCAAATTAAAGTTATCTTAAAATCTAAAACTAAATGGTCGATCAGCCTCGGAACAACATTTGACTACGATTCGTAGTGCTCTTTACTATAGCTAAATAAAATAAATTTAATGAGAGAATTCTGCTCCGGAAAGTTTCCGGCCGAGAAATTCTTGTTTCCAAAATCTACTTAAACAGGGCCCAGCAACGAATTGCTTACCGAGCGAACGATGACGCCGTCGTTTCCTTGTAAGTCTAGTTTTTGACAGGAAAAATAGGTATCAGGGTTGAGGAAGACTTTTGGATTGGGACTTAGGTACTAGACTTACTGCACCCGGGCACCAGCTCGTGTGGCACTCCGTCCCTCCGACAGTTTTGGCTTCACCTCAGTTCATCACTCCACCATTCACCAGTTCACAGTTCGACATCAACAATGTTTTCAACACAAAAACAACTAAAGATTCCTCTCCGAATGAGGAATCGGCCCCGTTGGCCCCCAATCATGAAAACAATCAAAAAATATATGGCTATCGGCAGCCGCGACGCGAGCGACGACTCAAAGTGAGGTTATGTTACCGGCGACCACGTTGGCCTCAATCAAAAAGCCGGAACGGAAATCACTTGGTTCACTTCCCCACCGAACAGGGAAAACCACACGAGAAAACCGAAAGCACACTAAATTACTTATTTATAATTAAACTTCGCATCCACGATGCGGGCGACGGCAGAGGACGTGACAAGATGACAGAGCAGTGTTGCCAGCACCGCGCGCCCATTTTATACGAAAACTAAACACAGACTATCAACTTTTCCATTCAACAACAATTTTACTTGCTGAAAATGTTTTTCTAACAAATCAACCAACATTCAAATTCAGTGTGAAAATATTTGCAGACCGTGATCAACTCGTAAAACTGGACAATGTTTTTTATAACCTATTCTCGAAATGTGTAAAATGTTGGACCTTCCATACAAAGTGAGTTATTTGTACATTTTTTAAAGTTTTTGTATCCTTTTAGCGAGGTCCTTTTTTGATGGCACTATAATAATAAAACCCAGAAATACCAACCGATATAAAGTGCGATGGCGTTAAGACCTGGAGACCTGAACGGTCCTCCGCCCCAGATTCTCCAGGCATCCGTGAAGATGTAGCAAAAGGCCAGCAGTACGAGACAGCAGGCCGACGTCACCAGGACGAAGGATATTGACCTGGAATCAAAATGAGTATGGTAAGGACAGTCTCTGTTAACTTGTAGGAGTGGAATATGTTGGGAAAATAGTGCAAAACTTCTTGTGTATTTACCTACTCATGTCATTAAACTGAACAACTATTGTTTTATGAGTATGACTTTCAAATAATCCTAATTAATAATTAATCTCATTTTTATTTATTAGAATAATATAGCAGTGTGAAAGCATTGAAATCACAATGCAATCCTAAAAACTCTGTGCTACAACAGATAATTAATTTGTATGTACATTCTGTGTTAAGTTGTAGGCCATTCCACTCTTCAAAGTCCAGTTCAATAACTTACCACAAGTTCTTATTGATAGGCACGGAGCCGTGTTCTCTTGAGAATCCAGCCAGCAAGGCTCCAACTAAAGCAAATACAAGGGCCCAGGCGAGCCAGCGCGAGACTCGCGACTTGTGGGACCTCTGTAGCAACACTGTAGCACCCGCTTGGACACCTAGCAATGCTTGCACGGCTGATGTCAGACACCCTAGAAGAAGGATCAATTGTTAGGACATCTGCATTTTCTTACGCAACTGGCAGGATGCAAACTTAAGACTTTTACAGCCTGCAGGATAGCATCGTCGCTTGTGAGAACTGAAAATATTTCAAAGGGTGACCCAACCCCTGAAATTGAACAAGTGTTCTCAGGCAACATAGGTCGAAATATCAAAAAAGCGTGGATCTATATCCACCACGCGAATTTATAGCAATATTTTTCCATAATAAAACCAACTTAATTACCCTACTTACAGTAAGTTTGTCTACTAAATCGTTCTTACCCAATAAACCCTCAGGGTCGGTAGGCAGTCCTCCATAGACTCTCCTGGCGTCACTATTCTGGAAGATGTGCGACTGTCCCAGAAGTAACCGGTCTATGTACCCAGCCGCGCCGCCGCTGCAGTTCGGAGCCACCCAGTCGTCGTGCTTGCCGCCCGGACCGAGGTAGCCACTGGAAACGGAAAAATATCATCGTCATCATCAACAGCCTTGAGATATCATGCTGGACTTGGCCTTCTGGAAGCTTATAAGGTATTTTATCTATGCTGTTCCATAGACCGCCGTCCGCCGTATTAGGTCGACAGCAACCAATAAATGTACCCGCTTTCCAAAAATGGGTAATTTAGTGACGACGACGCTTTGCGCACCCCTAAACTGGAGTTTGCATTTTGCCTTCAACAACATTACTTCCATAAGAAACGCTGCAGCTCATTTCAAAAATGAAGGTTTAACTAAGTTGCCTTTATAACACTTATTGGTACAAATGGGGTGATGCTATTCTTAGTTAACATTTTGCCACAATTAAAACGTCAAACTTGTGTAGGTAGATCATCCCATTTAAACATTATACAGTATGCGCGTCAAACGGATGCGAGTTACGTGTATCAAAAGCACACGCACGTCCTCTATAAGTCAATCAACTTGTTCGCAAAAACGTCTCGAGTAATCAAGAACAAGCACTAGATTTCACGCCAGCCAATAATGTGATGCAAGGCGAATAACGCAAGGCTATAATGATTAAAACTAGAACACTTTTTTCGTGGTCTTCAAGTCTTTTATAGCTTAATGCAATAGTTAATAACTAGGCATATTTCAAAGTTTTCTGCTAGTGCTGTGAGGTATAGACAGTATACCTAGTCAATCTCAGGTTGGGTTGGACAGTTTTGACTTTAGACCGTTCTTATTCTTATGCTCCAAGCATAATGTACCTACTTAGTACATCACGCCGCCCGTTCTACTGGTGGGTGGTATAAGATCTACTTACCTCTTTTTCAACAATCCAGCACGGTCCGGTTAATCGTACCCACTTAGATAGATTTATATTTGCATCTTGCTTTTCCACCTGGAGTAAGTTTATTTAATTTAGGAAATTTGCAAACTTTTCACCCCAGGCTGGATTTGAACCAGTGATCTAAGTCATCTCTTCTGGTCACCGGTTCAAAACCAGCCGGCGGTGAAAATTTTGCAAGTTTTCCTAAATTGTATACCTAACACGGGAAGTGTTTTAAAGGTATTTAAGTTTATTTAGTGTCATAGTAGCAGTAGTTAGCAGTAGTAAGGGTAAATCCATAAGGAGAAGTACTCACGCAGGGCAGTCCGGGTCGTGCACTGCGAAGGTGAGCACCGTATGGACGGTGACCAGCGCCGCTGCTAATGCCCAGCACCATACACAGGACAGCACGTCCTTCATAGCCTGCCCACAGGAACCCTGCAAAAAATAGACAACGGGATGAATACTCAGTAGGGTTATCCACAGAACACTATTACGCCTTGACCCGAGGGGACATGAATGAGTAAAAGTCAAAAGTGAGGGTTATCTCTTTGCGCATCAAACGGTTGGTCGTCTTTACACAGAAATTTGTGCAGAATAAGGCGCAAAAAGAGGATAGGCGAGCCGTGGCCGGTGGCATTGGAGCCTAATTATGAAAAATGTAATACATCATGACTTATGATACTCTTCGGTCTCATAAAGCATAAAAATTAAATGCAAAATTGCCGCCCAAGGCCAGAGCTGGTACTTACCTTTTCTTTAGCTTGCACTAAGTCTGGACAGGATACTGACAGTTGATCTATGTCACAGTGGATAGTACGACTGCCTTCGACGCAGAAGGTTCCGAGTTGAATTCCCGGTGGGGTCACACACAAAGTTGATAAGTATTTATCACTCTGGCTAAATAGTTATTTATCAGTTCCCAGTCTGGTTAGGACATTGCAGGTTGAACCACCTGATTGTCCGAAAGGCAAGAGGGTTCCGTGATTCGGCTAGGTACGTTAAGTCGTCGGTCCCGGTTGCTGTCTCTGATGGCGGTAGTTACACAACCATGTCAGAGGTCTGCTACTTGCAGTAGGCGGTTGAAAAATTCTGACACCAGGGTTTATCGGGTCGTTGAACAACTTGGTGTCCCACTCGTAGAAGAACTGACGCGGTGCACGGATACTCACCCGGGGCGGAGTGTAGTATTTAGGCGCGGTGAGCGCGTAGAACCCTGCCGCTATGAAGTAGGACACGGCGAGGCGCTGCAGCACGCCGAAGATGCGCAGCTCGTGCAGCATGTTGGAGCCGTACACCGTGTTCAGCGACATCCCCAGCAGAAACATTATCACGGTCCTCTGTGGAGTAAAGCAGTGGAAACTCCCAAAGTTCATTTGTATTATAAAGCTAAAATAATTAATAATTATTATTTTATAAAGCTAAAATAATAATGAACGTGTTTGAGCATTTTCTGAATTTTGACCCCTAAAGAGGTAAAAAAAGCGGCCAAGAGCGTGTCAGACACGCTCACAAATAGGGTTTCGTAGTCAACGTTTAAGTATCAGGCCTTTCAGCATTACAAAGTTAATTTTGTTGCTGGTTTGTTTGCAGCTGTAGGTATGGTTACCAACCGCAAATTGAAAACCTTTAATATTTCCTATGTCTTTTGGGGTACAGTATCCGTTATAGTTTTCATGGTAACTTCATATTAATAGCCATATTCCGTACTTTTTTAAATTTTTAGCATGCATACTTTAGAAGTTACAGCTGGAACAAATTATGGCTCAAAAACGCCCCTTTTAAAAGCAAATATCTCGAGACAGAAACATTTTAGAGACTTTGTTTCAAAGAAACCTCTCCTTAATTTTAAAAGACCTATTCAACGATACCCTACTCAATATTACAAGAGAAGAAAAAATATTTTGCCCCCCTTTCACTTGTATGGGAGGGGGCCAAAAAATAATTAAAATATTTTTTTCTCAACATTTCTAAATTTGGGTCAACACGATCTATCTTCACATCAAATTTCATGTCGATAGCTCCAAAACTGACGGAGTTATGAGGCCGCGGCATACAGACAGACAGACAGACAGACTTGACGAAACTATAAGGGTTTCTAGTAGACTACGAAACCCTAAAAAGGGGTTGAAAACTTGTAAGGAAATCGTGATTTTTAAATGCGATCTGTTTAAAAATTTGCAGTTAGATCAAAGAGCTATAAAAAAGCGTGTTTCACGGATATTCGATTTATAAAGGGGTTAAAATGAGTAAAAAAATTGTTTGGAACGTCGTGGTTTTATATGCAATCTGTTTCGAAATTTGCGAACAGCTAAAAAAGTTAAACAACTGTGAACTAAAAAACTGTGTCTGGAGTTTAATTTTTTAACCCCTAAATAGTTAAACTATTTATCAGTTTTATTTTAACCACCAACACAACACGCACAACAACACTCAATTACAACCGTGCGAAGCCGAGGTGAGCCACTATACCTACGGGCCAGTACCAATATAGAATGAAGTCGCTTTTTGCGTTTCTCTGTAGTGGAATTCCTCGTATGCCATGCAACGGATTTTAATGCGGTTTTTTAAAAGATAGTGTGATTGAAAGGAAGGTTTATATGTAGGTATACCACATGCCGGGAAAACGACTTGCAGCGGGTGAAACCGCTAACGGGCTGCTAGTTGTCAATATTTTACAAATAAAGCTAACAACAACACCCAAGTAAATTGCAACCGAGCGAAGCCGGGACGGTCCACTAGTCATTTAATATAACTTTTTAAGCACTAGTGATTACTTTCACACATAATAGTTAGATACTTTAATTCAACGAAGCATGTATTACGTATTTAATGTTAGGCATGTATTTAACGCGGCGACAAATTGATACGATTCCAGGTCTTAAAAAAACTGAAAATGGATAGTAAATAAACTACTTTGGCGACTAATTTGAGGTAGCATCTTAACTAGAAAGCGACAGATTTTTAATGAGCTTTGAGGTCTTATTTAAATTGCATCTGGAAGCGATTTTCTTTTGTGGCAATTAAATATCTTCTAAGGCGACAAATTGTTGGCGGATAAAACAGTTAAAATAGACTTTCATAAATTCTAAAATGGGGTTGTCTATAAACTTGACCAAGGTCTGAAATAAATACAAACAAGATCTTAAAAAAATACTTTTGTTTACATTTGTAGGTATCTAAATAAAACAAATTGTGACATGCTAAAAAACTATTCTTGGGTTCTATTTATTGTTTTAGACTCTTATTTATTATTAACTTTCCCTCATTTAAATTAACTTTTAATGAACCTACCTACTTCCAGTAACGAGAGTTGCCTACGAAACTCACGTAAGTAAGTATTGTAGGCAACTCTACTCTAGGTACTCAAACATAAGTATTGTTGCTAAATTTAGGTAGGCACTTAAGTAGGTAGGTTCATTTATTTCAGCTTTAAACTCATTTTTTATTAATTCAAAACAGCGTGCAATAAAAGACCTAAAATTTGATTCATTGCCTTTTTGATTAATTTTCCTTCAATACAGAAAATATGTCATTTACTTGATCATTGGCCTCATACGTCTGTGACAGACGATTTATTCAGTGTCTGAGGCAAGATTTTTCATGGCTGTAGAAGCCGATACGGGAGCGGCATGACTTTCCGCACGCTTTACAAACGAAGGTGGAATTAGAGACTGACACATGCATGTTTAGATGTCGTTTTTGCCTTTTGTTTGCGAGACCAGCGAACCAGGCATCATCGTGAGCTTTACGCCCATCAAACACACGCTTTCGCCATACATCCCTATTCTCAGCAAGCTTCTCCCAGCTTTGATGGTCGATGTCAAACGCAGCCATGTCCCGTTTTGCGCAATCTTTAAAACGTAGCATCGGTCTTCCAACTCCTCTTTTGGCGTTAGCTACGGCGCCAAGCAGGACACGCCGCGGTAGACGCGATGGTTCCATGCGGTACACATGCCCTAGCCACCGCAATCGCCTTTGCTTAAGCAAAGCGGTAAAGCTAGGCAGCTGTGCAATTTCTAGAACTCGCTCGTTTGTGACTCTGTCCTGCCAAGTTATATAACAAGTTAGATAACAAGATGTTTCTTACGCAGCGCATATGAAATGTGTTGAGTCGACGTTCTTGTTTTGCGTACGAAGTCCAGGTTAATAGTCACAAAAACGATAGTTTTTATACAAATATAAAAAATCTTTCATCCACCACTGGCTAAAAACGCGCTCAATGCCCCGCTCCGCAGCCCCCGCACATCTCAGACACACTAACACATTTGCCGCCATTTTCAAGAATTTACGAATCAGTAAACAATATTCTTATATCCAAATACATTATTATAATACCCATGTTCAGTTTTAAAGCTACCTAAAAATCACTGCCAGATGTGTATTTTTATAATGAAAGCCAATAATTGCCAGTAAAAAATGTTTGATATGTCCTTGGAAAAATTTGTCGCCACATTAGGTTTTTTAATACCTTATCCAGTTTTACGCTGATCCTGCTTGATATATTTGATACCTTACAGAAGCAGCCGTTGTTTTACGCTGATCCTACTTGATATATTTGATACCTTACAGAAGCAGCCGTTTTTTAGTTTTTTTGATCCTAGCATTTTGTTGCTTGTATAGTTTAAGAGTTGCTAAAATATTTAATCACTGCAAAGTTAGTTTTTTTGTGACTTAATAGAAAGTTGCCTAAAAGTATTTCAGTTGCCGTGTTAAATATTTGCCTTAATCACAGATAATATAATTATACTAACGTATAACCTTAATGTAACTTCATACATACAGAGCCATCTAGAATATAATAATAGAACTAAAATAATCCTTGCGATGCGAACGCAAATGAACTTCATTCACGTTAGGGAAATCCCCGATTCATTGGGTGCGTTCCGAAACCCGTGAGCTTCCGTAGTGTGGTGTGATTGATAAATCGTCATAAGTTAAAATAAGTATGTGAGTGAGTTTTACAATTAAGGCAATGGGGCTTTTTCTGTTGACAGTAATGACAGTTCTTAGTTCCTTTGGTAGTTCTGAAATACAAACTAGAAGGCGCTGCGCAAGCTGTAAATTGACATTTGAGTTGCTATTGCTATAGTCTACTCGTACAAAGCATAAGTGTTATGTTCGTCTTGTCAAGTTTTGACAACCGAGGGATATTTTTTGCAACAGAAGAGATTTCTTTATGAGGTTGTAAGGAAAGAAAACCCTCTCTTTTTCCGTCTTTCGCAGCGCCCTCTAGTTTGTACTTCAGAACTACCAAGAGAACCTAAGAGAACTGTCAACAGAAAAAGCCCCATTACAAATTACAATTCATATTCATATTCATATTCATATTTATTTATTGCATAATATCACATGGTATTACATACAGATGTTAATAGTATGACATTTTAACAGTTACAACATATGATACCCTTTATATAGGGTATTGCAACATGAGAGGACACCTAATTTACTAATAATAAACTTATATCTAATAAAATAATTCACATTAATTAATCTAACATGAAATAATAACAAGACTTAGAAATTTAAGTAACATGAGGTGTTTTTTTTCTTTTAATATTGTAGTTATTTATTATTATAAGTATATATTTTTATTATAAGTATATAAAACCTATATTAATAACGAGCTTAATATATGAGGTATTTACTTATCTATTGCCTACTTACACTAAAGTATTTAACCTACATTGGAGATTTAACCTACAGTCGAATTGTTAATTTGTGTGGGTGGATGACGTTTGGTGGGTGGCCGCTTTTTTGGGAAAAATAAATAGTGGGTGGATCCTTTAGAACTATGCTTTAGAAGATAACTCTGCACTCATCTAGTGTCATGTTGACTCATGTCATGAGTGTTCCTAGTTTCAGGGGGGTGTCAGTTGTAGTTCCAAATTTCGACACGTTTCGCTGCTGTCGCTTATTTGACTGTGGGGGCGGAATTTAAATTTGGAATGAAAAACAATGTTGTCAGAGTCAATTCATCTGTGACAAAGATACTTCAATGACAAGACTTTTCAAAATGTCAACGTGGCGTCGGTGGTTGTTTTAATTTTGGTAAAATTTGTGGTTATTATTATTATTATTTATTTATTTATTGCTCAAGTTGTTGATAAGAGATACTCTCTCGCAAAACCTTCGGATGCGTGGACCTGAGGTGTGGACCATGACCTGAGACGTGGTAGGTAAATATAATGATTCTTCATTTGGATATGTTTGCTCGTGGTTCTTTGTGTGTGCGTGTGAGCAGAGCAATGTTTTGTTTACAATTTGCTCTGCATTTAATTATTTATTTAACATGAAGGGTTTTCCTTTCAGATCAAAATGCTTTGAGTGACCATAATTACTTCAAGATCCGATCTCATGATAATGATGATGATGATTCTGACCTTACGTTATTTGTGGGAAAAGCAGAATATTCATGTGCAACCTTCGCCCCTTCTTGTGAACACTGTACTTAACTTCTACATGTACCTAAAACGCCAGGCTGAATTAACTGTATTATGAACGAGTATGTTGAATTATTTTTTATCAAACATCGCAAAGGAAATTTTCGATAAAACTCTTTGTAAGTGGTAAAGTGGTAATTTTGTTGAACTACTTTGAATAAACGTATTTAGAAAATTGAATAAACCGACAATTTAACACAATTTGCTGAAGTTTTATTCACAATTTCTCATTAATTTAATCAAAATCAATACAGTAGGTATACCCGACAGTAGAATATCGCAGTTTTATCGATAATGCCCGTACAGCACTAATAATCGATGGCGATAAATGTTTCGATGGACAGCACTATCAATTATACTACCTTTTTGGATTTACATCTCCATAAGGTCCTTATTAACATCTATGGTTAATGCGCGACACTAGCGACAAGAGTCGAAGAATAATGTAGTGGGTTAAGTGACTGTCTTATCTGTAGCTAGTCTACATATTTAAGTTCATCTGTGCCTAGTTTTCTGCAATTTCTGATCTTCTGATTGGAATTGCATCAAGATTGCTGATTACATATAAAAAGGTACTCTGTGGATTACATGCAAACCATGCAAACAGCATAATATAAAAGTAATTTATAAGTGTAAAAGGATTTTATCATATATTTGCTTGTGTTTCGGATCAACCACGATTCAAAAATAAAATTGGAGAAACCTAAGGTAAAATAACCACAACAAATAAGTAAATAAAGCAAAGAATGGCGATTTTAGAAGTGACTAATAAGGACCCTGCCGGAGCGGATCTAACGATTCGGGTTCGTGATTATGAAAATGAAGATATGTGTAAAGATTTAAAAACTGAGTGCGAATTGTTTAAGAACACAATAACATGCCACTTTCTAGTTAAATTCAGTTTACGTACATATGATCCTATATATCAGACGATTTTTGTACAATTAAAAGATGATAGTGGTCTTGGGAAACCATATACCTTAGACCACTTATATTTTAATTATAATAATGAAAGAAGTCGGAAAACGAACATAGAAACAAAAGTTGAAGTTTTAAATACAAATTCTAATATTTGGCAATTGATTTGTAAGGAATATTATTCTAGAGAGATATATTTAAAACTGGTTCCCAGCGAAGGTATACCATTCAAAGAACTTTATGACGACACCAATCTTACAGATTTCAAATTATACGGAGATACTGACGGCACAGGAGTTTCCTTTCATAGAAATGTTCTAGCCATTTCAAGCCCCGTTCTGAAATCGATGCTTCTTGGCGATTGGAAGGAGACAAGACAAGGAAATGTCCAACTAGCTCTTGTCTCGAAAAACACTCTTCAACATTTTAAAGACTACATTTACTTGAATAGTATACCAGACTTGCCAATAGATTGCGCTAAACTTTTGTGTTTAGCTAGTTACTACATGCTTAAACAGCTGCCAGAATTAGAAAGGGCTGTTGCACAAAAGATGGAAAGTGTATTTAGTCTGAAAAATTTATGGGAGTGGTTAGAATTTTGCGTTCAGCACAAGAACACTCAGTTGCTAGTGATGCGGCTACAACATTTACAAATACAATATACAGAAGATTTCTCAATCTTCGATGAAAAAGACCAATTTTGTAAAGGGCCATATCAAGCGCTCTTTGAGCTAAAGCCGAAGTGTGCTACCAGTAAATACTATGATCTATATGATGATAAAGATTTCATCGATTTTGTATTCCGAACAGGAGACGATAATACGTACAGTTCAGTGGACGTGCATAGAAATGTAATGGCTGCCTTCAGTCCAGTCTTGAAAGCACTGTTTCTAAATGAATGGAAAGACGCTAAACATGGTTATATACAAAACGAGACCTCCAAACAGACTCTTCAGCAATTCAAGGACTTTATATACCTGCAAAAAGTACCAGAGGATTCAACGGATTGCACCAAACTAATAACATTAGCAGCTTATTACAAAATACCGGAACTGGAAAAAATTGCAGCTTTGAAAATAGCTGATAATTTGAAACCTGAGAACGTCTGGGAATGGTTAGAGTACTGTATAGAACAGAAACATGAATACCTTCTGGTAGCAATGTTGAAGAACATTTATGAGCACAAGAAATTTGATTCTATAAAAGCTTATTTATCAAAACAGTAGAATTAGTTTTAAGAAGTAATTATTTTTGTTCAGTTTGTTTTAATTAAGAAGGTAATTTAAGTTATGTAGATAGGTATTGGTGAAATTTGATTCCCTTGTTGATTAATAATATGAAGAGAATTCAAATTTTATTTTTTTGCCCTAATTTAAAAATATAAATGTTTTATTACCAATTAAATGCCCATTTATTGATATTCATTGTTTATTATTTTATATTATAGATATTAATCATACCTTAGGTAGAGTCTGGCCAGCGAGTCTTTGGACACGGAAATGGCGCCAATTTTAAAAATCTTTCACATGTTAACACTGAAAAACTACAATAACTCATGAAACTGAACAACTTTCCCCATGAAACATGGGTCGATATATTATGAAAAAAAATTTGGACCTCCCATACTAAATCGCAGATCAACTGATTGATTTACTCTGAGAGGTCCAAATTTTTTTTCATATTTCTGTCATGTTCCATGGGGAAAGTTGTTCAGTTTCATGAGTACCTTGACCTCCTTTCGGCTTCTTATACCCTTTCTGTTACTCCCGGTAGATACATCATACATACCTACATACCGGTAGGCAAGGTAAACACAAACTAAAGAGCAAAAAACAAAAAAATAGTAAGTATCAAAATTGTTTTATTGTAGTTTTTTAGTGTTAACATGTTGCCATTTGAAATATTTGAATTATTTGACGTCCAAAGACTCGCTAGCCAGACTCTACTCATCTTATTGCCCATATTTCAGCTACACCCTTTGAAGTCGGAAGCACAACATTGCTCCCTCTAAACAATAACTTTGACTCTTTAGCTTCTCCCTAGCTATACAGGGTGTTAATTTAAATGTGTGCCATAGTTTCGGAGTATATTTAGTATCGATAAAGGATGCCGTATAAAATATTTAAAATACGGGGTGTTAGGGACGGTGTCACGAAAACATTGCAGGCATGCTCAGACCACGAAAATGAACTACTTTTACTATGGAGGCAATGGTGGGAAACGAAAAAAAAATTTCGACCACCCATACAAAGTCAGTCAGTCAGCTGATCGTGAAATTTGTATGGTAGGTCGGAAATTTTTTTCTTTTCCCACCATTGGCTCCATAGTAAAAGTTGTTCAGTTTGATGGTCTGATCATGCCTGCAAAGTTTTCGGTACACCGTCCCTAACACCCTGTATACCTAGAATGATCTATTTTACACTTATGTGTGGAAAAAGAAATATTAGTTTTTTATTTACACTTTTATTGTTTAGAGCGTGCCAATACAGGTAGGTAATTAACTTTGAACAAATCTTGGTTGAGAGGGTTATAGAAATTTCGATCTTTCGGCAAAGTATAAGAAATGTTGTCCTGGACTTCTTTAAATAAGTATTTTTTACAGCCATCTTTATTGACACCTAAGACCTAACCTACCCATATGCTAGGGCTTGCATTTAAATTAATACCCTGTACCTATAGGTCTAACAGCTATGCACTAAAAATTAAAAGCAATTTGGACCTCCCATACATAATAGGTAAGGTCAAATCAGCTGATCAGCAAATTGTATAGGGATGTCCGTGTTTTTTATTATTTTGACTATGTTCCTTAGAGAAAGTGGTTCCTTCCTTATCATATCACCAGTCAGTTCTGCATTTTCGTTATCGGTCATTAATCAAATTTTAGCCTATATATACAACGTGTTACAAAACAACCCATAAAAACTCCCATACAAATGGAGTTCATTCTGTATGGGAGGTCTAAATTTTTTTGTCATATTTCGACCCATGTTCCATAGGGAAGTTGTTCAGTTTTACGTGTACCTTGACCTTCTTTCCAGCTTTATTGGTTGTTTTGTAACACCCAGTATACCTACGGCAATTGACCATTGTTCCAAAGTTTCCAAAAGAACATGGCAGCCTCCTTCCGCATATCTAAACCAGGCGAGTAGGTCATATCACATCTAAAGATACCACGCAATTCAAGCATTCAATTGCGCACATCCATTGAATCATTCACGGGTAACCGCCTAGCTTCTGACAAAACAAACTCGGCAATGTACAGCTCAATTGTAATCACAGCGAATAAATTATTGGAGAGAGTGGACCGCGCATCACGCTACAGAATTTCCAATGAAGTATTTTCTGAGCCATGAAGGATCATTAGCAGTTCGGCGTGATTTTATTAACAGATTTATTGACAGCCGATATGGCGCAGTGGTTAGTATGCCTGCCTGCCACGCAAAGGTTCCGGGTTCAATTCCCGGTGGGGTCACTCACAAAGTTGATATTAATCACTTTGTGAATTTGTTCCCAGTCTGATTAGGACATTGCAGGCTGAACCACCTGATTGTCCGCAAGTAAGATGGTTCCGTGCTTCGGATGGGCACGTTAAGCCGTCGGTCCCGGTTGCTGTCTATGATGGCGGTCGTTACACAACCATGTCAGAGGCCTGCTACTTGCAGTAGGCGGTTGAAAAACTCTGACACCAGGGTTCATCGGGCCGTCGAACGACTTGGTGTCCCACACGAAAAGATAATAGATAGATTAACAGATAAATATGGACGATAACATCGATATAAGGAAGTCGAACTTATGCAATTATTATGTGTGAAAGTGAACCAGATAAACAGATCAGTGGGGTGCACGATCGCGTGCTGAGAATTGACAGTTCTTCGGTGATCTTGCGCAAACCTGTCAAATGCTTTTGTTGTAGGTTCAATGTGGGAATACCTCGGGGGAATACTGAAGCTAGGTGTTTAAAAACGTCTGATTTCAAAACTCATTTTTTGTATAATCCGTGAATTGGTCTACACTACAGATATAATGCGGATGGAATTGCATAAAACTTACGAACCGGTTATCATACGATTATCTGAACCAGTGCAGGGAGAGACATTGACAAGAAAGTAGGTAGGTACTATTACAAGGTACCCGATAACGAAAACTCAGCAAGGGCTGGTGTTAAATAAAGAACAATTTTCTCCAAGCAAGGCACATAGGTCCTACAGGTTCCTTGGAAAAGTTGTTCCATATCACCATTCCTGAATTGAATACCGTTCATTATAGTAAGAAACTTCTACCTACCCTCAGTATATGAGCGCAGATTTTCCACCTTGGTACTCCCATGATCCAGAGAAATGTAGGGAACACCAAGTCACCAGCACACAGGCCATTTTATACGACATTTAGGTACCTAGGTATCATAGTAAGGATCTACCTACCCTCAGTATTTGAGCGCAGATCTTCCACCTCGGTACTCCATGATCCAGAGGAATGCGGGGAACACCAGGTCACCAGCACACAGGCCATTCTAGATGACATTTAGGTACGAATGTCTTAGCCCTAGGTGTCAAAGTAAGCAATTACCTACCCTCAGTATATGAGCGCAGATCTTCCACCTCGGTACTCCTTTAGCGAAGGCACTCTTCACTGACAGTGGTATGCAGACGCCCATGATCCAGAGGAACGCGGGTAACACCAGGTCACCAGCACACAGGCTGTTCTAGACCCTTAGTATATGAGCGCGAATATTCCACCTAGGCACTCCATGATCCAAAGGAATGCGGGGAACACCAGGTCTCCAGCATATAGGCCGTTCTAGATGACATTTAGGAAAGAATGTCTAGACCTTGGCGTCATAGTAAGAAACTTCTACCTACCCTCAGTATATGAGCGCAGATCTTCCACCTCGGTACTCCTTTAGCGAAGGCACTCTTCACTGACAGTGGTATGCAGACGCCCATGATCCAAAGGAACGCGGGGAACACCAGGTCTCCAGCACACAGGCCGTTCCAGGTGGCGTGTTCCAGCCACCAGTACCCTCCGGCGCCGTCGTTCACGAAGATCATCATCACTATCGCGATCCTGTGGAAACAGGAGGTCATTAGCTACTGGTCCATTAGATACGGTTCAAAAGAATCTCTGAAACGATCATATTAAGTCTTGACCAGCCTAAGCGGGAGGCCAAGTTACGCTGGTCGCGTAGTATCTAAGTATTGAGGCCAAGGTAACTTGTCCTCCCGCTTAGGGTGGTTATGTTATGTCAACATTTTGAGAATTCAACTTTGTGAGAATTCAACATTTTGTTCCGGAAGGCATTTCCCTTCATGACACTATGATTGCGAATGGACTTTACTCAGCACTGGTTAGATACTCAGGATTCTATCTATACTAACATCATTACCACAAATGGCGCTTGTATCCCCGTACGAAATGTTATAATAATTTGTCACCTATTGTCATCATAAGTAACCTCAACTCAACTAAATATAGCAATAATGTTTTGTTGTATTCTTGTGCCGTATGATGCCGGCTTGGAATAGCGTCACCCGCTCGGGTCACCCCAATTCTACCCGTGGGTGTCGTAAAAAGCGACTACGGCATAATCATCCAGGTAATGGGCAGCAGCGTTCCCTGTAGATGCAAAATCATGCACTGCGTTCGCCTGCCAAGCGTGGTGAGTATCTACCTATGGCAATATCCTCCGATGTGGAGGAGGCCCACGACCAGCAGTGGACTGTTGTGGCTGTTATGCTAGATAGTTGTATGTTACCTATATAGCAATTGCTCAATACAACGTACCATAAGTTCGTACATAATAGGAAATTGCCACATTGTTGAGTAATGCTTTGGTAACGCATCGTCTTACCATGACCACGGATATGGGGTACCTCAAGCAGGTACAGTAGATCACATCAAAACCTACCATTTAAAAAATTGCATTTTAACCATAATGCCATAAACATATTCAGAACAGTTAGTACAGCTGCCTACTTTAAAGTGGGTTAAAGTTTACCTCGAATGATCTTTTGCGAAATAGGTAGGTTATATCATTAAATATTCCTGCTTTCTTTCATTAATATAGTAATGAAATGACCGAAAAAACCACGTTGTTGGTGTCAGTTAAAGAATTCACTCACGACCTTAGATAAGGTTCTATCGCCAGCAAATTCACCCTAACCAATTTAGGGATCAACTTATACCTATTGGTTTTTCTTTGTATGCAAAACCAAAATTCGTTAGTTTCTTAAATGGATAGGTGAATTTTCTAGCGATGGTACCAAATCTAATCTACATCTAGGTAATTAAAAGAAATCTTAAAAGAGGTTGAATAGACGATATAATTCAAATCATGAAAGGTGGAGCGGCATAGAATACAAGGTGGACAATCGCTAAGAAAAAGAATGGTGGTAAACTAAATGTGGCGTCTTCTGTACAGCAAAGTAATTGATGTTTATCGGTGATTTCCTCTTTTGCCTAGATACGCACTCAATTGTTACGACGTGTAACACATGCCGTCTATTCGCATGGTTCCGAACGCTGACCGCTACCGTGGAAAGAAAAATCTATCACTGTTGTACGGGAAATAGAAAATCTATTGCCAATAGATAGATACCTAAGTCGTGCACCGAGCGGACTCGCGGATTTGAGTGAAATAAAAAGTAAGTAGGTACCTAAAACTACATAGTACTTTCCTTTAATACTTTGTAGGAATCAATCTCATTTATTTATACCTAAGGGTCGGCGCAAACAACATCCTGGCACGAGCCCTTAGCCCAACCTTGCATTATACAGCCCGACAAAGGACTTCAGATACTAATGTACAGTCGGGGTCAAAAGAGCATAGCTAGGACCGCCTCAAATTGTTCAAAATATCTTTTTATTCCCAAGGTATGCATTAATGTTTTTTCTATAAATTGCTAGCGTAATGGCGCCGAATTCTGTCGCGTAATTTCGGTCGTAGTGTGTCAAGACACTAAAAATTACTAAAGTGTTGTACGAACCCCCTGAAGGTATCCAGCGCCCGCAGCCGCTGCTGGATGGCCAGCTCCTTGTCTCCGTATCTGAGCTTGCCAGTCTTCCGCACCCTTGACATGATCAGCTTCCCAGGCCGTAGAGCACCCATGCCGCTCCCAGCAATCCCAGGAGTAGCAGCAACGCTGTAAGGAAAAAGTTATTCTACTGTCTGTCTTTGAGTTCAATTCTTAGTAGTTTTGTCGCCTAAAGTTTTAATAGACGAAAAAACGGAAAAGGTTAACAAAGAGATAACTTTATGTAAATATCTCTTAAACTACATTACGTTTGTAAATTTTTACTTTTGTTGTGAATAGAGTTTAACTAGCTGCATAAACAACAAAAGAAATAATTTTACAAAAGTAATGTAAGTAATGAGATATTTTGAACTATTTGAAGCGGTCTTAGGTATGCACTTTTGACCCCGACTGTACGTAGTTATAGACTAGGTGGTTAATTGTAGGGGCAAACTTAACTTTTCATGAAGGTTGCATCATCATCATCATCATCATCGACATGCCCGATGGCGTAGTGGATAGTACCCCTGCCTGCCACGCCGAGGGTCGTGGGTTCGATCCCCACCGACACAAATATTTGTGCTTAGTCTGGGTGTTTTCTATGTATAATATGTATGTATTAAAAAAAAAGTATATATGTATTGATATCAGCTATCTAGTTCCCATAGTACAAGCTTTGCTTAGTTTGGGGCTAGACGGTCCTGTGTGAAATGTGCAGGATATTAATTTATTATTTATTTATTTATTAACGGAAGCAAAATATTCTGGAAGTAGGTTTTCCGCAGGATCATTCATAGACCGTGATTTTGGACCGACTGCATTCAATAGTTTCCAATAAGGTTACAAGGTCGGCGATCATCTAGGTTCGTGCGCGACCTTCCTGCGGGGTACAGACGATGGGGGGGCGAGTAAGCACGTCATTTTAATATGACGTGCGGCGCGGATGCGCGCGTTTCCCTTCCCCGCTACACCTCCCGCTACCCGCTGACATCTCCCCTCCCAACGTCTGTCACCCCTAGGGAAGGTCGCGCACTAACTTACCGGACTATAGTAGGAGGCCGTCCCACACTGCGCTTTGGAAGTATGGAGTTTATGTAAGTTTTTATAGAAAATGTGTAAAGATGTCATCATCGCCTACGCAAATATGATAAGTTATTTCATGGCTGATGCATAGGTGGGTACAGATGAAATGAAATATGATACATCGATGAAAGATAAGTATAGGATAAGGCAAATATTCGAAAGATGCTGTCGAACTTGTCAAGATAAAATTGCGGCTTACTACTTACAGCAGTTTATCTTATAAGTAGTATTCTTGTAACCACTATAGAGGTTACAGGTTACAATGGCTGTGAAAATGAAGCTATCTATAATAGTTTTAGTTGTGATATTTATATTAACTGTAGTAAACTGTGCCCAAGTTAAATTGGATCCCTTGGTTCGCATAGACCAAGGTTTGGTGAGGGGTCAGATAGCCGATGGAGGGAAATATGCCTATTTTTTGGGAGTTCCTTACGCTCAAGTGAATCCTAATAACCCTTTTGGGGTAAGTAGAACCTACCTAATTCTTTAAAATTGCAATTGAAAACAATTTTGTTCTTTTTTCCTCACATCGGATGCATATCCTTTAGAAGTATATGCAAATATATACTTAGTCCGTAAGTACGAGGTACATTTTACTTACACCCATTTATCTACTAAGTCCCCTTTCTTTTTTGTTTCAGCAAAGTGAACCTCACCCAGGTTTTGGAAATGACATATTTAACGCCTACGATGGGTCAATCGCTTGTCCCCAAAACCGGAATTCACCTCAATCACTAGACTGCTTGCGACTGAACATCTATGTACCTTACGAAGCTTCCTCTAAGAACCCGCTGCCAGTACTGTTTTGGATACACGGTGGCGATTTCACTTTTAACCAAGCGTCTCAATACGATCCCAAATATTTCATGGATCAAGGCATTGTCGTGGTCACTATCAACTATCGTCTAGGGCCCTATGGATTCATGTGCCTGGACTCCCCTTTAGTCCCCGGCAACCAAGGGCTTAAAGACCAACACGAAGCATTGCGATGGGTCAGAAAGAACATAGCTGCATTCGGGGGCAATCCTTACGAAGTCACTATCGGTGGCCAGAGCGCTGGGTCTTGTTCCGTTCTGTTACAATTATTCTCACCTAAAGAAAAACTATTCAAGCGAGCTATAGCCCAAAGTGGAACACCCTTTACCGATGGTTTGTTTGTTGAGTCAGATATTCAAGCAGCCAACAAACTAGCTGAACATTTGGGTTACAATGCGACAAACACAGAAGAAGCCTTAGAATTCTTGGCACGAACGCCTTCAGACCTTGTCATTGGCGCATACGAAGAACTGTCTTTAGACCTGAAACCATGTAAAGAAAGATCGTTCAGTGGTATTGAAAACTTTATAGAAACTTATCCATCTTTTATGTCAAACGAAAAGAAAATAAAGGACACACCGATTTTAATTGGTCACACCACTCAAGAAGCCGCCAAATTTGAAGCTGGAGGATATTATGGTAATGATTACTACGACAATGATCCTTTCTTACCAAGATTAAATAACGTTTTTGATTTGAATGAAGAGCAATTAATAGAAGCGGCAAGTATTGTAAGACATTTTTACATTGGAGACGAAGCAGTTTCAAAAGAAGTAGCTCACGAGATAGCTGACTTCGAATCAGATTTTCTATTTAACCATCCTATAGACAGAATGATAACAAAAGTTTTGAAAGAAAACGCGAATCCGGTATATGAGTACGTCTTTGCTTATCTGGGAGATAGTGACGCCATCGAGACATCGCATTCAGACGAATTGAATTATATATTTGATATGGGTACTTCATCCGATAATGGTGACAATCGGCAGATGATCAAACGCATAACCACTTTATGGGCGAATTTCGTCAAATTCGGGTAAGTGATCTAATGAAACATGCTAGAACTCTTTGATATTACACACAAACCAATGTAAAGCTGAAACTTAAATGTAAATGTTGTTTTTTTTACCCGACTGCCTCAGAAGGAGGGTTATGTTTTTCGAGAGTATGTGTATGTATGTATGTGGACAAGAAAATTCTTTTTCACGGGCTACAGCCCTAACGGATAGTTGGATTTAGACATTTGAGGTGTCGTTAGATTCGTCTCAGCAGCGTGAGTGACACTGGCTATATTAAAAAAAAATATAGATTCAAGATGGCGGGTTTTTAGTTTTTAACACATCTACTTGTTTCAGAAATCCGACTCCATCAACGTCAGAGTTACTGCCCGTGGAATGGAAACCAGTTACCGAAAACACCAGGCCTTACATGGTGTTAGATGAGCAGCTGCAGATGAAGAGCAGGGTTTTCAATGACAGGATGGCATTTTGGGACCTCTTCTTCGAAAGATACGCGAGCAACCAACGCCTGGCTCGGAAATGCACGATTAAGCAAAGATTTGATTAGGAGACTGATCTTGTTTAAATATTGTATAAGATATTTAAGTATTTTGTAATGTTGACTAATGATGAAAAATAACATAATAAAAGAAAAGAAGCCGAACAAGAAATAATAGTGACAGATTATACATAAGACTACAGAAGTGCTCTGCTGAACGTAGGTCTTCCCCAGGGTAGTTACGCATTAAAGCATGATCCATTCAATAACAGAACAGCCTCCCTCTTTAAGAGCCTTATCACATCACACCTAGCCGTTTGGTATCGAACTTGTTTCGGGCGCGCGGCAGGTGCACAGCGAATCCGCAAGGATTTCGCTGAGCATCCGCATCTGCTACCATACTGCTAGTGTGATAAGGCTCTAAGTCATAGGTCTATCTACCCGGAGCTACGCTTGTCGTGGCGTGGCTTATAACCTTGTAGTTCTTTCTATCTAGTTCATGTCCAAATCATCTCATACGGATGACATCGATCAGTCCATCACAATGTGTGTTAAAGGATCTGGGGCAAGTGCCGAACCAGCCCATTATCATCCCACTTGTCACTTTGCATGACTTTGACGAATGCGCATTTTGAACACTCGGCATTTTCATATTAACTATAGTAGATGATATAACATCCCGGATAGTATAGCACCCACATCTCCTCAATTGTACGCTGTTTCACACACACTCTATCACACCTATATCCTTTGTGGGGTAAGCAGAGCGTAAAACGGTCGCTATCGCCACGTTTGAAAAATATGTGATGAGAGTCTCTCTGTCCTATACAAACGTAGGTACATATATCACACCTATGTCCCTTGCGGGGTAGGAAGAGCGCAAACATCTGTAAAACCGGCCATATACATACACTACACCACATATCCTATATGTGTGCCTATTAAGTACCTACTTATCAATAAATGGGTTGAATACACTCTTGATGTGTGGAATACCATTCAAAGTGTAGAAGGCCATTCTTTGTCCACATAATCACTTATCTATTATGTAAGTACATGTATTTTTATTATATTCCACTTCAATAGAACTATTATTAAACCCGTGCATCGACCTATCTTGAGTGGTCAATACAGAAACAATACTTTAAAACTCTGACACCAGGGCTCATCGGGTCGTTGGACGACTAGGTGTCCCACTCGAAGAATAAGAATACAGAATAATAAATACAATGTTTTGTGGTTTTGGTTCATTTCATTTTGTCGCACTGTATAAGTCAAACAGTTTTTTTAGAACTCGACCAAACAAAAAACAAACTTGAACCGACATTAGTTGCGCTATAATTTCGCCATTTTCACTTTTAGACTCAGTAACCGAAGAAAATTCGATATTTTGCCAAGTTGTGCTCTAGTGGTACTTTAATAAATTACAAGTATTAAGAGTTAGCGAATGATAAATTCTGATTTGGATTGAAACAGACTGGTTTGGGACAGGGACATAAAATAAACCCGCGACGCGACGCGCAACATGACATCTGTCTCTAGCTTTATTGCTTCTATTTCATATATTTTATATGGAAACGGTTGCAAGCGACGCGATGTGTCGCTCATCTTATGACTCCGAACGAACGATCACTTGTTTTACAGATGCCATCTTACGTCTCACGCCTTCTATGTGGAGTTTGGGCCTTAGTGAGAATGCAACAAATGCAGGTAAACAGGTCAATAAAACAAATCCAGAGGAGGATTATCCTCATAATACTTAATTAAAATGGCAGGTCAAGAAAGGATTACAAGGATATCAGTCTTTTTATCGAGGTAAGATCTTACTTATTTATTAACGAACTTACCTTGACAATAAAACTAAACTGAATGGACATCGGCAAGGCGGTATGCAAATACCTACTAAGTAATGCTGACGTATCACTTAGAGGAGAAATTCGCGATAAATTGAGAATTACGTCCGTTATTTTTTCAACAGTATACGTGAAAACAGCTGACCGACTGTTATTTTTTCTTATTAATCTTCTACCTAGGTATTTTATTTTCATTCAAATTCAGGTCAGAGCGGCGCATGAGGTAAATAGATTCCTGATTCAAAAATATGCCTCCAGCTCGCATGTCAGAAGCTTGGTAGGAAAATACCCCTCACCTCAAAAGGAGATGATAATTATGATATAATGGTGACGAAGATGAATATGATAATGATGACAGTGTGGAAGAAGATGATGATCATGGGTAGAAGGTGATAGTGATAACAAGGTACTTACGTGAGTAGATGTCGACTGGTTCCTTGGAGGTGGTGACCTCGCAACCTTCATTGGTGACGTTTAGTCTGTACACTCCGAACTGGCCCATCTCCGGTCGTAGTTGGCACAACATGCCTCTGCACAGAAAGAAAATAGATATGTCATTATTTTATGTAAAACAAGCGGCTCGTTAGCGGATTCACCCGCTGCAACTCAATTTCCCGTGGGAATGTGGTGGGAATAAGACGATTTCTCGGCATGCGTTATACCTAGGACATGTAAACGTTGCACTCTATCATCTATTAAAGAAAAACGCACCTAAATCCGTTGCGTGAAGTTAGCGATGTCCATGACAGTAAAACACAATTATCGGCTTTATTTTATACAATGATGATAATGTATTCATATTGATACTTGAAGAATGAGCATAATAAAATGTCCAAACTATTTTAATCACGAGCATGTCACATAACATAATAAGCTAAAGACCAAACGAGATGATATTAATAAATTACGAAGAAACATAAGAAATCATTCGTTTACTTATTTCTTTTTCTATAGTTATTTGATGTGTGGCTGGTATGTAGGTATTTGCTTTGTGGGCTATAACATAATTATACTGTGGCTATAATGTGGCACAGGCAATTTTTACCGCGGGGAAAAAATATCGATCTCATTCCCACGGGGAAAACAGACGCAGTAGGTGAGAAAGCTAGTAAGTATGTTCTCAATAAGGCTAAAATGGTCACATAGAATAGAATTATACCCTTTCAATTAGTTATTGTTTATTACCTACCTATGTGGCGCAGTGGTTAGTATGACTGCCTGCCACGCAGAAGGTTCGGGGTTCAATTCCCGGTGGGGTCACTCACAAAGTTGATATTTATCACTTTGTGTATTGGTTCCCAGTCTGGTTAGGACATTGCAGGCTGAACCACCTGCTTGTCCGAAAAGTAAGATGGTTCCGTGCTTGATGGGCACGTTAAGTTCGGTCCTGGTTGCTGTCTATGCTGGCGGCCGTTACACAACCACGTCAGAGGCCTGCTGCTTGCAGTAGGCGGTTGAAAAACTCTGACACCAGGGTTCATCGGGTCGTTGAACGACTCAGTGTCTCACACGAAGAGAGAGAGAGAGAGACCTACCTACGCAATGATAAAACCATAAAGTCACTCTACCAAAACCGTGATCGTTGCGTAAACGATACCAAATTCGGAAGCGAATCCGAAAGTTACGTAAAAGTGGCATAATAGCATAATAGCAGTTATGCCAGTTGAGCTGGCCACCTGGTCACATGGTAATCAATTTATTTATTATGTAAAATAGCAAATCGATGTAAAGGTGTTAATACAAAATATTATACATGTAATTAGTAAAAATTAGTATTCTACGAGCTTATCAAAAACAAATTAAAAATGTATAATTGATTTTAAAAGTCAGTCAGTATAATATTTGACTTGAATTAGACTAAATAACTGAATTGATTATCGAAATACATCGATGATTTCGGCGAAAGTAGACTTCTAGGACCCCGAGCACCGCATCACCCCAATTCTAACCGTGGGTGTCGTAAGAAGCGACTAAGGGATAATCATCCAGGGAATGGGCAGCAGCGTTCCCTGTCAATGCAACATCTTGCACTGCGCTCGCCAATCCGCCTGCCAAGCGTGGTGAGTATGGCAATGCCGCTATAGGGGCAGGCCCATGTCCAGCTGTGGACTGTTGTGGCTGTTATGGTATGGTTACTTACGTGGTATTCCTGGCGCTGATATACTGATCGGATTCCGTCGTGTAGACTCTCCAGGTGACTCTTCTTGCTGTGTTAACCACCCAAGATCGTTATTCTTAGTATCCTGTTACTTAGTGCCGTGTGATGCTGGCTTAGAATAGCATCACCCCAATTCTAACCGTGGGTGTAGTAAAAAGCGACTCAGGGATAATCATCCAGGGAATGGGCAGCAGCGTTCCCTGTCAATGCAACATCTTGCACTACGCTCGCCATTCCGACTGCCAAGCGTGGTGAGTATGGCAATACCCCCCGATAGGGGCAGGCCACTGCCAGCTGTGGACTGTTGTGTCTGTTATGGTATGGTTTACGTGGTGTTCCTGGCGCTGATATACTGATCGGATTCCGTCGTGTAGACTCTCCAGGTGACTCTTCTTGCTGTGTTCACCACCCAAGATTGAAAAGTAACTAATAGTATCAGGCGTTACTCGGAAGGCGTTATCGAGTCGGTGCTCGGAACTTCAGGAGATCTTCGACAGACGAAGATCTCTTGTACAGCAGCATTATATTTCTATCACTTTCATCAACCCAAGATTGTTCTTTTCAGTCTCCTATTACTTACGTGGTGTTCCTGGCGCTGATATACTGATCAGATTCCGTCGTGTAGACTCTCCAGGTGACTCTTCTGGCTGTGTTCACCACCCAAGACTGTTCTTCTCCCGCCTGCAGCGTCTTCTGTAGCTCGAATGGGCACTAAAAAGGTTAATGATAATTTTATGTTTCTGTTTACATAAATGCTGTGGTTGCTACTTATCGGGTATTTATTATGGAATTTTTTTTTTCTTTTTTTTTTTTTTTTTATTTATGATGGGCTTACTCTTGACCCCAATCTTACCCTAGAGCAGAGATGGGATCTACGGTGGAGCGAGCTTGCCCAGAAGATGCCTATTCACTCTAGACTTAAAGAGATTCAGGTTATATGCACTCGGAAATACAGACGCAGGCAGGGAATTCCATTCTTTAGCCGTGCGCATAATGAAAGATGATTTGAAGCGCTTAGTGCGTAATGTGGGTATATCAACTAAGAACGGATGGTAGCCGGCCGTGCGTCTGGATGTCCGATGGAAGAAAGGAGACGGTGGTATGAGCTCATGCAGCTCACGCGCACACTCTCCGAAGTACAATCTGTAGAAGACCGATAGGCAAGCTACCTTGCGGCGGTGAGCCAGGCTGTGAAGCTTGGTCGCCACCAGTTTTTTATCGCCTATTAATCTCTTGGCTCTGCGTTCCACCGAATCCAGTGCAGCAAGTTGGTATTTAGCCGAGCCATCCCAAAGGTGACAGCAGTACTCCATGCAAGATCGGACTTGAGCTTTATAAAGAGTTAGAAGCTGTTCAGGCGTGAAGTACCGCTTGACTTTATTCAGGACGCCCAACTTTCTAGCTGCAATTTGAGCCTTGGACTCGATGGTGGTGCCGAAGTTGAGGTCAGAGGACAACTCCATGCCAAGGAGTTGAAGAGTGTTGGTCACTGGAACAGATGTACCCCGAAAAGTAGGAGAAAAGGTGAAAGGACTCCTTTTTGCGGAGAAAAGACACGCCTGCGTTTTTGAAGCATTGAAGCTGACGAGATTGTCTTCGCCCCACTGGGAGACGTTACTTAACGTCAGGCTCGTACGCTCAATCATAGCCTTTCTCAATCTTTTCATTTCATCACCACTGGCTCCTGCGCCGGACAGATATTTCTCGGTGACAGTACTGTCATCTGCGTACCCAACAATTCCTGAAGATAGAAGGTCATTGATGTGCAGCAGGAAAAGCGTCGCGGAGAGTACAGACCCCTGAGGAACTCCGGCGTCAATAGCCTTGAGGTCAGAGGAGCAGCCGTCTATGACCACTCGGATCGACCGTTCACTCAGGAAGTCAGCCACCCAGCTACAGAAGCCAGTGGGTATGCCGTACGCTGGAAGCTTGCTCAACAGACTCGCATGCCACACCCTATCGAAGGCCTTTGAAATGTCCAGCGACACTGCTATTGCTTCGCCGTGGTTTTCAATGGCCTCGCCCCAGCAATGCGTTACGTACACTAGCAGATCTCCCGTGGAACGCCCTCGGCGGAAGCCATATTGACAATCACTGAGAAGATCATTGTCTTCGAGGTACGAAAGCAGTTTGCAGTTCAGAACTCTTTCCATAACCTTACAGAGTACGGAAGTGATGGCGATCGGTCGATAGTTGCTAGGGTCGGCACGGCTACCCTTCTTGGGCACAGGTTGCACATTGGCAAGCTTCCAAGATTTTGGTACAATTTTTGACACGAGAGAGGCGGTACAAGCGTGTCAGTACAGGAGACAACTCAGGCGCACAATACCTCAACAATCTTGCTGGTATGCCATCAGGACCACTGGCCTTGTTCACGTCCAGACTGCGAAGGGCTCTACGGACCTCTTTGGGACGGCAGAAGTTGGATTCGACTGATTTCGAAAGGGACCAGAACTGCTTACTACCCGGTGGGTGTGATGCAAGCTTTGCCCCAATACGGCTAAAATGGTCGAACCTAGCTTTTCGTAGCACCCGTTTGCAATACCTGGCGGCGGCATTATATACTCTCTTCTTTGCTCGCACTCTTCTCGCTCGCACTTTTCGATCACGAGCTTTTACCCAAGCTTGGTAAGCGGACTGTTTACGAGCCTCAGCTCGAGCACAGTCCGCATTGAACCAAGGTTGGGCTTTATAACCGAGCGGGATATCGGAGAAAGGAATGAAATATTCCATTCCCTGCCGGATTACAGCTGTGATCGCATCAGCGACGTATGAGGGTCTTCCGAAGAGAAACACATTTGCCGCCACGGGTATGAAGCAAAGAAAGCACGCATCTCGCCCAGTCTGCTGACTCGTATCGCCATACTCTCGTGCCCCTAGGGTGTAATCCGGAGGAGAGCAGATGGACACGGATTTCACCACACAGTGGTCGGATGATCCCAGCGGAGCCGAGACCGAAACCGAATGTCTGTGCGGATCAGTTGTCAGCAGAAGGTCCAGGCAATTGGGTGTGTGGTCTGTGATATCTGGTATTCGCGTCGCTTGTTCCACCAGCTGGGTGAGATCTAGCGCCAATGCTAGTTTACGCGCCTCTCGCCCAGCATGGTCAGTTTTCTGGTATGGGAACAGCCACTCTTTATGGTGAGCATTGAAGTCCCCCAGAAAAACAAGCTCTGCTGTTGGATATCGCTGAATTGCTGTATCTGCCGTCTCAGAGAGGTACTCCATGAGTCTAGTCGTCTCCTGATCTCCGCTGTGCGAACGATAAACACTGGCGTAGAGAGTTTTCTACTCCAGTGTCAACCAAAAGCCACAGCACGGGAAACCCTGAATTCTCAGCCACGGAGACGCTTACAGCAAACGTCATCGCGAACATACACACAGACCCCTGCACGCTTCTTAAACTTGTGCTCAAGAGTGTAACCAGGGTAGTTGAGGTATGCCACGTCCAACGGTGTTGCTATCTGCGTCTCCGTTAAGAAGAATAAGTGCGGCTTCTCGGTCTCCAGGTGGTGATGGACCGGGTCTAGGTTTGTGTAGACCTCGGATGTTCGTGAGGTGCACTTTGAGGGGAGGAAGTGTTGCCGTTGGTCAAACTTTTTCTTCTTTTTTAGCTTTTTCATGTTTTTAAAAGAGTTTTTGTGGGGGAAAGAAAAGATAGTCGAGGCGCTGCTTAGAAACCCTACTCGTACCTTTCGGTTCAACTGATCAGAGAGGGAACTCGCTTGGAGACTGCGGGACGCCTGAGCCCCCGATAACACTCCACCGGGTCCTCCCATCCAGCCGCCAACTGGCACGGTGGAGTATACCGGGATTTATCACAGTTGGCGGGGCAGCCTTTGCGCGTGGCTAGCGCGCAAGTCGGGCCCCCTACTGACTGCGGTCGGCCAACGGCTGAGACCGTGCCTCGGATCCCGCTACCCTCCAAAACGAGTTACCGGATACAGCATCACCTAAAGACAAAGACCGGTTCCGGCAACGCAGCTGACTACATTGCTGCCCCCCAATGGCACTGGCAGTCCCGCACACCGACGGAACACAGCAAGGCTGTTTGGCGCCGGACTCCGGCGGGATGGTGGTCGCGAGCCAGGCGGCCCCTTTCATGGCCTACCACCGCTTTTGGGATCTTCAGCCGTCAACACATATTGTGAGGACGTTGCCCGGGGTGGACCGCTAGGAGGTAGACCCCACCCACCCCAAAAAAAAATGTTATTCGATAGAAGTAAGTAGGCAAGGTTGAATCATTAAGTGCCAAAGAAATCAACCAAAAAATCCAATTGAAACTTTTGAATGTTAACTCTATCTAAGTAACAATATCATGAAAGCAAAGAATTATAATAACGATTTACTCGCTTCTAGATCGTTATTCCCCTGGGTCAATCTTCAAAAGGCGCAATATTTGCGCAATTTTTTAATAGGGTAAAAAAATACGTTTAAAATCAAATTTTCGCATAGGTAAAGAGAGACTATAACCTAATGTATCACATGTGTGCAAGGCACGCTGATAGAACTAGGATTTAAGGAGATACTGACACAAATAAAAAAAGCTTAGTTACGGTAATGAAACTGTTACTGGTAATGATTTATTTAGGGTATGGTAATGAAATAAAAACATAAATCAATAACTCTGTATGACACCACATCTCGTTTTAGTGGGGGGAATGCAACTCTGTCTAAGAAACCTCTTAAAGCCAAGGATGGACAACTCTTTTGTACAACTGAAGAACATCTAGACAGATGGCACGAACATTTCAGTGTGGTCTACTCATACTTGCTGTTAGTGAAGCGGACTGCAGTTTTAGAATGAATCCTGACGATTTGCTTGATAGACCTATGACCGCCTCAACTGTACACTAAGTTGTCAAAACTATTGCCAACTTTAATCCGACAAAATCTTTTAGTTTTGACAACATTAAGGTAGAGGTACTTATGGAATACGCAGTGCGGTCATCTGAAATATTGCACTGCACCCTTTCATAGCACCCCAACGAGCAAAAAGTGGTTTTGTAAGGATCATAAGACCAATTTTTATCGCACTAGTAGCGAGCTTATAAACCTCTACAAACCCGGAAAAAGGCGCATTTATAAGGTTATTTAGTTTTTTAATAATCCTGTAGTACTCTCACGGAATGCAATTTAGTACTGTAAAAGCCTTGTAACAGCATTTGGAAAACCGTGCACTCCTACGAAAACTACAACTAGCTTCCAACAAAACTAAAGTTTTTTAAAAGTCCTATAGCATTCTCGCGGAATGCAATTTGGGACTGTAAAAGCCATGAAACAGCTTTTGGAAAACTATTTACTCCTACGTAAGCTACAACTAGCATCTAACAAAACTAAATGAGACTGTTATGCGCTTCAGGATTCTTCAACAAGAACCAACTCATTCATTTCGTTCATTGTCATTCATTCAGTCCACATTAAATGTTTGAAGTGTAATCTTTGTTAAATACTAAAGTAAAGGATAAAATATTATCAAAGGATGTTAAAAAGGTAAGTCTTATTAAATTTCTCAAGAGTGTTCGGTAATTCACTGCGTGTATGAGAAACATGCAGGGAACTCGTATTTTCTGTGAAATATGCCAAGTTTCTAGTTAAAATTGTAAAGCGCTTCTTAAAATATGCAATTCTACACTGAAATTTATTATTTAAAATGAACAAAATGTTCCGCGTAATCATCAAAAACAGCCATTTTTGGTTTCGCATTTCGAAGTGTTTTTTAAAACCACTATAGTCAAACTTGATTCTGTAATGTCTCATTCAAAACTCCATATTCGCCATGTCTTTGGCATTTGGAGATCCGTGACGAAATATGAAGAAGACGCTAAATATTAAGTGGATATAACGAATTATGACCCATTTTATGTACATAATTATCTATTTCTTCAAATTTATTACAAAGGTTTAAATTTATTAATTTGTTATTTCTTGCAGATTCGGAAGAATTTCTATTGGACACTGAAAGTAACCAGACCGAAAAATATGATCTAGTTAGCGGAGACCGAGGCAGCTTCGTATTACGTATTACAATACCTATTATTTTTCTGGTTTCGTATGTAACACGTTTAGGTACAAGTGATTAGATTTCCAAGTCTCCAAGAGGTGAAATATACATTTTCAAATTAGTGGCATAGTAATAAAAGTCTGGTATTTAAATTGGTTATAGTTTTTTCTTTACCATCTCCTACAAATAACCATAAAAACATGGATCTACTGAAGGAGGCCTTAGGCGCATATCATATCACACAAGCGTGTTGCGAGCAGATGCGGAGCGAAGGGAAATCGTGAAGTACGCGCGACGGTTGCACAGCAAATTCGCTGAGGACGCGCGATGGATGCGCAGCAAATTCGTAACGGATAAAAATAGGTTCTCTTTTACCTACTTACCATAGTATGAAAAAATTCGCGTGCAATGTTATTTAGATTGACGACGACACAGTATGACAATACCTCCCCGATAGGACTAATGTGGCTGCTATATCATGGTAGGTGGGTACGATCTATATCTTTACACCAAGTTTGATGTCATTTTGTCTTAAACTGACGGAGTTACGAGGGCGAGGTGAAACTGCTTTTTTGCATCTTCTCGAAACTCATAATTTTACCTGAATTCGTATCTTCAACGCTAGTTTCACTCTCACTTGAATTAACATTATATAAATTTTTTGTATCCTCCCCTGAACCGCATGCTGTACTGCTAATAGGTACGGAACCCTCGCCAAAGTTTTTGATTTGCACTTCAGGTTTTTATTTGACAATAAAACACTTAGCATAGTTATTATCAAACCAAATCCGACAATAACGGCATTCTCGAGAGCTTTACTAGCTTAAGTATTCCTAGTTTAGTTTTACACTTACTGATGCCTTTAAAGATCTATTCAGTTTGATAATGGCACTAAGCATAGCTAATATCAAACCAATTGCGACAATAATAAGCATTGCCAAGAGCTTTACTAGCTCAAGTGTTCTTAGTCCTATTTTACACTTGCAAATGCCTTTGTAAAACTATTTTGTTTGATAATAGCACTAAGCATAGCTACTTTCAAACTAATTGCGACAATAATGGCATTGTCAAGAGCGTTACTAGCTCAAGTATTTCTAGTCTAATTGTACACTTTCAGATGCCCTTGTAAAACTATTTGGTTTGATAATGGACTTGAATATGATTCTTATTAACGTTTTTACAACTAAGTAACTCAAGTCCATTTACACTTGGAAAAAGCTTTAATAGGAGGTTTGGTTCTATAGTAGGGTAATAATTAATCTTGTAGGTGCTTATAAGCCCTTCTTATTGGACTTATCGTTCCTGAGCGTGACTGCTCCTAGTGAAAGCTATTACTGGACAATTTGGCTAATAGTAGTCAAAATGCTCAAACTTATAAACGTCTACAAGTTTAAATATAAGACTATTTGCGATCAAATACCAAATAGCACTTTCTGAGATCTATTTAAGTGAAATTACGATCGTGTAAGTCAATATAGGCATCTTAATAGTGTCATATTCCTATAACATCTGTGTTCTGAGGCAATATTGCTCGTTGGGACGAATCTGGGAATGTGAAGATCAAGCATCCACAAAATGGAAACAAGGGCCGTTGATTAAAGTTCCGAAGAACGACAATTGGTGATGCATAACAATACTTTCTTCTGCTGCATAGGTTCTAGCTAAGAACCTGCTGGGCAGGATGTCACCTCACATAAAACGAACCTTACGCGAAGAGCAAGCTGGTTTTCGCCTTGGGCGCTCATGTGCTGACCAAAAAACTCGCTCCGGATACTGATAGAGCAATGTGTAGAACTGCAGTTTGAGGTGTACATAACTTCGTTGATTTTAAAAAGGCGTTTGACACCGTAAAAAGGAGTGCGATGCTGGCAACGCTAAGAAGGAGGGTTTTACCACGAAAGACAGGTCAACATCATCAAAGCTTTCTGCATCCACAGCACCTGCAAAGTGGTTCACGAGCAGACCCGATAAAAATAATCGCAAAAGTCAAACATTGATGTATTTTACTTTCAATTTTCTATAGCAGAAATTTCGGGGCAGCACCATTACCAACAGTGGTGGCTCAGACGAGGACGTTGACGGCGGGACAGGATAAAGAAAGCCAAAGGTGTATGCGCTCAGTTAAAACCTGTTTGGAAAACAAACATCCTTACCCAACTTATCAAAATCTCACTCTTCACCTCGCTCGAAAAGTCAGTGTTGTTGAACGGCTATGAGTAGTGGAAGGTAACTAAAACCTTGTCGAACAAAATCCAAGTTTTCCTAAATAAATCGTTGTATTCATACTAGGTATCTACTATAGTCTATACCCAGGCAGTCACCAGTCGCAAAGGAAATTGCTCACCGTAAATGGAGTTGGATTGGGCACACTCTACGCTAAAGCGACGACAACCTAGCCAAGATTGTCTTCATGTGGCAGCCAAGCGGGCAACGTCGACGTGGCAGACCTGTTGAAACCTGAACGCGTACAACACAAAGTGAGCTGAACGCAGTTGGAGCCTCCTGGGACTTCAATATGGAGGAATGGAAGAGGCTCTCCAGGGCCCTTTATATAATCGGATTACCAACGACTGGAAGTCAACAAAAACACTACATTTAATTATTCTAATTACTGGGAAATCAATATTTTACATGCACATCAACATACAGAAAAGTATTTGAGCATTAACTGCTGATACTTATTTATCAATTCTAAAAAAAGAAAAACGTAAAAAAGAATTTCTCATCTCCGTCGCGGCAACGTCATTACCGTAGCCTCAAAAAGGTTACGGTAAAGACGGTAATGAAGGGCCTGGTAATGAAGAAATCAAATATATTTGAGAAAAACTCGCATCTTTCCCGCCTTTTCTCATAAAAGCTTTTATGGTTACCTAACACTACTTGAGAGTAATAGTTATAAAGCAAACAATTAAAGATATAACATAACATTAACTCAATAATTCAGGCCGTGTAATGAAGAATAAACTGGTTGAAACACCAAATTACGCACTTCGATCTGATTTTGTC
Organism: Phthorimaea operculella; assembly: GCA_024500475.1. Taxonomy (NCBI): domain Eukaryota; kingdom Metazoa; phylum Arthropoda; class Insecta; order Lepidoptera; family Gelechiidae; genus Phthorimaea; species Phthorimaea operculella. Next base: position 1,256,162 of record JANFCV010000034.1, read on the forward strand.
GCGAAAACGTAGACACATCCACACAGTACACAACGTCCGCCGATCCATTGACTCGCGGCGAGAGAAATGAGGGCGTTTTGCAGCGAGATCAAAGGAAATTACGACTACCTCAAACACAAATAAATCTGCACATGGTAATGAAATTTTTATCGTGACAAAAGTTAAGGTGACAAAAACAATATGTCTTCGTATTCCAAATTATAAATAAAAATATAGATTTGAAAGATTAATGATTTAGAATTTAGGTACCCTGTAGCAAGTGATGTTCTCCGCGCACATTTTGGAAATATACTTTTTTTTTGTCGGTTCTGATCAGAGAACAGGTCATGGTAATGAATTTTTGGTACTAAAAAAAATTATATCTACCTAATCTACTATCCTTTTGTTGTAATTGTTTTTGCGCTATACTAAATAGGTTCAGGCTCTCCAAATAAGGTAGAAATTTTAGCTCTGCGAGTAATCAATGTGTGCATTTTCTTTCGGAAATTGAAAATAATCATGCTTTGAAGATTGACCCCTGGGAATAAGATATTTTCTGTGACAAAAACTAGCCTATATTAGGTAGGTAGGTACCCAGGAATGTTTTATGTAGACTTTCATGTTTAATGTAGCCAGTGTCAATCGCGCTGCTGAGACGAATCCAGCGACACCTAAAAATGATAAGATCCGCCCAGCTGTTTGAGCTAACACGCGAAAAATAATATCTTGTCTACAAACATACATACATACTTACCTTCTTACATACTCTTAAAAACATAACCTTCTTTCTGGGACAGTCGGGTAAATATCTCGCACTTCATTGCGATCGAGATGCGTTCGGAAGTGATTACAAACAACGGTAAAAAGAAACGCTAAGAAATTGTTTTTTTTTACACATTGTGCGTGGGTGCTATGGTCTTTGTATGCAGATTCCAAGATCTGCATAATAACTAGCCGTATGATTGAAATGACGGCATATTTCACATGTTTGTGTTATTCACAGTACCTACGTACCTACGTGTAGATTGAAAATACAATTTGGAAGTACGCGGGAATGAGGACTCTACTTGCAGAAGGTACTGAGGTATTATTTATGGGACTAGCTGGCACCCGCGAACTTCGTTTCGTTTAATTCCTTACACCTTTGCAAAATTCTTATTTCCACACCAGCATCCTAAAAGTTATACTCTGGATATTTATCACTAATATTATTGGTACTACATTTCTCAAACCGTAATCGCATTGCCAACAGATGCCAGCAGATGCGTTCCATCATACTGAACAACTTTTGCTTTGGGGCCATTTCAATATCTCCTATACTATAGTTTAGCTGGGCTCCTGTTGGTGCACCTTGTGGTCTACATCAGGTACTACAAACCTTCGATGTCTATTCGCCAGCTGAAGTGTCCCTTCAAGCTGTACAACTTTTGCTTTGAAGTCATATTTGTATCTCCTATTGTTCAGCTGGGCTCCTGTTGGTGCACCTGATGGGTAACATCAGGCACTCCAAAGTTCCAAACCTTCGATGTCTTTTCGCCAGCAGACGCATCCCATCAGGCTGAACAACTTTTGATTTCGAGTCATATCTGTATCTCCTATGGTTAACCTGGGCTCCAGTTGGTGCACCTGGTGGTCTACAGCAGATACTCCAAACCTTCGTTGTCTATTCGCCAGCAGAATCGTCGCATCAAGCTGAACAACTTTTGCTTTGGAGTCATCTCTGCACTCTTATAGTTAGGCTGGGCTCCTGTTGGTGCACCTGGTGGTCTACATGAGGTACTCCAAACCTTTGATGTCTTTTCACCAGCAGAAGCGTCCGATCAAGCGGAACAACTTTTGCTTTGAAGTCATATCTGTATCTCCTATAGTTTAGCTGGGCTCCTGTTGGTGCACCTGATGGTCTACATCAGATACTCCAAACCTTCGATGTCTATTCGTTAGCAGAAGCGTCCCATCAAGCTGAACAACTTTTGCTTTGGAGTCATCTCTGCACTCTTATAGTTAGGCTGGGCTCCTGTTGGTGCACCTGGTGGTCTACATGAGGTACTCCAAACCTTTGATGTCTTTTCACCAGCAGAAGCGTCCGATCAAGCGGAACAACTTTGCTTTGAAGTCATATCTGTATCTCCTATAGTTTAGCTGGGCTCCTGTTGGTGCACCTGATGGTCTACATCAGATACTCCAAACCTTCGATGTCTATTCGTTAGCAGAAGCGTCCCATCAAGCTGAACAACTTTTGCTTTGGAGTCATATCTGAATCACTTATAGTTTGGTTGGGCTCCTGTTGGTGCACCTGGTGGTCTACATGAGGTACTCCAAACCTTTGATGTCTTTTCACCAGCAGAAGCGTCCGATCAAGCGGAACAACTTTTGCTTTGAAGTCATATCTGTATCTCCTATAGTTTAGCTGGGCTCCTGTTGGTGCACCTGATGGTCTACATCAGATACTCCAAACCTTCGATGTCTATTCGTTAGCAAAAACGTCCCATCAAGCTGAACAACTTTTGCTTTGGAGTCATATCTGAATCACTTATAGTTTGGTTGGGCTCCTGTTGGTGCACCTGGTGGTCTACATGAGGTACTCCAAACCTTCGATGTCTTTTCACCATCAGAAGCGTCCCATCAAGCAGAACAACTTTTGCTTTGGAGTCATATCTGAATCACTTATTGTTTGGTTGGGCTCCTGTTGGTGCACCTGGTGGTCCACATGAGGTACTCCAAACCTTCGATGTCTTTTCACCATCAGAAGCGTCCCATCAAGCAGAACAACTTTTGCTTTGGAGTCATATTTGTATCTCCTATAGTTTAACTGGGCTGCTAGTGGTGATTCTGATGGTCTACATCAGGTACTCCAGACCCTCAAGTGGAAGCAAAAGTAGCCTATGTCCGCTCTCGGTGTATAAGCAATCTCTGTGCCAAATTTCATCAAAATCGGTTCAGTGGTTTAGGCGTGAAAGCGTAGCAGACAGACAGACAGACAGACAGACAGAGTTACTTTCGAATTTATAATATTAGTATGGAAGTATGGAAGTATGGATATGGATGTGTACGGTACGTATAAAGTACTTTAGTGACAGGTTGTCAGCCAGTCACCTAAAATAGCAATACATATCCACGGGAAAGATATGGGGTGATGCTTTTCTAAGCCGATAGGTACCACTCGGCTAGCCTAGATATACTGGTAAATATAACAGTTTCTTTAAAAAACTGAGCTAAATTACTACCGCTGGCTATCTCGGACAGTAGCTCTATCATAAAAGTGGTGTTAGATGTAATTTCTCTACGAATGGGCACATCGCGTGAGCTACCTAGATATTGAGATACTTGGCATACAATATACCTAATGAAATCTAAATTACAAATAGAATTTCGCGTTTTGATGATAAGTACAAAATATGTGTATCTAAATGTGAAAATGAAACTGGGATGTAAGAAAGAGTAAGAGTAGACCCAAAAACTCAGGACGGACTTGTGATAAGAAACAGGAACATAGGTTGAATGAGAAAAACTTGGCTTTGCTGGTATATTTTGTATGGGAGGTTCAATATTTTTTCTTCATATTACGACCTATTATGTTCCTTGGGAAAAGTTGTTCGTTATCATCGTCACCAGCTCATCTTGAGTTTTCAGTATTGGTCACTAGTCAAGTTCCCTCCCCCCTTATAAAAAGAAAAAGTAGGCTGATATAAAAAAAACTACAGACGGCGATGGCCCTGACTTTGAATACCATCTGCGCAATGCAACTTAGATATTCTTCTCAGCAGTCAAAAACTTTAAAGTTAGTTATCATTAAAGTACCATTAGACCATTACCCTTGCATTTACTTATATTTCAACATCGGTTTCCAAATAATAATAATAGCTCGGTTATTAATTTGTGGCACATTTCTGCACGGACTGTTATTGTTGTATTTCGCATACAAGGGCATCAAATACCTACTTACCTTGCTTTATTTATATTATGTTCTTTGCTAGCAAGTAATTGCACCATCTAAGTACCATTATTTAAAGGTACCAGCCTATGCTAGTATTTTATACAAGTAGGTACTAAGAAAAACCAATATAAGGTTGACGTGCTCGCGATAGTACCTACCTCTAATCTACCTCGTTATTTGTAGGTAAGAACTGGATTTCGGTTGATGCTCGAATATGAAATTATCAACTTCATACCTACTAGACTAGTGAAAATCAAGTAAAATTATTAGTAAGTAAGAATCACCACACTGGTTACCGTTTGCAAGAAAAAGAACATAGTTGCAACTAATCGTGTTTAGTTCAGTTTGACATGCATTAGTTTACCCCACGGGAAAACCTGGACTTGTCAATTACTAGGGTGAGGAAAACCCATGTCGAACGAGCTTTGTGGCGCCATGGGACAAATTATAGAGGCAGGGGAAATCACCTGCATGAAAACTCAAATTGATTGTTTGAAAATGGATAATTTGAATTCAACAATACTTATGACACGTTATATTACTGGGCGAGCGCAGGTGAGACTGCGGACAAATGCGTACCTATTCATTATTTAAAAAAACTTACTAGGTACTTCGCTTGCGAAGAAGTCAAGATATTGCAAATTAAAATTCAACAGTTTTGATTGAATTTTATGAATATAAACACTTTTACGCCAAAAATTCGTGAGTTGCATCTGGTAAACTGTATTTTTTAGATGCTCTCATTACAAACAATGTTTTAAGGCGTACAATCTGGATTACGCACAACCGTAGATTTCCAATAGTTAAGGATAAAATAATCAGAAATGTTCTTCTGCAGGTAAGCTTACGTAATTGCTAGCAAATTCATCTACTCATTTAGGAGATCAACTTATGCTGGCTTATCTTAGTATTCGTAAGATAAAACAGTATAAGTAGGTGGATTTGCTGGCGATAGTATCTACCGATTGCTGATAAGTACTTATACGTTCCCTAATGAGGCCTTTAAAATCTCAAAATGAAAACAGCATACTAAGAGACTGCATATTGCTCTACTATGATTATTTACACATTTCCTCTACGCACGTCCGTTATTTACACACTTAGGTACACGCGTTTTACGCACGTCTACGGAATTGGTTCCGCGTGCTAACTGGAGAGGTGCAAATTATACACAATGTATGAGATGCAGTTATACGAGGCGATAATTACTTTAAAAAGGCAAATCATCATAACAACCACAATAAAGTCCATTGCTGAACATGAGCCTCCCCCTATTAGGGGGGTATTTGCCATACTCACCACGCTTGGCAGGCGGGTTGGAGAGCGCAATGCAAGATGTTGCAATGAGATTGTGAAATTCATCCAGGGATTGAACCCCTGGATGAATTTATCCCATAGTCGCCTCTTACGACACCCACGGGAAAGATATGGGGTGATGACATTCTAAGCTGGCATCACACGGCATAAAAGGCAAATAGATGGTGCATGTTGACACAAATACCTGTAAAATGCTAACTTATAGCATCGAATTACAGTTCAATGGTTTCAATGGATAATGGAAGCAAGCACGGTACGCCGAAAAAAATCCCGCTCATGTAATTTTTCTTGTCATCAGGTCCTATACCTACTATTTGCCCCCAAATAAAGCCTTTAGGACCAAAATGTTGAATTCCTAAAAGGAAGGCCCATGTCCAACAGTGAGCTGTTGTAACTGTTGAATTGTTGAATAATAACAGTTGTTACATTTCAGGGTTCGAAAATATCCGATATTTATAATAAATATCAAAATATCCGATATATATCCAATAAATCTGATATATATCCATTTTTTGATATTTATCGGATATATAAGGTCCTAGTAAATTCACTGCAAATATTTTAGGGGCAGATCAAATAAAATATAAGCATGTACTAGGCAAATTTTTAAAGAAATCTACACGTTAGTTTTCGAGAAAATTGCATTTAACTCGAAAAACACAAAACGAAAAAAGTGCACCCTGTTTGTCCTAAAACACACACTTCGATGAATTAAAATTACGCGCCAAAATAAAGGTACTGTGATTGGTTGGTTGTCAGTGTGCGTGCCGTGAAAGTGAATCCTGTCTACGTGGCGGAACGTTAGTCGGGTCAGTCAAAGGATGTTCACATAATTAATTAAAAAGTTTGTTTGAAAATGAAAAAAAAATCTAGCGTGTAGATTGATTTTAAAATGCCTTAGATGTTTTTCTTATACATATTTACGCATGCCCTTAAAATATTTGCAGTGAATTTAATAGGACCTTATATATCAATCTGTTTTAAATTTTTCAAAACATTTTATCAATTTCGTCGTCAAACACAAAAAAAAAAATGTTAGAAAATGAATCTACTATATTACTTAATTTGATTATAGTTTATTTTTAAAAGAAATTGGCTTAGAAAATTATGTATTTATTGAACAGTTAAGTAAACACATAAAGCGGGTGGGAAAATAGTGGATACGTGCACGCACACCTACACATTATAATTCGACGTCGTAGGTAGTAGCATAGTAATAGTAGGTACATACAGGATGTAAAATCAACCAAATATTTAAGGATCAATCATGGAACTGAACAACTTTCCCCAAGGAACATAGGTCGAAATATAAAAAAAAATTTGGACCTCCCATACAAATTGACTCGGCCGGCTGGTACATTTTGTATGGGAGGTCCAAATTTTTTTTTCATATTTCGACCTATGTTCCTTGGGGAAAATTGTTCAGTTCCATGGGCTGAATCACCCCTTAAAATATTTGCAGTTAATTTTTTTACATACTGTATAGTATGAGCCCGCACGCAGCAAATAAACTATACACTTCGCACACCCAATAACATAATTAAATCTATGAGTCTATCTAAATAAATACCAAAGAACAAACTGTAGATAACTTAATATTTATAAGATTTACCTTTAGCAGGAAAAAATACAGAGACATTTACATCAAACTAATTTGTTTCTTTCTAGTGCATAGAACAGTGGGGTTTTAAAAATTAACTTAAGATTTTCATTGGTGGCGTAGTTAGAGAGAATGGACCATAAAATTTTACTAATCCTTAACGAACACTTGTGATATATATCCAAAAAATAAATATCATAATATCACGCGATATATATCAATGATAAATATCACTTGATATTGATTAAGGAGTAAATATCATGATATATATCCGATAAATATCAATGATATATATCAAGTGATATATATCTTCGAACCCTGTTACATTTATTTTATTACTATCTCGTCCTCATGTTATTATTGTAAGAGTTTTCGTTTATCGTATTGCCTTGACATCGTTTTTAAATCGGACCTGTCGAGAAACATAATAATAATATGATCTGAAGTACCTGTACTTACTTACCTACTTTATCGGTTTCATTTCATTGACATTGAGAGCAATTTTTTATTTAATAAAAACAAAAAACGAATAAGGACAAATGAACGTTAATTTACTGTCACATAATTTGATGGACTTAATTGGTTGTTTTTAATGTTAAAACTAATTTAACACATCTTTTTGACCTCAATTTGTACCTTTTTGGGGTGAGATGCGGTGCCGGCTTAGAATAGCATCACCCCATATATTTTCCGTGGATGTCGTAAGAAGCGGCTAAGGGATTTGAGAGTGTGTGTGTGCAATTTTAAAGCCATTTACGCTCTGCTTTCCCCGCAAGGGATATAGGCGTGCCGCGTGATATATGTATTTTTGAATAGATATTATGTAGGTAAAAATCGTTAGATGATAATCGGTGGACAGGGTTCATCTGTTTATGTTCGTCGACTCGGTGTCCCACTGCTCACACGAAAGAAAAAGAAAACAAAGATTTTCACGAATACTCCTCCTTTTCTGACTGTCCCGATGGCGTAGTGGATAGTACACCTGCCTTCTACGCCGAGGGTCGTGGGTTCGATTCCCACTGGACACAAATATTTGTAAAGTCAATTTTCAAATATTTGTGTTAAGTCTGGGTGTTTTCTATGTATAATATGTATTTATTTAAAAAAAAAAAGTATATAAGTATTATATCAGTTGTCTAGTTCCCATAGTACAAGCTTTGCTTAGTTTGGGGCTAGATGGCGCTGTGTGTCTCGTCCAGGGATATTTATTTATTTATTTATTTTTTAAGTCGGTTAAAAAACCGCATTCAGAAGAGCACATCAAGAGGAGGATGTGGCCGCAAAAAATGCAATTGCAAAACTTGTCGCGAGAGTTGAGTGCACTTGTGCAGTGCAGTGCGCGGTGCGTGCACTACAATTTACTTGCATCCTGTTGATGCGATCATCTTTCTGGTTTTCCTGCCTCCTACGCACTTGATTACGAAATAAATGCTTGCTTTCTTTGTCATTATGTGATTCAACCCGCCAGAGTATGGCCATCTTTGAGCATAGAAGTAATAGATGAAAAGTTTTCATAGAGTGTTCTTTATGTAACCAGCCCTGTGATTAGCAAGCATACTTAGCACAACCCTATGTCTTCCCACGGTGGCAATAATTGTATGCCTATGGCCACAGAATATACTTTTTCAATAGTGCTAGGTATGTTCCACAGTTGTCGTCGTAAGATGCGACTTGGGCAATATAAATACAGGGAATACGCAACAGCAGCGTTTCCTGAGACGGAGACATTAAATCACTAACTTACTTGCCAAACCACCTGCCAAGCTTGGTACGTTTAGCAAGGCAATTAGGTATGCCACTCCAGCTTTTAGGACATCAGAATGTAACTGGTCTAGATGTTGCCTACCTATAGGTACCTGCATACAGACTAGCCAGACCACCTTTTCTGATTTGGTTGTGATTGAAGTTCACGCGAAATGCATTGGTGAAAAGAAAACTAATTTATTTGAAGAGGTTACAATTCTACTGACAAGTTTTGATTTATGAAGATAGATACTGTACGGAAGTCTGGATTAAGCGAATTTTAGCACGCACATCGCCTTAACTTTTTTTATACTTACAGCAACAATACCGTTATTAATTTATGTGAACGCAATGGGTGACAAAAAGTTGATTCAATGTCAGGTCGTTTTAATAAAGTTTACACTTTCGTAAAAAAAAAAAGTATGTATCAATGTCTGCTATAGCTACTCAAGGCAAGTGAGTGATCTTTACAAATTTAGCGAGCGATATCTGTTTTTCGCCTTTTCATACAAACGTAGGTATTACATGCAGAGCTTTAATTCTTTTTTATTGCATTAAGGCCTACTATAGGCATGCACCTAAGAAAACAATTATAAAACAGTAAAAAAGCATTTTTCATTACAAGAAAAAAGAAAATTGCTTATACTTATTTTGTCCCGTAATTACGTTAGAAAAAAACAATTTGGATCATGCATTTCATAGGCCGGATAGCTCTTTATGGTGAGATTTACGGTTTTACGTCACCTACGTTACGTTACGTAGGTAGCTAGTATGGGAAGCTTTTTCCCAACAGATGTTAAAATAATGTAAGATGTACTGTACGTGTACCATGCGTGTACCTAAGCAATTTAATCATTATTCTTCGAAACTCAGGACTGATTTTCACTACATTACCTATCTCTTAAAAACAAAGGCTACTTTTTACCAAGGAACTACTTATACTATACTACTGCCGGAAAACACTGGGCAGGTCTAGGCATGAAGATTGATTACAAAATTTACCCGAAAACAATCGTCAGAGACACTGTAGACCGTCACAGGCCTGTCTGAAATCCCCACAGCATAGGCCTGGTCCATCTTCAGCGCAGTCATGTTGAGACCCTCGTGCTCCTCCACGCCAGGGTCCTCCAGCCAGGACTTGATCACCTCGTGGTAGAACTCCCAGGTGCTGTTGGAGGTGGACTCCTGCACTGTGGAGTCTGTAGACACCTCCTCGAAAAAATCCGCGTCTGTGTCATTCATTTTCACAAACAAACAACACTAATTTAAACTTTGTAACTTTCGAATATCCTTTTTTCACTTTTTCGGTTGCTCTCCGGTCAAGAGCAGTTTTATTTTTCCATATTTCGCGTACACATTTTCTTACAATATGCGGTTTATTTACGTTCGCTGTCGTAACAACGGTCGGCGTGCGAGCGGTGGGCTCTACTGAGTTGTACTGCCGGTTATACCACTGCCACTCAACCTGTCCAAGGTCTGTTATTACCCAGTTTATCGAGCTTCTTTGACATACACTGCTGATTATCTTGAAGATATTGCACGGAGAGACTCAGAATAGCCAACATTGTACACCGAATTGAACGCTGTAGTAAACAGGGTGTACTTCTTGAGACCTTCAATGAAGGCGTCGGATGGACATGTTGCTAATCGGCAATACTTAGTTTATGCATCTAATTCCGGTATTATGTATTTTCTTTTTTTTTTCTTTCGATAACAGACTGCGATGTTCTCACGACGTGTAACTGGTTCGATCAATCTAAGTTCCCGTGGGAGCTGATTATTCCTTATTTAGCTATCAAGTGATTAGTGATTACTCCAGGGGGTGTTAAGAAAAGCTGCGTTCCTTTCGAAACGTGAACCAAACTTTACCCCAAAAAGACGTATTTATAGGGTGATATCGAGAGGGGCTAGTATAAGGAACAGCAGAAAGGAGGAACTTTTTTTCCATATTCCGACCTATATTTCATAAGAAAAATTCACAAGCCCGTTCTGTGTTTGCTTACGGTATGGGTCACAAGTAATTGCTTCATAGATTTAGTTCAAATAAAAAAATACAACCGAGGTTATTGTCTTACGGTTTGTTTTCAGCTTTCCCGTGAACATGGTGACATAGAGAGCTTGTCAAGCTAAATAATTCTATTTTCGAGTTTTATTTGTATGGATGTCGAATAGGTATATGTTTTTCATAAGGTTGATAATTTTCATGATGATTCGCACAGTACTTTTAAGACCCTGTAAATTGTCCCTTTTTTTACGGAGTTAGAAAAAACTGCATTGAACTTATTTGCAACAGGTTTAAAACAATTTTTGTGGATGTTCGTATGAAATAATGTCTGTAGAGGCGTCGTAGCGTCGTCAACGAAGCGTCAACACCAGCACGAGTCGGTAATTGGCTTTCTACCTGGAAAAATGTTGACAATCACAAGAAAGTCCCTGCATTGCATCGCTAGAGTTGTTGGTTTTCTCGCGTAATACTTGCGGTTTGATTGATGGATCGAATAAGCGAAAGTTGATCGGCTTCGATGAAATGCACCCATAAAAATGTAAATAAGTAGTAGTAGTAGTACTACTACTACTAGTGCCTTACACGGGGGGTTAGGACTGGTGCAACGAAAACTTTACAGGCGTGCTTACCATGAAACTGAACAACTACCTCCATGGAGCACATTGTGGTAAACGAAATGGTCAAAGAAGAAAAACTGTCTGAGCACGCCTGCAAAGTTTTCGTTACACTATCTCTAACACCCTGTATAGATACAGATACTACCTAACCGGACATCAAACAAAGGTTTTAGGATCTGCCCTACGTATAGTTTCCCACACATTGTGAAATTCCAAAACTAAGTAGGTACTATTGCCAGCAAATCCACTTGCTATTATGGCTTTTCATTTAAATACTAAGAATAACTAGTACTTATAAGTTGATCCCTTAACCCTAGATTGGTCGCGTGGGGTCTTTGAAAGCCCTTCGAATAGAAAAATGCGTATTTTTCTTATAACAGAATATGTGAGTAGCTTGAAACTTTGTGTACCTTCCTGAATAGCATGTAGATTAGTATGAAATTATATTTCATCAATATCCAATCACGCGTTTACGACATATGGGTGTCGTTTTCGTAAAAACGCTTTTAAAGACCCCACGCGACTGGAAGTTTTTATAAACTTTTCATACATATTTTTACAAAATTTTATTTTTCGTTAGATTAATTCGTGAAAAACATAAAACAAAAACAGATTTTTTTTTAAAGTTAATAAAGAAAAATATTCACGGAGTTTTTCAATTTAGGCTTCAAATTACGTTTATGATCTACCATCCGTTAAATTTGATATTTTTCTTAAAAAATATGCATTGTTTTTCTTGCCTATTATTAGTTTATCTGTTCAGATCATATTTCGTGTTAGGAAAACACAAATAATTAATCAAATTTTATCATTCAATGACACCTAAACTTTGGGGTTCACAAAGACCCCACGCGACCGATCGCGTAGTTTTTTTGGCGCGACTAATCTAGGGTTAAATGGGGAGGTGGATTTGTTGGCGATAGTGCCTACGCAGAAAGCGAGTACCGACTCTTGAAATATTTTTACGTCTACTGAAATATTTTCTTATGGGAAGTTGTTCAGTTTCATGGTCTGAATGCACAATATCAGTACCTATTCGGACAGCTGTCCCTTACACCCCGTATTAAATACGTATTTATATTCACAAACGAAATTACAAGTCTTCGCACACTTTTAGCATGTTTTGATGTTGTCACGTGTCGCTCTATTTTAATATTCAAGGACACTCACCTAACCAGAATAGAAATTAGACTTTGTTGATAGATTGACCGATAATGAGACCAGAAAAAAAAATATTTTTGCTTTACCTACTCATAGGCAGTGTCAATCTGATAATAGCATCGCATGTTGTGGTAGTACTTAGGGGCAAGCTTCACAGAATGGACGCCCGACGCGACGCGCAAAATGACATCTGTCAGACAAGCGATCGCCAGCTGTTATCGATGAGACGCGCGTCTCGCGTGTGTAGGTAGCTTTTTCCTTCTGTTCCATACATTTTATATGGAAACGGTCTCCGACGATCACTTGTTTGACAAATGCCATTTTACGTCTCACGTCGACTCTATGCAGCATGCGCCTTTAAAGATTTTAAATCAGCTTAAAATTAATTTCAGATGATTATGTTCAAGAAACACCTCTCGAATCATAATTTATATTTTTTTATACCTACCCCGTATTCAGATACATTTCATAATAAGTAATCCCACCCAAAACATAAATGTGAAAGGCCGCCTCGATATTGAGTTGCCTTTAAGAAGTGAGATCTAAATTGAAACATACACAGACTCAGTTAAAAATAGTTACAGGAATGCACACTTTTTCCGCAGTTTGAAAGTAGATTCTGAATAAATATCATTTTAATACCTAAATTTAAAAGCAAACTGTTTTTTCAGCGGTTTCCTTATAACATTTATTTTTTATTTTTTTCTGTCCTTTTTATAACAAAGTGTGTGAAAACTTGCCAAGTTATATCATTAAAAAGGACAGAAAAAAATAAAAAATAAATGTTATAAGGAAACCGCTGAAAAAACAGGTTTGCGTTTTTGTAAGTATTAGAATTTTAGGTATTTAATATGTTATTTATTCAGAATCTACTTTCCAAACTGCGGAAAATCAAGTGTGCATTCCTGTAACTATTTTTAACTGAGGTCTGTGTATGGAACTTGGTACTTATTTAGATCTCACTTCTTTTATAGGCGAAGCATTCCATATTATCGAACTTGGCGGCCTTTCACATTTATGTTTAGGGTGGGATTTCATTTATTTTTGTAAGGTTTATTTTCTTTTTTTCTTATGATTAAGTTAGTTAAGGAAATGTCTCATTTATACAAATTTTCAGATTTTTTAATATGGACTATGCTTCTTACAAAGAAATGGACTAGTTTTTTTAATAAAATTTTTCTACGTTTGCGTGGCAAAGGAAACTTTTTTGTTTTGTCATTTTGTATGCTGTCTTGTACGACTGACACGCTAGAGCGCATTGCCCATTCAATATCTTGGTTTTTTTACACGTTTTCTATTTTACTGATAAGCTTGCCAAGTTAGGGCAGTATAATGTACGTAGCCGGTTATATTCAATTTTTACTTTACTTTGGCTAAATTACAAACCTTCGTAACGAATTTTAGGTCGGTACGACCATTGGAAGATATAGATAAATATTTGTTTTAGTTCCTTAGGGGTATGAATTTACACCTTCATTATTTTTAAATCCGACACACACTTGGCCATTTTCAGATTTTTCCCTTTATCTTGACCTAAAGACCTACCTCCATGCCAAATTTCAAGTCAATACGACCATTGGAAGTGGTCTAGGTTTTTGATGAGTGAGTGAGTGAGTGAGTGAGTCAGTCAGTCAGTGAGTGTATAGTAAAAATAGCGATTTTCTGACGTCAATATCTCAAGACCTACAATAGGTACATTAATGAAATTTTGTATTTTAGATAAGTAAGTAGATCTCGACAGATACTAGAAATTTCATATGAATAGATAAAATAGATTTTGAGTTATAGGTGGGTCGAACTTGGCCCGAAATGGTTCGTGTAATATAACCCACGGCCGGTGTGTCGGTTCTTTGCTCGAACTTGGCGGACACACTGCCGTGTGTCTAGATCCAATTTATTAATTTTAGCTGATTTAGCTCCTATTACAGAATGTGTGGGGTTTAAGTATTTATGTACCACGATAAGCGGCTTATTATATCACGTAAAACCTGTCAAAATCGAAAGATCTTAATACTCCAAATAAAGGGGATCTAAGCAAATCATCATCATCTTCCTGCCCTTATCCCAATTACCTACTTCGGGTCGGCGCAACACGTTTTGTTCAACACAAAATCTTGTGGCAAAGGATTTGGCTTAATTTTACGACAAGCCGCCTACCAGACGTCAACCCTCCTTGGGAATGCTTTTGTGGTGGATTAACCGCCACCATACGGTTGGCCCTGGCTGTTTGAGTCGGGTTTATCCCTCGGTCGCCTCTTACGACCTCCACGGGAAGAGAGGGGGTGGTATTCTACTCTTTAATATTTCAGAACAGGACAGGACCACTATAATTTCTAACTAGTACCTACCTAGACTCCTAGACGGTCTGTCGAAGTAGTTACTATGTTTCTTAATGACGTAGGTAGGTACCAATTTGATCCGTAGATACAAGTGTAAGAAACCACACAGGATGTAACGTTATCAAAATTCTTAAATATTTGATATGTAGAGCGATTTTTCCATGACAAGATAATGTGAGATTGAATGTTTGTATTTGCATAATATTACAAATAGTACTGTATTAGCGATATCGAGAATTTTCCTCGAAATAGGTTCAGAATTTTGTTTCAGGATACATTGTTCTTTGATCTAGTATTAAAGTATGTTAGATAAAATAATCCTATAGCTAATTTATGGCTAGGTACCAATTATAGGCACATATTTACACTCTGGACAAGGAGGAAATATTTAGGGGAGGCCTATGTTCAGCCGTGGACGTCCTATGGCTGATATGACGATGATGATAATTGATAATGATTTACACTCTACACTACAAAACTCTATTAGACGAATCATTTGTACTAGGTATTCTGTTTTGTAACTTGTTAGCGTCGCGCCGCACTTGCGTTTAAAATTCGTTAAAAGGCGAAAGTGAATGACAAATATTTCATTTCTTGCAGCGTTATAATTTCGTAGGCATTTCCAACGCAAACTTCATACGTAAGACACCTAGAATATTATTTCACGCTTAGGTAACTAAGATTTATCATTACTGAGATAAATAGTTCAGAGTAAGTACTGTTTCTTTTTAAGAGCAAAGTTAAAGAAAATAGGCTCAACAAATTTTTAACAAGCACAAGGCTTTTCTGCGAATTTTCACACAGGGGTTTGATACCTTTTTAAAATCAATACATATCCTGTGGGAAATATACCTACTTCGTGAAGCACATTATATTAGTAAAATACTGTTAGTTCCTATTAAAGTAAAATCTATTTACATAAACCGAAATTCTTTAATTAAACAGCAGCGTAAAAATTATGTTTATTTACTTCACCGTAAAAATTTAAACATCATCCAACAGGCCAAACCGCAGACCGAATGCTAGTTGGAAAATAAACCTGGCCTTGAAATCAAGTTATAGCTAAATAGATACCCCACTTTTGGTTATGTAACTACAAAGTCCTTTACAGGCAGGTGGCTAGTCCTTTGATATGTAGTTTGATGTTTTCCTTGAGACGCGAAACATTCGTGGAATGATTAAAAGTTCGTGTGGCCAGGAAATTGGCGGAAAATTTTAGGTTAGCATCATCTTCCTGCCCTTATCCCAAATACTTGGGGTCGGCGCAACACGTTTTGTTGAACACAAAATCGTGTTGCAAAGGATTTGGCTTAATTTTACGACCGGCCGCCTGCCTGACACGTCATCCCTCCTTGGGAATGCTTTTGTGGTGGATTTACCGCCACCATACGGTTGGCCCTGGCAGTTTGGGTCGGGTTTATCCCTCGGTCGCCTCTTACGACCCCCACGGGAAGAGAGGGGGTGGTGCTATTCTACTCTGCCGGCACGGCGGAAAATTTTAGAATAGCTAGCGATGATAATGCACACTAAACTGCAGAAATGGCGTCTATCCAGTCAAAATAAAGAATCGATTCCAAACCGAACTCACGATTAGAGGAGTTATTTCGACCTATGTTCCTTGGGGAAAGTTGTTCCTTATCACCAGCCGGTTCTGAGTTTACTCTATCAGTCAATAGTAAAATTTCACCCTATATATCTAGTCTCCTACCGCGCTACCACCAGTTTGCTGGCCACAATCATACATGCGTAACAGTAGTGTGATACGCCGGTCATGCATGGCATAGCAATCACGGCACCGGCGATCGCATACTCGCACAATCCAAGAATTCAAGGTCTAGTTGCTGCAGAGTTGCATATCAGTCCCTCGCGACGTAGACCCCTAGAGGGCAGTCCAAAAGGTCGTCGAGGTAAAATTCTTCGATACTGTGTCAAAAATGCTGCAGATAGAAATGAAATATACGCGATGTTTTATTCAAACATTCTAAATTCTATTGCCTAAATAAAAATACATAGAAAAGACTGAATGATTGCGCGGATTTGACTGGATGAAAAGTAAAAGTTTTCAGAAAATCGCCGCTCTTACAGCTTTTGATACCGCTAGCCCGACTTAATTCGGCTATTACGTATTGCGGCCCTAACCTGTAATAGAATACATTATGTTCGACCTTATGCCACAGGATACTCTAACTACATCAGACAGTGCTATGACCATTTGCCTTCAAACCAGTCGCAATTATCCGCGCTGGTGGAATTTATCGAATTAAGATTTGTACGGTCCGAGATGTACGGGAAGATACTTGTGTTTCTTGTGGTGTGCAGTGGTGTGATGATAGTTTGTGAGGACACCGGATATCCGGCTGGATATATGGCGGATTGTAAGTATTTGTAAGTCAAAATAGTTAAGTTAGTATGCTCATCCTCGTTTATCTCATCATGATTAATCGGGAGAAGTAGGTAGGTATATGATTAAAATGACAAAATTAGGTTAGCTTAAATTAAAATAAGGTTGACTTACAAAGTTTTGGTGCTGCTTTTCGTGGACGATTTAATGACATTGTTTTCTCTAACTAACTGCCAGCGCAGAACCCACCTTAGTCATGGTCCTTAGCAAAAAAATACTGTTTTGCCGGCACAGTTGATGCCGCTTTGCTCAGTGATACTAGGGACCATTGCGAATGATTCCATCCGAGGAAATGAAAAATCCATCCACTGGATTTCAAGATGGCGGACCTTCGTTTTTTTGTATGGCACTAAAAAAATAATTCTTCTGGAGCCCGTCGTGTGGGGTATCAAATGAAAGGGCTAGACAAGACAATTTCAAAAATATATCATTTTAATACATTTCCATTGCCCTCTTAGAAAAAAATCAACTTACATTTTTAAAAGTAGTCAGAACATGCCAAGTTTGAGGTCCAGTAGGTACAAAATGGCTGACATATAGTTTCATAAAAGTATGCCAAATGATCCACCATATCCTTAACTCTAACGTTATAAAAGGAATTTTGAAAATAATAAGATTTAATGTATATTTTGCAATGGAAAGTAGATCACTGGGAACTGCAGTAGGTTAGTAAGAACTGCTTGTGCGCCTCCATAAATGTTTAAGATGCAAATTCTCATCATGATCGCTTTTACACTTAAAGCTAGATTATGATGTGCCGGATCATTTTGAATCTTCGGGCACGGTTGTGCCCCCGCCAAGTCGAGTAAAAAGTAGCTTTGCCGTACCATATTTCTCTTAAAGCAGTTTCGGCCAAAGTTGAGGCCCCTTTAACGATATGTTGGATAAACATAGAAATATTTAATTTAACAGATATAGAAGCTCTAAATGGTGATTCTATGTGAATACACAGGATTACCATTTTAAATTTACAGCGAAACAGTATTCATTGCAGTTTTAATTGTAGAATCATGTTAGTGTTTAGTGTATAAATATGAAATACAATGATTCTAAAGTTATTTCGTACCGACGACGTCGTGAATTGCACAACGGTTCTGGTGCAGTGGCGGACTTGGCTATCTTTAACAAAATATATCTTGCAAGTAGTAAGTATATGATTATTTGTTTTTGCAATTATATGATTTCGGTCGCACAAATAGGCCATATTTGACAACTTTCAGATATAAAGTTATTTTTGTTTGATGATGTGTTTTTTAGTATGGGCTGTCAAATATAGGCCATTGGAACGACCGTACTCGAAGTCAATATTCTATGTACGAAAACTCTCATTTTTTGCGGTAGATGTACCTAATGACTTGCTTTTTTTTGAGTTGTGTTTTGATGGTATCTCATATCTTTACATAAGGCTTTTTTGATCTCACTTCATTCATACGAGTATACCTAGGTAGGTACATGTAATCTAAAAGTGCTTTAGAAGTTTTATGGTCCGTCGAATGAGTAACAGATTTAAGGGAATTGAATGATTTTTTGAAATATTGAATGTTTATTTAATGACTGTTTGGGTCCTTAACACACAGGTTTCAAATGTTATCCAAAATATCGTTGTTTTGGGCGTCGAAATGGGCCTGAACTGTTTCGAGAGAAACAATTTTATTTGATTTAGTAATTTTATTTAATTTAATCATTTACCTACCTACACAAAAACAAATACAGGACAAATACAAAAATAAAAACGGTACAGCACTGCAGGCACTACTTATTTCTAATATGAATTTTTCTTACAGGCCTACTAAACTGAGATAGCATTCGTGAGTAGAGCAACATGGTACCTATGGCTTTTTATTCAACTTGGCGGAGGCACAACCGTGCCCGCAGATTCCAAATGATCCGGCACATCATAATCTAGCTTTAAGTGTAAAAGCAATCATGAGAAGAATTACATCTTAAATATTTATGAAAGCGCACAAGCAGTTCTTACTAACCTACTGCAGTTTCCAATGATCTACTTTCCATTGCAAAACATACATTAAATCTTATGATTTTCAAAATTCCTTTCGTCACGTTAGAGTTGAGGATATGGTGGATCATTTGTCATACTTTTATGAAACTATATGTCAGCTATTTGTACCTACTGGACCTCAAACTTGGCATGTTTTAACTACTTTTAAAAATTTAACTTGGTTTTTTCTAAGAGGGCAACTGAAATGTATTAAAACTATATATTTTTGAAATCGTCTCGTCTAGCCTTTTCATTTGATACCCCACACGATGGGCTCCAGGAGAATTATTTTTTTAGTGCCATACAAAAAAACGAAGGTTCGCCATCTTGAAATCCAGACGATGGATTTTTCATTTCCTCGGATGGAATCATTCACAATGGTCCCTAGTATCACTGAGCAAAGCGACATCAACTGTGCCGGCAAAACAGCTTTCGGGTGATATTTGACCGTACCCGCTTAGACTACCTGAAAATTTCCGATATTTCAAGACCGGGGTCCAATTAAAACAAACAAAAAAGTAGGTATACAAAGTAAGCTTTGACGGGCGCACAGGTGATGAGAAAGTGCTATAAAACTTTCTGTATACTTAAATAAACGAGATAAAATTGGTCTTCAAAAAGGTCTCGCTATTTCTGGTGTTTATGTAGGGTCGGTACTCAGTACATCTGTATGGAGATGCAAGAAGAAGGATAAGAAATTACCTACAACATTAAAATGAATAATTACATGCTCTAATTACAGTATGGCTATTCGAATAGGCCATATTTGACAGTTTCAAAATCATGTCATATTCTTAGTGGGTTGGTGCCTACTCCGGCGTATGTACGGATTACGATTTTTTAATGAGGTGTTACTTATTTTGTGAGGTGTGGTCACAGAATTAATAATGTGTGATGCTATTTTCGAGGTAGCTTGTTTCACAAATCACCTTAATATTTATTTATCAGACATGGCGAGGCCGTTGACGCTCTGCCTACTGTCTTTGTGTATTGATGGCAAGTTAATTTGAATGGATTGTGGATTGTGATGGCGGCAGGGGTCAGGGTCGGCAGCATCTTGAGTTGCCATCTATGGAATACCTAAATACCTCTACTGGTTATTCTTAATTATACTGAAAGGTACAATATGGGTGTGCTGCTATCTACATTCCAAAAACATGTAAGCGCACTCATTGACACAAATAAAGTCTTCATAGGCGTGACGGATGTGGCTAAAGATTTTGTACTCTTAAGTTTGGCATTTTTTGTTTCGATGTTGCGAAACGATGAGCGTATGAACGGACACCAAAGCCGATAAAATTCAAAAAGATAATCTTATATTTAGGGCTGGGTATACCTCACAGGCAAGAGAAGTTGTCATGCGCGCGTATGCACCCGATAGTCACTTCTTTTTATCTATTGTACCTACACCTCAATTCGGGGAGGTCCATGTCTAGCAGTAGAATGATGATGATGATGACGATCTCTCCGACTGTTTTCGGCCATGGCGACCACTTCGACTGATAATTAAGTGGGCGCTGATGCGCCCGTAGGCGGCTATTGTCGCCGATTTTGGCAGTAAACTCCCTTGCACAGTGTAGGCACTTGAGTTTGCCATTGATATAATTTTAGTTAATGACGACGGGAGAACGAGCCTTCAATAGCTGTTGAGGAAGATGTAAATGAATCTTTCATTCCAGGTCCAGGCATGAACCGGAGCACAACATTTTCGGAAGCCACGAAGGAATCTCTGAACGTGGTGATGATAAAGCCTTCCTCAGACGGTCTGCTTGGGAGGCTGATTGGCAGCCAGGAAAAGAGGTGTCAGCTCAGCAAGGATGGAGCTAACTGCGCTGCCAAGTTCCTAGACCTCAAAGGAAGGAAACTGCAGGTAAGTGTATTTAAAGCTGATGATAAAGACTTCCTTCGATGGTCTACTGGGGAGGCTGATTGGCAGCCAAGAGAAGAGGTGCTAACTTAGCAAGGACGGGTCAACTGCTGTCCGTAGCTGCTGACAATGCTACCAATGGACTAAAATAATTCCTTGACCTCCTAACGATTATCTATCATTTTAGTATACGTACATCTGTACGGAAAATTTTTATTTATACGGTAAGACGTTGTCAATGGGAGCTTATTTAACAAGAACCTGGACCTCAAGATGAGGAAACTACAGGTCAGTAGCCAAACTACATAGCATCTACAGGACAAAATTGACAAAAAGATAATAAACTATACAATGCCCGAAAAAAATTAAAATAAGTTTACTTAATTCTTACCTACCTAATGTGAGGTATTTTGATAATACATATCGTAAACTTTGATGGTTAATGCATGCTACGCGAATTACTGCCATGGTCAATCATGCCATGCGATTACGTAGGTATCTATCTATATTTTAGATAGGTACGTAGGTACCGAGTACCTAGTTAGTTACCCTGCATATCTATCGATATAATATAACGTAGTATACCTACTAAGAAGCTTTATACTGCGGAAAATCTATTTTCTTGGGGAAGGGTTAAGCGAAAGTCATTGAAAGAAAACATATTCCTTGAGACTGTTAGATCAAATATTCTTCGACCATTTAAAAAAAAATTGTGTCTTCAAACTATGCCTATTTTTACAATTTCCAGGTGCTGATCTCCGGCTACATGGACGCCTCGTTCTCCCCTCTGGTGCGGATGATTAGCAGCACCTACCTCGCCCGCGGGAGAAACCTCGCAGTGGTCGAGATTTTCCCAGTCTTAGTGCGCACCTACCCTGTGTAAGTTGACCAAGCCAACTGGACTATTACCGCATGAACCAACATCTATATCGGGTACTTTTACCCCACCCTGTACCTAAACATTACGCATGCTACGCACGTCAACCGTTAATCCCTTGCGGGGAAGGCAGAGCTTTTAAGAAAATTGAGAAAAGAACTCTTTTAATAGCCATTTCTGACAAATATTTGGGGACCGTTTCAGTGAAATCTTGTAAGTTGTACTACACAGTTATAATATCACTAAGCCTAACGAAAGTGGATTTTATTAAAGTTGATTAGTTAATTTTATTTGTCCTAGCTTTAAAAAAAAGTTTACAGATGCCGACTGCATGGTATTTCATCGAGCTGCACTTTAAGAGGTAGTAGGTATACAAATCGTCATCTCTTACGCAAGAATAATTCGCAATTCAATGTTAAAACTGAAGGGCCGTTGAGTTTTGGGTCAAGCACGATCTCTTCTCTATTTTCGTGTGGGACACCAAGTCGTTCAACGACCCGATGAACCCTGGAGTCAGAGTTTTTCAACCTCCTACTGCAAGTAGCAGGCCTCTGACATGGTTGTGTAACGACCGCCATCATAGACAGCAACCGGGACCGACGGCTTAACGTGCCCATCCGAAGCACGGAACCATCTTACTTGCGGACAATCAGGTGGTTCAGCCTGCAATGTCCTAACCAGACTGGGAACAAGTTCACAAAGTGATAAATATCAACTTTGTGAGTGACCCCACCGGGAATTGAACCCGGAACCTTTGCGTGGCAGGCAGGCATACTAACCACTGCGCCACATCGGCTGTCACGATGCATATAGTAAGCACGATGATATCAAAGTACTATAGTATAAACATAGTATAAATAGATACCTACTATTTCTATCTACCTACCCACTTTAAATTCATAGATAAAGGCACCTAAACATCATAGTTTATTTCGTCACTGTCCAGTAAGTACTATATACGTGATTTAAATATTCGTAGAGGTTCCAAAGTTATCTACCTACCTCATACCATAACTAATAAGATAACTAGCAGGTACCTAAACGTTTTTTTAAGGCCAGAGTTATTTAATACAATTACAAAATTGTTAAGTTTGTAGGAATTTGGTCAATTTTGCACTATGATAAAAGACAAGACCGAGGTAACGCAAAAATCTAACTATTAGCAGCAGAAGAACAAGCAGCGATTTGTCCATTATGTAGACACACCTCAAAAATTTTAAAGAAATTGTTTATTCTTGCCTTTTTCTTTTGCGTGGGACAACCATACTTACTGCTATGTGTAGCAACATTCGTTGGTAGCTAGCAACCTAACAAGCTATTTTCGTTAAGGTAGGTTCGTAAGCTTTGAGACATCGCTCTCCTCCAAATTTCAATTTCTTTAATTTCTACTTACAATTAATAATTTCTTACCGTTTTTCCATTCCAGCGCAGCCCGCCTCACCAAGCCGCTGGGCGAAGTTCTGGGCACCTTCTTGGCTGAACTGACCCTGAAGAAAGGAGTGTCTCCAAGTCAGATAGAGTTGGTTGGTGGAAGTCTCGGCGCCCATATAGCTTCCTTCGCGGCCGTCAAGTACAGTGAGCTGACTGGAAGGAAGCCTGCTAGGCTGACAGGTAAGTACTTCGAGATATCTGATAATTTGTGGGGCAAAGATGACGTTTTGGACACCTTCTTGGCAGAACTGACCCTGAAGAAAGGAGTCTCCCCGAGCCAGATAGAGTTGGTGGGTGGAAGTCTTGGAGCCCATATAGTTTCCTTTGCGGCGGTCAAGTACAGTGAGCTGACTGGAAGGAAGCCTGCAAGGTTGACTGGTGAGTGCTTCGAATTATCTTGTCATTTGAGGTGCAATATATAGAGAGAAGACGTTCTGGGCACCTTCTTGGCTGAGCTGACCCTGAAAAAAGGAGTGTCTCCAAGTCAGATAGAGTTGGTTGGTGGAAGTCTCGGCACCCATATAGCTTCCTTCGCGGCGGTCAAGTACAGTCAGCTGACTGGAAGAAAACCTGCTAGGCTGACAGGTAAGTACTTCGAGATATCTAGTAGTTTGTGGTGCAAAGATGATGTTCTGGACCTTCTTGGCTGAGCTGACCCTGAAGAAAGGAATGGCCCCGAGTCAGATAGAGTTGGTGGGTGGAAGTCTTGGAGCAAATATCGCCTCCTTCGCGGCGGTCAAGTACAGTGAGCTGACTGGAAGGAAGCCTGCACGGTTGACTGGTGAGTGCTTTGAATTATCTGGTTTTTTGAGGTGCAAGATACAGAAAGAAGACATTCTGGGCACCTTCTTGGCTGAGCTGACTTTAAAGGAGTGTCCCCGAGTCAGATAGAGTTGGTTGGCGGAAGTCTTGGAGCCCATATAGTATCGTTCGCAGCTGTTAAGTACAGTCAGCTTACTAGAAGAAAGCCTGCAAGGTTGACTGGTGAGTGCTTTGGATTATCTTGTCATTTGAAGTGCAAGACAGAGAAAGAAACGTTACGAGATATGTTAATGATCACGTACAATTTTTTTTCTTTATTTGTGTCGCCGAATGTGCGTCCTCTAGAAAGGTAACTACTGAAACTTTTCAATAGGTGAACCCATTAAACTGAAAAGAAATCCCCACAGAGCATAGGTCTAGTAAATATAAAAAAAAATGGATTATGAAAATTGCCTACGACGTTAGGTAGAATACGTCTGTAGTCTATGTTCCTTAGGGCTACGGGCGGGCTCACGCTGGTTTTGACGTCGAAACGCCACGAAAAGCTAAGCCTACTTAAAGTATGCTAATCTACCGTTTAAATGTAGAGCAGTTCTCCATACATTGTTTTTTAAGGCTCATTGAGATAACTGGACCACAAAACTGTGCTGGCGGCTGAATGGACAGGTCGTCGACCTTAGAGTATATAATATAAGTAAGCTATAGAGTGTGCCTAAAAAGTTAGAACGATTTGCAGTAGTCTGCACACAACCTCTCAGTCTATCAGTAGCAAAACGCCAGTCGCAGCACTATTGGACCTCTATAACTTTTCATACATTTGACGTCCGTACTTCTAAGGAGCAACTGCTTACGCTTTCCGACAGTACGGCGCGGGGCTTCACGCGCACTTTATAGCTTGCTTATTATATGCTCTTAGTCGTATTACAAGATCGGCAGTTCACGATGACTCACGCGATCGAAGCAAGACGGGGTCACAACGAAAGCGAGAGTAACATGCTACAAGACCGAAACGGAACTTACCTACCGTTATGGCAACTTACATAGCCTTTTTATGGGGCTTGAAGTGCGTAAAGTATAGTAGGTTCCGGCTTTATAGTACAGCTGGATAAAAACCATTTTGATCCTGTTACAGTTTCAAATCTTAAAAGGTAGTTACTAGGTATGCATGTAGTCAAATTAGAATGTTTTCAAGTAATGATCTCCGAAATTAAATGCAATGTCAAGGTATCTACAGAGAACCCAGTTTGCAAACGCTATATGCCCATAAAACTGCTAAAAGTTCTGTGTCAATCTGGCATTTAAAATTCTAAGCGAAGGTAGAGTTAATGATTTATGAGATGATGTTTAAGTAAACGCTAACGTTTAAGTCTTGTGCGTGTATGATTGATGAGTAAGTAGCTATTGATTCACGAATGAGTGTTATTGATTCATGCAATGCTAATTGTACAAAAGGGAAACCGATAAGATTAAAATAAGTAACTGCAGAGCAGATTAACTCTCGAATATCTAAGGATTTATAGATTTGTAAGAAAATAACTGATCTGAAATAAAAACTTTTTAGCAAAAAATATCACCGCCGAAAACTGAAAAGTAAAAAATAATAACTATTGTTACTATATGTACCTACCTATGTAATATTTTCGGAAATATCACATACCATATTCGAACTTAGAAATTCTGAGTCGGCGTCTTAAATTTTTACAAATTAACACGCTTCATTGGCATAACGCCGACTCAAAATTACTAAGTTCCAATATGGTATGTGATATTTCTGAAAATATTACATAGGTAGGTACATAAACATATAGTAACAATAGTTATTATTTTTTACTTTTCAGTTTTCGGCGGTGATATTTTTGTGCTAAAAAGTTTTTATTTTATAATTTTTAGTGGTTACTTTTCAAGTTCGTTTACATTCAAGATAGCCAACTACACGACCTACCTTACTGTTTCTAAGGAGTTTCAAGCGCACATAGAAACTTCATGAAATACTTAAACGTACATGACTAATATAAGAGCAACCTCCTTTTTTAATGGACATCTTTGGCAGACAGTCAACAACGGGCAGACGTCAGTCGTGTATGTAAACATAAGTACGTTTTGCTTCAAACGTGTCGCAAAATATGAAGAATTTGTTAATTTCTCAAGATCCTTCTATCAGAACCTGACCTGGTGACCATGGGACCACCTGGACAGTGCACCCTTTCAAACAAAAAAAGAATTTTCCAAATCGGTCCAGGCGTCTCTGAGTAATCGGTGAACATACATAAAAAATAAAAAAAATAAAAAACATAAAAGTTCGCGATGAATTGAGAACCTCCTCCGTTTTTTTTTTTCGTCGGTTAAAAATAAAATGAATTGTGGCTTATACCTAGATTATCTGTTGTACCACGTGTCCCTGCTACCTTATTATGTATGTGTGTATGTAGGGTAGCTAGCTCCAGGCACAGGGGATATCTTTTCTGCAATAAACAGACAACCTTCATGGCAAGGAAAGTTTGGCTATCTTATTATGTTGGGTAAATAAATAATGCTGGTATACCACTTATATTGCAGCTGCTGCTGCTCTCAAAGTGATCAGGAGCTCAAGTCAGCCATTTTTAGCCATTGTAATGCCAGTGGCACTCAACAGTCATACCATTGCCCCTGTGATTTTTCCATCCATCCAACTAGCATGCCATCAACACACAACTGAGACGATTTTCATTTGGAAGACTTTGGCCCCTGAAATTATACCGGGAGTAACAATAAGGGTATAACAAGAAAAAAGGAGGTCAAATATATTAATTATATTTTGACCCATGTTCCTAGGGGAAACTGCTTCAGTTTCATGAGTACCTTGACCTCCTTTCGGCTCGTTATACCCTTTCTATTACGCCTGTATAAAACGTACCATCTTCCCGTCTTTTTCCCAGGTCTGGACCCAGCAGGCCCCTGTTTCCGCAACCTGCCTCCCTCGCAGCGGTTCCACCGTGACGCGGCCGAGAAGACAGATGCGCTGCACACCAACATCGACGGCTTCGGCATCGCTGACGCAATAGCTCTAGTCGACTTCTATGCCAATGGAGGTAGGATACCGGCAGGCAGCTAGTTGTAAAAAACGTCTCTCATCTCTGACCATTTCGAAAAACAGCCAATCTGTAAAATGTCAAAGCTTTTCCCCAACCTTTAACTGAGGTTTTTAACTTAGAAAAAATCTGAATGTTTTTAAAGTTTTGAGGTGGAGGGGTGAATACTCATTAAAAGTTGCGCTAACCCCCAGACATTTTACGAACATGACTTTTACCCAAATGTACATTGTTCGAATTAGGATTTTGAGAATGAGACATAACGTGCCGAAACGCCTGGTAGGTAGCAGTGGTGGTGATATCTATTATACTAACTTAATCTTTACGTAAGTTATAAACTTTGTTTCGAACCGTGGCATTGCCATTTTACGCAATGATAATAATAAAGAAAAGTAAGCAATTTCATTTCTTTTGCCATAAAATAGCTCTCTCTAATCATTACATAAATAACTAACTCTCATATTTTAATGCCACTTAACAAAGTTAATAAGCGTTTTGTATTCTAAAATTTACAATTTGCTGGTGTTAATGGTATTATTCAAGCTTGGCCGCACACGTACCTACATACTTATCTTACTTAGTATAATAAAAATTAATTCATAGAGATTATTCAGAAATAAAAATTATATAATAAATTGCGTTTAATGGAACGCTTAATAATGCGGTATAAACGGTGAAATTTTACTAGTGACCGATTGCGAAAACTCAGAACCGCATACAGTTTGGTTCTTCATCCGCGGCCGTTATAAAGCATTACTTATTTCTGAAGATGCATATTTTTGTTTCACAGGAGAGTTCCAGCCTTCAATGGCGGGTAGTTTCATCCTACCTTGCTTCGTGGTTTGCAGTCACGTCCGCGCAGCGCCATATTGGATGTTAGCGCTTACAAATCCAGACAAATTCAAAGCCGTACGCTGCGACTCTGTAGCTCAGGTATAATAGTCTTCATTTTTTATTTATTTCTCGTACGAAGTTTGAATCTTTAGCTCCATTCAGGATCGCAACTGTTTTGCATTTCGGACAAGCAGCAGCAAGAATACCCTTCGCTTCGTGTCATTTTCTTCGCTTCGTGCAGTATTCTCATCCTCAGGAAATGTATGATTCGAAATATAGCACTTTCACACCAACACACCCACTTTGTTTTCTTGTTATCACTGCACCTCATTGCTTATTTCTCTTTTTCATATAAGTACTGTTTTTATTTTCACAGGCCAGGCACGGGCAGTGTTACCAGGGGGACATCACTACAAACCTTCTGGGCCCAAAAACCAACTTCAGCAGGCCTGGAGTGTACTACCTACCGACTACAGAACTACCTCCGTATTACAACGATGGAATCGCCCAAAGAGAATATGGTGTCAACAACTACTTATTAAAAACAGCGCCAGACAAAGATATGGTACTCTGACATGAAATAAAACAACTAAATAATATTATAGCGATTTTATTCATAATTTCATTACAATATGCAATAAACAACGACTAATTATTATGTTTTATTAGGCCCAAAATGTTTCGAAACGCTAGTTCGTACAAAAACTATCTAATGTATGTACAGGTGTCTAAAACTTCAGTCGGTTAAAAGCTCTTAAAGGGAGAGTCCCTGATATTTGAGCTAAAAAGAGGTGAGCCTTCTGCGCAACAAATACTGTTCTGATAATAATGTGCATTGCAAGAGTAAGGTTGTGGGCTGCAGTTGTAAGCGCGTACCGGTTCGTGCGAACTTCACTTTACTCCAAGCGGTACAGCTCAAGTGAGTGAAATTTTCACGAGTCCTCGCATTGCAGGTCTGCCCAAACAATACGCGTCACGCAGCGCACGCTCTAAGCAAGATGGAATCGCTCACAGCCACACAAACTGTTAGTTACGTCAATGTATGGCGGTCGCCAATAACATGTTGCACATTTTTATCTGCACAATATTTGTTGCGCATTGGACAGTAGCTCACGCAAACTCATGAACAATTCCAGTTTTAAGGTTTCGGTTTTCTTGTGATTGATACTTAGGTATACTATGTTGTACGATTCAATAAATGTTGCTGCAGCTAGAAAAGTAACAAATTATTGCTGAAAAATATCGAAACCTCACATTTTGGATGGTTCATGAGTGAGCGAGAGAGACTGTACGCACCTCTAACATGGAAGCCTTCGAAAACATTCCACCTATCCTACTCTACATTATCGAAATATTAACTACACGATTTGATCACAAATAAACAGCAATAATTTTAACGCGAAACTCATCCAATACACGTTTGTATTCGAAATAAAAATACATAATTTGATTATAATTGTTACACCAATAAATAACTAATCTAAAATTATTTAGGTTTATGCAATGACAATTAATACTATTATTATTTTATTAAATAACACAGATAGCATATATGATGACGTAAAATTAAACACAATACAAGATTATTTGTAGCAGCACACAATAAAAGCAGAAAAAACATTCAGATCTCAGAAAATATCGGAGAAAACACTCATACGTAAAATAAAGAATCGATATTAAATTCATCGACAGTAAATGTGTGCTTGCATATAGTGTACAAAACATTGAAAATATAGCTTCACTAACAGACCTAAAAGCACCACGGTACATAAGCTCAAAAAGTAATACAAAAATATATCATTTCATTTTGGAATGTTGTTTCAATACGTGAGCCGATATGAGTAACTAATTATTGGAACCTCTGTAATTATACGGGGTGTTAGGGACGGTGTAACGAAAACTTTGCAGGCGTGCTCAGACCATGAAACTGAACAACTTTTACTATGGAGCCAACGGTGGGGAACGAAAAAAATGTTCCGACCTCCCATACAAAGTCAGTCAGCTGATCGTGAATTTTGTATGGGAGGTCGGAATTTTTTTTTCGTTTCCCACCATTGGCTCCATAGTAAAAGTTATTCAGTTTGATGGTCTAATCATGCCTGCAAAGTTTTGGGTACACCGTCCTTAACACCCTGTATTTATCGGATGCATCATTCGACAGCAGGACAAATTCGAATTTACCTTATATTATACCCGGTATATATAAAGTGATATGTGGCTTAAATACATACTTAGCAAATGCATTTTTGGTGGTTTGGCACCTCATCGATATAATATAGGACGTAATAGATACAATTGCAG
Organism: Phthorimaea operculella; assembly: GCA_024500475.1. Classification (NCBI taxonomy): domain Eukaryota; kingdom Metazoa; phylum Arthropoda; class Insecta; order Lepidoptera; family Gelechiidae; genus Phthorimaea; species Phthorimaea operculella. Next base: position 1,286,397 of record JANFCV010000034.1, read on the forward strand.
CAGAATAATAAAATTATGCTTCATAAAATTTACAATTAATAACTTTGTTTGACAACTTCGTGCGCGACCTTCCTGCGGGGTACAGACGGTCGGGAGGCGAGGAAGCACGTCATTTTAATATGACGTGCGGCGCGGATGCACGCGTCACCCTTCCCCGCTACACCTCCCGCTACCCGCTGACATCTCCCCTCCCAACGTCTGTCACCCCTAGGGAGGGTCGCGCACGAACTTGCCGGACAAAATGAAAGATTATTATCAATTTTCATGATCGATAGAAATAAAAAAGTGGGTTTTTAATAAGTGTATGAGAGCGCCTAATATTTTAGATATAAAGTGACTTTTATTTGACCGAATAAATAATATGATCCTTTTAAAAAGTAACAGAACCACAGTTCAGTTCATATTAGGTATGGAAACGTTTCCAAAATTCTGCCGATACGCTCAAAGGCACCAGAATGATAACAAAGAACAAAAATAAATGCCCACAAAGATTTTTTCTTCTAGAAAATTTAACCCTTCAGTTGAATCAAATTCACAGCATTAGATTTCAAATCGAATCAATCGAATCAATCAATCGAATCTTTCGTTTAAGTGTTAAGTTAGCTCTTTTGCATTGTTTTGCGTGTTATTCAAACACAAAAGACTTACAACTTGTGTCTGAGTACGGGACTTTAGATAATAGTAGGTTGTTGACGAGGACGGGAAATAAGACTTTGACTGACGAGTAGAGTTTGAAGTCCGAGCCGCAGGCGAGGACTTTAAAAATACGAGTCTGGCAAAGTCATTTTCCCCGAGGCTTACATAGTGCTTTTCTCAAAAAAATGCTAGGAAATTATAAAGATTTTAATTTATTTTATAGTAATTTGATATAAAAAGTTGTTTTACTGATTACTAAGTCAAGATGTGGATTAGGAGTTATTCTTTTTTTATTTTGTAATTTCTGAACGATTTCGATATCGCGCCAGAAAAGTTGTATTGGAATCCATTGCTGGTGTGTAAAAAAGAAATCGTTCAGAAATTACAAAATCATAGATAATGTCAAACTTTCTGGATTGTTCTCTTGAAAGAAATTGTCATATTTCCTAGCATGTTTGAGAAATAGAATATTAAGGTCCTCCGCTGCGTCTGCGCCAGGCAGACGGTACGCGCGTACCGGTCTGCGTGCGAAGTTCACTTTACTCCAGCGGTACAGATGAAATGAGTGATTTTCGCACTAATCCTCGCATTGCGACAAAACGCGTCACGTGACGGAGGCCCTAAAAACTGTCTCATTATTACTCACTATTCGCGCAGCAGGCAGCACCAAGCGCAGGCTTCACGTCGATATTACGTGAAGTAAGTAAGTAATAATACCCATATTTCGGGCCGATAAATCGATTCTTCGACGACGACAACGATAAAACTATCTCCCAAGTACTACAAACTCACGTGTAGTTGACGTGACGTAAAGTAGTAAAGTTTAAGAAATATAATTTAAACTGATGAAGGTGATCTCTAAATGACTCCCAAATAAAAGTGTTCTATTCTGTAAGTCTTCTGTTCTATTATGCTCTCATCATAGATAGACACTAGCCGAATCGGGCCAAAATGTATTTCCTAAACTATAAAAAACTGTGCTTCGGGTCCTACTAGGCACAAAAATCGATACGTCGAAGACAAAGATTGAAACTGTCCTATTACTCACACTTAGCTAGCAGTAGCTTTGTTAACTCTGTTCTTCGAAAGATAGATATTACCTGATTCATACGAGCAACATGTCAACAATAATGTTGCCATTTCATGCTATGCATGAGTAGTAAATCGATATTCCATTCATTTCATTACTCATTCGAATCAGCATCAGCTCTATAACTCTGTTCGTCAGTTACAGGCAGATATATCCATATTCCACTCACTTCACTACACACGCAGCACCTCCAAGTGGAAACTCACGCGACGTTGACGCGACGTTGACGCGACGTGACGTGGACGTAACGTTCACGTGACGTCGGTGGTCCACATGGCGGAGCGCGCGGCCAGCAGCTACCGCGGTATGTACTCTAGAGGGTACCACGCGACCGTCTCTTGTCTCAGATTCAAAGAGTTGAGAGGTATACCGGGCCAAATTATATTTCCTAAGCTATAAAAAAATCATGCCTCGGGTCTTACTAGGCACATAAATCTATACTTCGGAGACAAAGATTAACTGTTCTATTACTCACGGAGCACCAGCTCTATAACTCTGTTCGTCAGTTACAATCAGATACATCAATATTTCACTCACTTCACTACACACGCAGCACCTCCAAGTGGAAACTCACGTGACGTTGACGTGACGTGACGTGACGTGACGTTGACGTGACGTTCACGTGACGTCGGTGGTCCACATGGCGGAGCGCGCGGCCAGCAGCTACCGCGGTATGTACTCTAGCGGGTACCACGCGACCGTCTCTTGTCTCAGATTCAAAGAGTTGAGAGGTATACCGGGCCAAATTACATTTCTTAAGCTATAAAAATACCATGCATCGGGTCTTACTAGGTACATAAATCGATACTTCGAAGACAAAGATTGAAACTGTTCTATTACTCACGCCGCACCAGCTCTATAACTCTGTTCGTTACAGGCAGATACATCAATATTTCACTCACTTCACTACACACGCAGCACCTCCAAGTGGAAACTCACGTGACGTTGACGTAACGTGACGTGACGTGACGTGACGTGACGTTGACGTGACTTTTACGTGACGTCGGTGGTCCACATGGCGGAGCGCGCGGCCAGCAGCTACCGCGGTATGTACTCTAGCGGGTACCACGCGACCGTCTCTTGTCTCAGATTCAAAGAGTTGATAGGTATACCGAGCCAAATTACATTTCTTAAGCTATAAAAATGTCGTGTCAGGTCTTATTATTAGGTACACAAGTCGATGCTCGGAGACAAAGATTGAAACTGTTCTATTACTCACGCCGCACCAGCTCTATAACTCTGTTCGTTACAGGCAGATACATCAATATTTCACTCACTTCACTACACACGCAGCACCTCCAAGTGGAAACTCACGTGTCGTTGACGCGACGTTGACGTGACGTGACGTTCACGTGACGTTGACGTGACGTTCACGTGACGTTGACGTGACGTTCACGTGACGTCGGTGGTCCACATGGCGGAGCGCGCGGCCAGCAGCTACCGCGGTATGTACTCGAGCGGGTACCACGCGACCGTCTCTTGTCTCAGATTCAAAGAGTTGAGAGGTATCACCACTCCTCCTAAGAATTGGTTCTCCTGTGGACAAGAAAATAAGGGATAAATATGACATCACCAAACGACGGTGGTGTGATGGATGACATCACCAAACCGGGAGGATCTCTTTGGATAAGATTAGCACAGGACCGTGAGGATGGGGTACTCACGTTAACTCATAAACAATTCTATTTTTAAGGTTTCGATTTTTTATAAGCCGGATAAAAATTATGTTGTACGAATCAGTAAATGTTGCTGCATCTAGAAAAGTAACAACTATTGCTGAAAAATGTGGCAGTGTGAAATATAGAAAACTTATATTTTGAATTGTTCATGAGCGGGAGAGACTGTACAATAGAGAAGAAGCCTATATCCTGCAATGGATGGAAGTGGGCTGATGATAATGAATATTTTTATATACTGGGTTATTTTTTAGTCAGTGCGCAAACTTTGCAGGGTGTTTCTACTCGTGATTCTGAACAAGTTTTATTATGGGACCACGTGCGAATTCGCAAAAAAAAATTTGGATCTTCCATAGAAAAATTCATACCTACTCGGCAAAAATGTATGGAACAACCAAAAATTTTTTTTAGATTTCGCAGGTGGCCCCATAGTAAAAGTTGTTCAGAACCACGAGTAGAAACGTCCTGCAAAGTTTGCGCACTGACTAAAAAATAACCCTGTATTTGACTACGCCGATAGGCAATCGTCTTCCGATATTCTAACATCTTCATGAACGGGGGATGCAAGTTGCATTTCAGGACAGGATTCGAGTCTTACGTTTCAGGACTTCAATCATGCGTCTACTGAATATACCTAAACTAAACCTTAACTATACTTCCCATCACAAAAATCCAGACACTTTGCAAGTTTACGTTTTGCAGGGATCACAATCACATTATCTGCGACATATGTTTATTTTGGAATAAATGTCTAAAGTAGTTCAATAGTGAGTATTACGTTGTTTCAAAATCCTAATGTCGATTTTCTACATTCATCTTTTTATTTCATAGATTTCATATTCTGTTTGACTATGAAAACGAAAGTGTCTCGATTTTTTTGATGAGGAGTATATATGTTACCTGTAATGAGTCGTAGTTCCACACTGTAGCTTGCAAGCTGCGGTTTTTGACTACGTCAATCGGCAACCGGTATTCCAACATCTCCATGAAGGAAGGGTGCGAGTTGCGTTTTAGAACTCGAGTCTTCCCTTTAGGACTTACACTATAGTTTACTATGTTACCTGTAACGAGTCGTAATTCCACACAGTAGCCTGTAGGCTTCTATTCTTGACAACATCGATGGGCAACCGGTATTCCAACATCTCCATGAAGGAAGGGTGCGAGTTGCGTTTTAAAACTCGAGTCTTTCGCTTCGTCTCTTTAGTCGGGTCCGGGACTAAGTACACCTGGAAGAAAGCAACAAGGTTTAGTACAATTAGGTATTAGGTGACTGCTACGAGTAGATGAGACCTCTTTTGTTGTTCTTCTTCTTCTTTGCGAGTCGAGACGAATTAAATTTTATTTTTCCAAATTTTCTTTTGTGGTTTGTTTCATGTGGCTATTGTTCAGGTATCTGAACGCCATCTTGAAAGATTTGAAACATTGCATGCGTTGGTAAGAGCTATGAGTTTTGCTAACTATGAGCTTTGGGAAGGTTAAAATGAGGTAGCGAATTCGGTAGCTAAAGGCGCCTGTTTCGACTTCTGTGATTGGTCAAATTGTGTCTATGTCAAAGTTCAGTTGCTTAAAATTACAGTACAGCCTTTCGAATAGGTGATATTTCAAAGCTGTCAAGATCATGTTAATGGTATAACTATCTATTTCGCTTTGTTGAAATGTGTTCTAGAATGGGTTTGACAGTTGTCAAATGTGGTTTATTCGAACGGCGTTTAGGCTCACTCGCGCTTGCTGCTTATGGAATAAAGGGCACCAGATTATGAGCCGTGATTACACGCACGCATGCGTAGCGCGGTGTCCGGTGTTTTATACAATCCCATATGATACAACGTCATCTCTCCGCGCGTAATGACGTCGTGACTACGTGCACGTCATGCATACGGGCCCGGTGTGTGGAGCCCTTAAGCTTTGAGTGTGGCTCCTTTGAAGGGACATACCTTGACGTAAGGGTTGGGCGGCAGGCCCTGCGGCGTAAGAGCTAGCGATTGTGCGTGTAGTATAAGAACTGACAGCACTCCGCCGCAGTACTGCACCGACAGCTTCAGCGAACCACTGCCGCTGTTCTCCACTTCTGCACTCTCTGTAACACACAATCAGATACTTAAAGTCCGACGCTATGTAAATCCTATGGGCCTTACCATAAAAAAGTTAAACGAGCGTTGAACGCGTTGTATGAAATTTCATTCTAAACTCGCGTTCAACATTTGTCTAACTTTTTTGTGGCAATGCCATATGATTCTAGATATTTTCAAAGGGTCGCCACGCTCGCGATTCGTCGGCTGTGAGGATGTCTCATCATTCAGCAATGAGCTCGCTTTGCTCGCTATACGTTATGCTGCAGGTTTGTTTGCAAACATCTTGGATTAGACCAAATACATCACGTATGTTCTTAATAAGTTGGATATAGAATCGCTACGATCGCGATACGTTTGTTGTGGGTTTATCAAAAGTACGGATCAAACCTGGATAGCATACATTTGAAGATCTGTAGAAGTAGGTAGTACCTCTATGCTTCATTCTCTGCGGCTCCACGTCCTGTTGGTCTCTCAGCAGCGGATGGAAGAAGGTGTACACGAGGTCTGAATGCGCGATCTCGTCCGCCAGGTTGAACAGTGACGTGAGGAAGGCCTGATGTCTCCGAAACGACGCTCGGCTACTATCCGCGTGTTTGAACGTTCATAATGAAGGCTATATGGGCCAGAGGCCCGTCTGATAAAGCTGACAATTGTCATTTACAATGACAATTCAATTTACATTGCGAAGCTTGTACGAATACTTTTGTTCTTGATAGCGAATCGGCTCGCTGACGACGCAATGTACATTGAATTGTCATTGTAAATTAAAAATGTCAGCTTATAAGACGGGCTAGTGGACGGCTGGAAGTGTACCTACCTCTATGCTTCATTCTTTGCGGTTCCACATCCTGCTGGTCTCTCAACAGCGGATGGAAGAAGGTGTACACGAGGTCTGAATGCGCGATCTCGTCCGCCAGGTTGAATAGTGACGTGAAGAAGGTTTGGACATCTCCGAAACGACGCTCGGCTACTATCCACGTGTTTGGCCGCCTTTTATGAAGGCTATATGAGCCAGGGGCCCGTCTTATAAAGCTGACAATTGTCATTTACGATGACAATTCAATTTACATTGCGAAGCTTGTAAGGATCGTTCGGTTCTTGGTAGTGAATCGGCTCGCTGACGACGCAATGTACATTGAATTGTCATTGTAAATTATAATTGTCAGCTTTATAAGGCGGGCCCCTGGAAGCGTTCCTACCTCTATGCTTCATCCGCTGTGGCTCCACGTCCTGCTGGTCTCTTAGCAGCGGATGGAAGAAGGTGTACACGAGATCTTAATGCGCAATCTCGTCAGCCAGGTTGAATAGTGACGCGAGGAAGGCCTGGACGTCACCGAAACGACTCTCAGCGACTTTCCTCGTATTGGGACTGCTTTTATGAAGGCTATATGGGCCAGATGGGAGGATAGAAGTGTACCAACCTCTATGCTTCATTCTCTGCGGTTCCACGTCCTGTTGGTCTCTGAGCAGTGGATGGAAGAAGGTGTACACGAGGTCTGAATGCGCGATCTCGTCCGCCAGGTTGAATAGTGACGTGAGGAAGGCTTGGACGTCTCAGAAACGACGCTCGACTAATATCTGCGTGTTGGAACGTCTTTTATGAAGGCTATATTGGCCAGAGGCCCGTCTTATAAAGCTGACAATTGTCATTTACAATGACAATTCAATTTACATTGCGAAACTTGTAAAGATAATTCGGTTCTTGGTAGCGAATCGGCTCGCTGACGACGCAATGTACTTACTTACTAGTTTGAACACGCTACATGGAATCCAGATGGGTGCGTAACTTTTGTTATAAAAACAGATGATATATTTTTGTTTGTGATAACGCTAAAAAGACATAACACTCACTTAATATAATACTAACTTCGTATAAATTTATTTTGTATACTGCTTATTTCTTATAACGTTACATTTGATATAACATTATTTCATATACTGCTCAGATAATATATGATTTACCAACATTTGCACTAATTTATTAATGATATAATGCATTTTTATATAATCCACTGCTAAATTTTGGTTCGTAATAACAGGGCGTAAGCAAGAAGGGCGGGTGCGAGCGCAGCGAGCACGGGAGTTCGGGGCACCCCGACTTCGGATAGGTTAGGTTCAGAAGGCTATGGCGGAAGCGAGCAGGCGAGCGTAGCGAGCGCTCGCTTCTGCCATAGCCTTCGGGTTAGGTTGACATGTATGCATGCCTGCTTGTGCTTGCATGCATGCATGCATGCTTGATGCTTGCTTGCTTGCTTGCATGCATGCTTGATGCTTGCTTGCTTGCATGCATGCCTGCTGCTTGCATGCATACATGCCTGCTGCTTGCTTGCCTGCATGCATGTCTACTGTTTGCTTGCCTGCAAGCATGCAAGCAGGGGGACGGGGGGGCGCAGCCCCCCGCAAACGGGGGCTCGGGGGGCGAAGCCAACCGCAAGAAAAAAAGTGTTGGTAGCCACTTTTTCGGTAATAAGCTGCAACAAGTGATTGTATTACAAGGCCTATAAACTACAAAGAGTTTCTCTAAGGTTTTTACCACGCATTATACCAATTTATAATTATAACATGTAATATTATAGCAAGTAATCATTATATCATTTATAAATTATTTGAAATAATAATTATATCAAATGATTGTTATGTGAAATAACGTTATACGAAGTAAAATTATAACAAATGTGCATTATATTAAATGAGACGTTATATTAAACGAAATTAGATAATTTGTTGTTATATCAAACAAAATTATATTAAAAATATTTATATCAAACATTACATACCCCAAATGGACTAGATGGGAGGCTATAAGTATTCATACCTCTATGCTTCATCCGCTGCGGTTCAACGTCCTGCTGGTCTCTAAGCAGCGGATGGAAGAAGGTGTACACGAGGTCTGAATGCGCGATCTCGTCCGCCAGGTTGAATAGTGACGTGAGGAAGGCCCGGACGCCTCCGAAACGACGCTCGGCTGCTATCAGCGTGTTTGAACGCCATTTATGAAGGCTATATGGACCAGGTTAAAAGTGTACCAACCTCTATGCTTCATCCGCTGCGGTTCCACATCCTGCTGGTCTCTGAGCAGCGGATGGAAGAAGGTGTACACCAGGTCTGAATGCGCGATCTCGTCAGCCAGGTTGAATAGTGACGTGAGGAAGGCCTGGACGTCCCCGAAACGACGCTCGGCTGCTATCCGCGTGTTTAAACGGCCTTTATGAAGGCTATATGGGCCAGGGGCTCGTCTCATAAAGCAGACAATTGTCATTTACAATGACAGTTCAATATACATCGCGAAGCTTGTAAAGATAGTTCGGTTTTTTGGTAACGAATCGGCTCGCTGACGACGCAATGTACTTACTTACTAGTTTGAACACGCTACATGGAATCCAGATGGGTCAGATATGCAGGATGGGAGTTTGCTCGGCTACTGCCCACGTGTTTTAAACGCGCTACATGGAATCGAGATGAGCCAGATGGACCAGATGGGAGGCTATAAGTGTTCTTACCTCTATGCTTCATCCGCTGCGGTTCCACGTCTTGTTGAACTCTCAGCAGCGGATGGAAGAAGGTGTACACGAGGTCTGAATGCGCGATCTCGTCCGCCAGGTTGAACAGTGACGTGAGGAAGGCCTGGACGTCTCCGAAACGACGCTCGGCAACAATCCTCGTGTTTGAACGCAATTTATAAAGGCTATATGGGCCTGAGGCCCGTCTTATAAAGCTGACAATTGTAATTTACAATGACAATTCAATTTACATTGCGAAGCTTGTAAAGATAGTTCGGTTCTTGGTAGCGAATCGGCTCGCTGACGACGCGATGTACATTAAATTGTCATTGTAAATTACAATTGTCAGCTTTATAAGACGTGCTCCTGGTGAGACACTAGAAGAGTACCTACCTCTATGTTTCATTCTCTGCGGTTCCACATCCTGCTGGTCTCTCAGCAGTGGATGGAAGAAGGTGTACACGAGGTCTGAATGCGCGATCTCGTCCGCCAGGTTGAACAGTGACGTGAGGAAAGCCTGGACGTCTCCGAAACGACGCTCGGCTACTATCCGCGTGTTTGAACGCCATTTATAAAGGCTATATGGGCCAGAGGCCCGTCTTATAAAGCTGACAATCGTCATTTACAATGCCAATTCAATTTACATTGCGAAGCTTGTAAAGATAGTTCGATTCTTGGAAGCGAATCGGCTCGCTGACGACGCAATGAACATTAAATTGTCATTGTAAATTACAATTGTCAGCATTACAAGACGGGCCCCTGGTGGGAGGCTGGAAGTGTAAGTACCTACCTCTATGCTTCATCCGCTGCGATTCCACGTCCTGCTGGTCTCTGAGCAGCGGATGGAAGAAGGTGTACACGAGGTCTGAATGCGCGATCTCGTCAGCCAGGTTGAATAGTGACGTGAGGAAGGCCTGGACGTCTCCGAAACGACGCACGGCTACTATCAGCGTGTTTGAACGCCATTTATGAAGGCTATACGAGCCAGGGGCCCGTCTTATAAAGCTGACAATTAATGACAATTTAATTTACATTGCGAAGCTTGTAAGGATAGTTCGGTTCTTGGTAGCGAATCGGCTCGCTGACGACGCAATGTACATTAAATTGTCATTGTAAATTACAATTGTCAGCTTTATAAGACGGGCTCCTGGTGGGAGGCTGGAAGTGTTCCTACCTCTATGTTTCATTCTCTGTGGCTCCACATCTTGCTGGTCTCTCAGCAGCGGATGGAAGAAGGTGTACACGAGGTCTGAATGCGCGATCTCGTCCGCCAGGTTGAATAGTGACGTGAGGAAGGCCTGGGCGTCATCCGCGTGTTTGAACACGCTTCATGGAATCCAGATGGGTCTATTGTAAATTTGGAAGTGTGTACCTACCTCTATGCTTCATTCTCTGTGGTTCCACATCTTGCTGGTCTCTCAGCAGTGGATGAAAGAAGGTGTACACGAGGTCTGAATGCGCGATCTCGTCAGCCAGGTTGAACAGTGACGTGAGGAAGGCCTGGACGTCTCCGAAACGACGCTCGGCTACTATACGCGTGTTTGAGGGACGTTCAAGGTGGTCCCTTTCGTGGCTCTGTGGTGTACATCCTTCTTGGTGTAATCCTGGCTGGATGTACACCCACGACGTCATTGCCGTGACGTCACGGTTTCGAATTTCAATTCTGTTTCCATGTTCGATTATTCATATGACTATCGCTATCGGAGAACATGGTTTTGGATATTGTACCGATTGTATTATAATTTTGTGGCACTAAATATAACTGTTAAAATAGCCTTCTGGAGTTTAACTGGCCGCTGCCATAGCGGCCTCATAGAAAACGGATACGGATCATCCAATCCGTTTTATTGGTGACCTACTTCGTGGCCGAGTGCGGTCCGTAGCTGCGACCGCATCGGCCCCTTGGACGCGACTTCGGAGTCCTACATTCGTTTCTTCGGTGGCGCAACAGTAAAGAGATCGCCACATCGTCGTGGTGCGGCAAGGCAGCGTTTCGTGTGCGTGCCGCCGCTGTCGCCGGTCAAGCGCGCGGCGCCCTTACAAGCAGCTTGCAGGCGTTTGCTTCTTCGTAGCACTCGCCGCCGTGCTCGCCGTCGTCGTCGTTTCGCTGCTGCGGCCGCCGTCGCCGCGCCGGCCGTCGCCGCGCCCGCCGTCGCCGCGCCCACCGACGCCGCCGCTCCCGCGTGCTGCGTCGCGGCCCTTGTGCGTCGAACGAAAAATTTCGCGTGTGCTTGGACATTTTTGTTTCATAATAATTATCTTGTGTGAAGTGTGAGATTTTTAAGTTGTTTTTAGATTTTTTTTAAGTGCTACGTTTTGTATGTTGTATTTCTTTATAGGTTTATTTTATTGTTTACTTTTTCTCGTGTGTGTTTAGGGTGCATTCACGTAAGTTTCAAAATTTTTCATTGGTAAAACGTACTCTTTTGCTCTTCATCATCACATCACGTAGAATCATTCTTTTTAGTTCTCACATCTATACATAGACGTATCATTTTTCATCTCACTTTCTACCATTATTAACACGGTCTATATCACAACCGTTGGCCATCATGCCCAACGACAGCGACGATAGCGCTTCCGTAGCCGAACAGCTCGAGCAGCTTCAAAAAGAACTTACTGCTCTCTCTGTTCATCTACAAAAGGCCGAGAAAGAGAATTTCTCCCTGCGCCATCGCCTAGGGAAAGAAGACCCTCCAGAGCCCAAACAGGTACCGCCTAGCCATGTCATTCTTCATGATGCCGCTCCAGGTGATGTCTCCGCTTCCGCCGTGTCTGATCCATTTGGCTTGCATGCTATTGCTTCACAGATGCAGCAGTTGACCGCGAGTGTTGCTGCGCTTACTCGTGACCGTAGTCGTAGTCGCAGCCATGGTCGTAGCCGTAGTCGGAGTAAGCCTAGGAGCCGCGAGCAAACGCCTGGTGCTGGGAAATTGTGCTGGTACCACAGGATCTACAAAGACAAGGCTTCCAAGTGTCCTGGTAGCCCTTCTTGCTCTTGGTCGTCGAAAAACTAGCTAACCAGTCAGTCGCGGCGGCAACTGACTGTGCCACCTCTTCAGGCCGTCGTTTGTTTGTTACGGATAAGACATCTAAGGTTAGGTTTCTTATTGATACTGGGTCTGATCTTTGTTGTTATCCACGGAGGTTGCTAGGAGGTAGGTTTCCTTGCTCTAACTACGAGCTTAGCGCAGCCAATGGCAGTACAATCAAAACTTATGGTTCTGTATCTTTAAATCTGAATTTTGAGTTACGGCGTGACTTTCGCTGGCAGTTTGTCGTAGCGGACGTTAGCACTCCTATCATTGGTTCAGATTTTCTAGCTCACTACAATCTACTGCCCGACTGCCGAAATAAACGTCTTCTTGACGCTGTCACTGGACTTTCCACTACCTGCTCTCTCGCTTCGATCGAGCAGCCTAGCATCAAAGCTATATCCGTCAGTTTCTCCAACAATTATTTTGCTAGTATTCTCTCTGAATTTCCGTCAATCACGAGGCCGCCGGGACTTCATCGGGAAATTAAGCATTCAACCGTCCATCACATTCAGACGACCGATGGGCCTCCCGTTTCTTGCCGTCCCCGCCGCCTAGCGCCTCAGAAGCTTCTTGTTGCTAAACGGGAATTTGACGCCATGCTTCAAAATGGCACAGCGCGAGCGTCCAAGAGTCCTTGGGCCTCGCCTTTGCATCTTGTTCCTAAGAAGGATCAATCGTGGCGACCGTGCGGTGATTACCGCGCGCTAAATGCACGGACTATACCTGATCGCTACCCTTTGCGTCATATTGGAGACTTCAGCCACAACATCGCTGGTTCAACAGTTTTCAGTACCCTCGACCTGGTGAAGGCTTACCAGCAAATTCCGGTCTACAGCGAGGATATCTGCAAAACCGCGATTACAACTCCTTTTGGCTTGTTCGAGTTTCCATATATGACGTTCGGGTTGCGGAATGCTGGACAAACCTTCCAGCGCTTTATAGATGAAGTCGTGAGGGATTTTGACTTTTGTTTTCCTTACGTTGATGACATTTTTATCTACTCCCGAGACGAAGAGGAGCACGCCTGTCATTTGCGTATTCTTTTCCAGAGATTGGCTGACTATGGCGTCGTTCTCAATCCTGCTAAGTGCGTATTGGGGGCTAAGGAGGTAATCTTCCTAGGGTGCCATGTCTCAGCAGACGGTATCAAACCTCCAGCGGAGAGGATCACTGCGCTTCAGGAATATCCCCTGCCCCAGTCCGTCCAAGGTCTTCGCAGATTCCTTGGCATGATTAATTATTACAGACGTTTTTTGCCACGGGCGGCTGAAATGCAGGCGCCGTTGGTGAACGTCTTGGCTGACTCGAAACTCAAGGGTGCTAAGCCCGTGCCATGGACTCCTGAGCTGGAGCGCGCTTTCCACGCTTGCAAGGACAGTCTGGCGCAAGCGACTCTGTTGGCGCACCCGCTTCCCGATGCTCAGCTTGGGTTATTTACGGACGCTTCCAGCACTCATGTTGGTGCGTGCTTGCAGCAACGTGCAGGCACCGAGTGGCAGCCCATTGCGTTTTTCAGCAAGAAGTTAACTGCACGCCAATCCTCCTGGCCGGCATACTACAGAGAACTTTTGGCCGTATATGAAGCTGTGCAGCATTTCCGCCATATTTTGGAGGCTCAGCAAAGTGTGCTGTGCAATACAATCTTCACGGACCATAAGCCGCTGCTGTACGCATTTTCTCAACGCCGAGAAAAATTGCCTCCCGTGCAGCTTAACCAGCTCTCTTTTATATCGCAATTCACGACAGATATTGCATACATAAAAGGAATGGATAACGTCGTGGCGGATGCTATGTCCAGAGTCGATGCCATATCGCTGGAGGATAACTACTCAGCATTAGCTCAATCGCAAAGGAACGACGAGGAGCTTCAGCGTCTTATCCAAGATGGCAGCTCCAGTCTCAAGTTGGAAAACGTGACCTTGCCTGGTACTGACGTCACTATAGTTTGCGACATGTCAACCGGCAAGCCCCGTCCTTTCCTTACTATTCCTTTCCGTCGAAAATTCTTCGACAGACTTCATAACCTGAGTCATCCCGGCATTCGTGCAACTTCCAATCTGCTTACCAGTAGATTTGTCTGGCCCTCCATTCGAAAAGATGTTCGTTTTTGGGTTAAGTCTTGTGTTCCTTGCCAACGAAACAAAGTAACCAGGCACACCATGTCTCCGTTGGGCGATTTTATAGCGCCAGCTGGCCGTTTCAGGCACATCCACATTGACATTGTTGGTCCCCTTCCAGTCTGCGAGGGATACAGGTATCTGTTGACCATCGTGGATCGGTTTACCCGCTGGCCTGAAGCTTGGCCGATGCGTAGCATTACTGCTGAGGAGACAGCTGACACCTTGGTTTTTGGCTGGGTGTCGAGGTTTGGTGTTCCTTCCCGCATCACATCTGATCAAGGAAGACAGTTTGAGTCAGACCTATTTCGTAGACTCATGGTTCATCTAGGAACGGAGAAGCTGCGTACCACCAGCTACCATCCTTGTGCCAATGGAATGGTCGAGCGCCTTCATAGGACACTCAAGGCGTCTCTAATGTGTCGGAATGAGCCCTGGATCAAAGCTTTGCCAATCGTCCTACTCGGCATGCGAGCAGCGCTGAAGGACGATCTCAAAGCATCTGCAGCCGAGCTGGTATATGGAGAGCCTTTACATCTTCCTGGTGAGTTGGTCGGTTCCCCATCTCCTGCACTATCTGCTGATCCAGTAGATTTCGTGTCACAGTTTCGTGCGGTCATGGCTGACCTGAGTCCTGTCCCCGCCTCACGACACGGTAGCAGAAATGTCTTTCTTTTCAAGGATCTCGACACGTGCTCACATGTGTTTCTTCGCATTGATTCCGTTAAACCGTCGCTAACGTCGCCGTATTCGGGACCTCATGCCGTAGTAAGTCGCACGGACAAGACTTTCACTATTATCGTCGGCAACAGGACAACAGTGGTGAGTATAGATCGTGTTAAACCAGCTTACATTGATTCACACTCATCTACTCATCAGTCATCTACTCATTCTCCTGACATACTGACTGACTCTACTCCTGCTCTTCCGACTCCATTAGTTTCTCAGTCTCATCCATCAAATTCAGCTCGCCAACCATCCTCCTCACCTCATTCGTACATTACCCGGTCGGGCAGAAGAGTACGTTTTGCTCAACCATTTGATTTATGAGTTAGGCGCACGGAGGTGTGCAGCCAAGTTTTCTTTTCTTCGTGGGGGGGTGGTGTGGTGTACATCCTTCTTGGTGTAATCCTGGCTGGATGTACACCCACGACGTCATTGCCGTGACGTCACGGTTTCGAATTTCAATTCTGTTTCCATGTTCGATTATTCATATGACTATCGCTATCGGAGAACATGGTTTTGGATATTGTACCGATTGTATTATAATTTTGTGGCACTAAATATAACTGTTAAAATAGCCTTCTGGAGTTTAACTGGCCGCTGCCATAGCGGCCTCATAGAAAACGGATACGGATCATCCAATCCGTTTTAGCTCTTTCGTCGCTTTTTTATACAATGACGTCCCTGAACGTACACCTTACGAATGACGAAAGTATGGAAATGACAGCTGACTAGTCGACCACCACCTATAAAGAGACCACCTTGAACGTAACCCTGAAGACGCTACATGGAATACAGATGGGTCTAATGGGAGGCTGGAAGTGTACCTACCTCTATGCTTCATCCGCTGCGGTTCCACGTCCTGCTGGTCTCTCAGCAGCGGATAGAAGAAGGTGTACACGAGGTCTGAATGCGCGATCTCGTCCGCCAGGTTGAATAGTGACGTGAGGAAGGCCTGGACGTCTCCGAAACGACGCTCGGCTACTATCCGCGTGTTTGAACGCCCTTTATGAAAGCTATATGGGCCAGGGGCCCGTCTTATTAAGCTGACAATTGTTTTATGACAATTCAATTCACATTGCGAAGCTGGTAAAGATAGTTCGGTTCTTGGTATCGAATCGGCTCGCTGACGACGCAATGCATTTCAATTGTCAGCTTTATAAGACGGGCCCCTGGTGGGAGGCTAGAAGTGTACCAACCTCTATGTTTCATTCTCTGCGGCTCCACGTCCTGTTGGTCTCTCAGCAGCGGATGGAAGAAAATGTACACGAGGTCTGAATGCGCGATCTCGTCCGCCAGGTTGAATAGTGACGTGAGGAAGGCCTGGACGTCTCCGAAACGACGCTTAGCAATTTTCCTCGTGTTTGACCGCCCTACATTAAAGGCCCATTGAACCAGTTGGGAGGCTTTAAGTGTTCCTACCTCTATGTTTCATCCGCTGCGGTTAAACATCCTGCTGGTCTCTGAGCAGCGGATGGAAGAAGGTGTACACGAGGTCTGAATGCGCGATCTCGTCAGCCAGGTTGAACAGTGACGTGAGGAAGGCCTGGACGTCTTCAAAACATTACTTGGCGACTACGCACGTCCTCGAAACGTCGCTTGGCGACTACGCCTGTCTTCGAAATATCGCTTGGCGTCTATGCACGTGTTGGAACGGCGTATATTGAGCCTGGAAGGAAGGCTGTTATTTTACCTGGAGCTAGTGGTCTACATCAGCAACCCTCACCTCTATGTTTCATCCGCTGCGGTTCCAAATTGCTCTCAGTATTGGATGGAAGAAAGTGTACACGAGGTTCAAATGCTCCTCAACCAGAATTCAGGAGCTGGTGGTCTACATCAGCAATCCTCACCTCTATGTTTCATCCGCTGCGGTTCCACATCTTGCTGATCTCTCAGCAGCGGATGGAAGAATGTGTACACGAGGTCTGAATGCGCGATCTCGTCAGCCAGGTTGAAGAGTGACGTGAGGAAGGCCTGGACGTCTCCGAAACGACGCTCGGCTACTATCCGCGTGTATGAACGCCATTTATGAAGGGTATATTGGCCAGGTGGGAGGCTAGAAGTGTACCTACCTCTATGTTTCATTCTCTGCGGTTCCACGTCCTGTTGGTCTCTCAGCAGCGGATGGAAGAAGGTGTACACGAGGTCCGAGTGTGCGATCTCGTCCGCCAGGTTGAATAACGACGTGAGGAAGGCCTGGACGTCTCCGAAACGACGCTCGGCTACTATCCGCGTGTTTGATCGCCCTTTATGAAGGCTATATGGGCCAGAGGCCCGTCTTATAAAGCTGACAATTGTCATTTACAATGACAATTCAATTTACATTGCGAAGCTTGTAAAGACAGTTTGGTTCTTGGAAGCGAATCGGCTCGCTGCCGACGCAATGTACACTGAATTATCATTGTAAATTACAATTGTCAGCTTTACAAGACGGGCCCCTGGTGGACGGCTGGAAGTGTACCTACCTCTATGCTTCATTCTCTGTGGTTCCACATCCTGCTGGTCTCTTAGCAGGGGATGGAAGAAGGTGTACACGAGGTCTGAATGCGCGATCTCGTCCGCCAGGTTGAATAGTGACGTGAGGAAGGCTTGCACGTCTCCGAAACGACGCTCGGCTACTATCCGCGTGTTTGACCGGCCGACGTGGAGACCGGACGGGAGGCTGAAGGGAAAATACGGCCATCAAAATGTGAACACAACAAACACAGTAAGTAAATAGCACAGCAGTGGCGAAAGGTGATATTTTATCAAAGGTACACTGGAGCAAAAAAAAAAATTAAATTAAAGTAGATTAATGCGCGAGTATGCACCTGTTTGTAAATTTCTGAAAGGGAAGCCGATGGGAATCGGCATGTGTGGACTACATGTAGCGAAGTTTACAATTACGCATCGCTTTTTTTCTTAAAGAAAGAGGATTTAATTTTTTGTTTCATATCAGAATTATAGTCCTTATGTGTCCCTTTTTACAAGGTTACTCCACCAACCTTCAAAGCGATCAAATATCTAGAACTTTTTTGAAAGGATATAGTCTCAGAGTGATCTCATATAGTCATCAAGTCACAATCTGATGGTGGGATCCTTTCTGTTTTGTCTATCATTCTTTTTTCTCATCTTGGATCGCTGAGTCAGCGGAGTTAGATAACTAGTTAGTTAGTTCTTTCTTCTAGTCAAAATAGACATGTTTTCTCAGTTTTAATCTTATCAACAGTCTGCTCATGTTAACTTATCTTCAAGTACTATAAATGTTATTAAACACCTTCTTACTCATCAGCATTCTTATATCATTCAACTGAGTTTTTATGAATGTATGAATAACCGAGTGATGATAATATTATCATCTGATGGAGCACCTGTCAATTGCAAATATGAATCGACAACAATAAACATTCCATTGCAGATATTTTTAACGTGACCAAATCATCTTTTTTGTGAAAATGGGAAAAGCATTTGCCTATAAAAAAAACTAACAAAAGCTAAATACGATCATACCTTATTGGACTTTTATGAGCTATATTTATAAATATAATAGCAGACGTAACTATCTATGTGATTCTGGCTTTTTGTCTGAAGCTATGAACTGTTTATAACCTGATTCATAGAAGAAGTTATGTCAGGGGTACTCATCTCAGTTCTTGGATCGAAAGCTGAGATGTGGTATACGGGTACGCGAACCCGGCTTCCCGAGCTTCTACTGTCTTTGACTACCTTCCG
Source organism: Phthorimaea operculella (assembly GCA_024500475.1). NCBI lineage: Eukaryota > Metazoa > Arthropoda > Insecta > Lepidoptera > Gelechiidae > Phthorimaea > Phthorimaea operculella. The sequence goes on from JANFCV010000034.1 coordinate 1,304,960, forward strand.
GGCAGTAGTATCCTACTACCTGTATTCCTGCCCCAATCTCACCACATTCCTCCCCACTCCTATTCCTACTTTCCTATCTCTCCTAGATCCAACAAAAGCAGCTCCCTCCTGCTTAACAAACAAAGTCTGTCTCGGCGAGAATGGCAACCCAATGCAGATAGTGCGAACGGGCTTGGCGGACTCGGCGATTCAGCAAGGCAATGTGGATGGCCTAGGGCGACGGTAGAGGGCGCGTGTAGTTACTGTCGGCCAGACACAGCATCCGACCTTTCCTTCAGTTGTAACGGTTCTCCGTTCCACTGAACTGGGGAGGGGAAGGAAAAAAAGCAGCTCCCTCCTGCTTAACAAACAAAGTCTGTTTCGGCGAGAATGGCAACCCAATGCAGATAGTGCGAATGGGCTTGGCGGACTCGGCGATTCAGCGAGGCAAGGTGGATGGCCTAGGGCGACGGTAGAGGGCGCGGGTAGTTACTGTCGGCCAGACACTGCATCCGAACTCTCCTTCAGTCGTAGCGGTTCTCCGTTCCACTGAACCGGGGAGGGGAAGGACTAAGTGTGTGCGCTTGCGTTTGCGCGAACGTCTGCGCACCCTAATATATCCTGCGCAACTGACCGCTTCCGAATAATGGACTCCGATGACGCTAAGTCCTGCGGCGATGGGTTGAAGTAGAGAGGTCTAGCGTGGTGCAAGCTGGGCTTTGTCTGATTCCTGCACGCAGGCGGTCCCAGGGTGTGAGTACACGCCGTGGTCGCTTTGCATTGAAAAATCGGGACGACAATGCGAATTCGGCAGCACCTGGGATGACAAGAGCAGCCCTATTTAGGGAAGCACTGCTCTCCTCGCTCAGTCGAGGGGGGGGCTAGAAAAGGTGCCCTAAACAAATGCTCGTCCCTTCCTGGAAGGTGGTAGTAACCACGGCTGCCATCGCATCACTTAACACGTGGTCGACGCAACAAAAATAAAATAAATAACACACCATCTATAATGACATTTGGCGCATGGAACGTGAGAACGCTCATTGATAGAGATGGCAACGCCTGTCCTGAACGTAAAACCGCTATAGTAGCTCGGGAACTTCATCGCTATAACGTGGATGTGGCTGCACTCAGCGAAACACATCTTGCCGATGAAGGAGAACTAGTGGAAGATGGAGGGGGATACACTTTCTTCTGGAAAGGTACATCCGTAACTGAACCTCGACGTTCAGGGTAGGATTTGCCATCAAAAATCATTTAGTAAAGCGACTTGAAGAATGTCCTGTTCACATCTCGGACCGCGTTACCACACTGCGCCTTCACTTGGACAAAGACAACTACCTTAATGTTATCAGTGTCTATGCTCCAACGCTAGACAAGTCTGATGACATTAAGGACAAATTCTATGAGGAACTATCTCAATGCCTTGACAGCATAAACGCCAGAGAGCAGATACTATTGCTGGGCGATTTCAATGCTAGAGTTGGTCGGGACTATGAGGCTTGGCCTGGAGTTCTGGGGCGACACGGAGTCGGCAACATGAACAGCAATGGTCAGTTGCTACTCAGTCTCTGTGCTCAATACGATCTAGCGATATCGAACACTATGTTCAGACTTGCCGCTAAGCACAAGACGACGTGGATGCACCGCGATCCAAACACTGGCATTTGATCGATTATGCTATTATGCGGCAAAGAGACATCAGTCAAGTCCAAGTCACCCGCGTCATGCGCGGTGCTCACTGCTGGACTGACCACCGACTTATTGTCACAAAACTGCGACTCCGCCTTCGTCGACCTCGTAGATCCATGATAAAAAAGCCTGCGTCTTTGAACGTGGATAGGCTGCAAGATCGCGAGATGAGAGAAAAGTATGCTGAAACCTTAACCGAAAATCTGTTGCCAACAAATGAGACAGTTGATGTCAATGCTGCTTGGCGAAATTTGTCATGTCATCTCATAGAAGCCGCTACCGCTACTTTAGGTACAAAAGACCGGCGTAGTGAAGATTGGTTCGATGACAATGACGAAGTTCTCAAGGCAGCATTCGACAAACATCGAGAGCTCCTGCGACAGCATCATCGGAGAGGTGGAAGTGTAGCGGCAGTCAAAGAAAGTGACCAAGAATTACGTAGGCTGTCTCGGCAAATAAAAGACAAGTGGTGGCAGGAAAAAGCTTGTCAGATGCAGTGGCTTGCCGATACAAACCAGCTTGGGGAGTTCTACTGCGAGGTGCGTAAACTGACAGGTACGCCCCATAGAGCAAAAGTGCCTTTGAGGTCTCTGGATGGCTCGCAACTCTTGACCAGCAAAGAGGATGTGCTCAAACGGTGGGCTGAACATTTTAACGATCTGCTTAACGTAGATCGATCAGCTAACCTGCATCACATCAGTTTATTACCTCAACTCCCCCTAGCCACCGAGCTGGACGAGCCCTGTCGTGTGATGAGGTTGTTACTGCCATCAGACAGCAGCATAATAAACGGGCGGTTGGCATTGACCTTATACCAGGCGAAATACTTAAATATGGCGGTGCGGAGCTGCACTCGATGGTATGGAAACTTTTGTTCGAATGTGGAGGAGGAGCGAGTCCCGGACGATTTTAAAGTGTCTCGCATTAGTGCCCTCTACAAGAACAAAGGTGACCGTTCTGACTGCAACTCGTACCGCGGTATTTCGTTATTATCGGTCCCCGGAAAGGCCTTTGCAAGAGTCCTATTAAACCGCTTGAAGGACTTATCAGAAAAGATTCTGCCCGAAACCCAGTTTGGCTTCCGACCTGACCGAGGCACATGTGAAGCTATTTTCTCGGTACGTCAACTGCAGGAAAAAAGCAGAGAACAAGGTCGTCAGTTGTACCTCTGCTTTGTTGACCTGGAGAAAGCGTTCGACAGTGTGCCTCGTGAGGCTCTCTGGATGGTGCTAGGAAAACTGGGGTGCACGGAGAAGTTTGTGCGCCTCCTGAGACTCCTGCATGACAATATGCAGTGCTGCGTCTCTGTAGACGGTGAACAGTCTGATTTTTTCCCCGTCACCTGTGGGTGAAACAAGGGTGCGTTCTAGCGCCCACACTGTTCGCCTTATACTTTGCGGTAGTAGTCAAGGAGGTCCTAAATACTGTCTCCGAAGGAGTCCGCATCCGCTTCCGCACTGATGGCAGTCTTTTCAATTTGGCTAGACTTAAGGCGCGCACCAAAGTCTCGCATGCACTTATTACTGAAATTATGTATGCCGATGACTTGTGCTTTCTTGCAGAATCCCCAGAAGGCCTACAACAACTGATGACCGTTTTTCACCAAGAATGCTGCAAATTCGGCATAAAGATTAGTGTCAAAAACGGAAGTGATGTCCCTGGATACACAAGGTCGTGAGACACTGACAATTAAGCTTGGTGAAGATATGTTGAAACAGGTTGACAAGTTCCGATATCTGGGGAACACTATTACAGCTAAGTGTGACCTTGATGCTGAGATCAATAGCAGAATCAGTGCTGCAGCTGCAGCATTTAGGAAGCTGCGTTCCAAGGTTTTCTGCTCGCACGACCTTAAACTAGCCACAAAAATATCTGTATATATGGCGATTGTACTGCCAAACCTTCTGTACTCTTCCGAGACCTGGTGTGTGTATCGTCACCACATACGCACTTTGGATCGATTCCACCTCAAATGCCTTCGCACCATCATGAAGATCAGATGGTCCGACCGAGTGCGAAACACCGAAGTTCTAAGACGAGCCAATGTTGGTGGCATTGAAGCCTATAGTCCGGCTAGTTCGTGCGCGACCTTCCCTAGGGGTGACAGACGTTGGGGGGGGAGATGTCAGCGGGTAGCGGGAGGTGTAGCGGGGAAGGGTGACGCGCGCATCCGCGCTGCACGTCATATTAAAATGACGTGCTTCCTCGCCCCCCGACCGTCTGTACCCCGCAGGAAGGTCGTGCACGAAGTTGTCAAACTATACTTAATGCGTCGACAGCTTCGGTGGTGCGGTCACGTATCCCGGATGGCGGATGAGCGAGTGGCGAAGCGCATCTTCTATTCTGAGCTAGAGGAGGGCAAGCGGAAGCATGGCGGTCAACTCCTCCGATTTAAAGATATTCAGAAGAGACACATGAAAAGATGCAATATCGAACCCTCTCAATTTGAGGTTTTGGCAGCGCAACGGCCAGAATGGCGCGGTCTTGTAAAGAGGCGAATCCGCGACTTCGAGGAGCAGCGTAAAGCAGACCTTGACGCTAAACGCGATGAACTGAAGGCCCGTCCTCCCGCCGCCATTAACTACAATTATATCAATGGCAAACTCACGTGCCCACACTGTGCACGGGAGTTTACTGCCAAAATAGGCTACAATAGCCACATACGAGCACATCAGCGCCGACTTGATTAGGAGTAGAAGTGGTCGCCATGGCCGAAACCGGCCGGAAAGAAAGATCATCATCATCATCATCATAGAAGAAAGGAACCCGAAATGGCAACAATATTGTTTGCGTCTTTTTCATATTACATTACATTTGAGCAAGATGTCAACAATTATTTGAGCAAGATGGAACTTAAAGGAAGACTCCCCACACTTTATGTGTAGTTGTAACTTGTGAAAATAAAATAAAATATTTTTGATTTTGATGATGTTGCCATTTCTGGTGGCCTTTTTTTAAAGCAAGTAGTACCTAAGACACAGGAAAAGAAACAAGTTCAGGAAATAGTTTAGTCTCAATTTTGTTGCGTCTATTAGCATTTATGCTAGTGTTGATGAGGAAGCTGTTATGAGGAAGAGGAAGCGGAAGAGGAAGTAATGAGCTGAAAGTTGGAGGAAGCGGATGAGGATGAGGATTTATTTATGAGGAAGAGGATGCGGATGAGGAAGAAGAGTAAGCGGTCAAAGAAAACGAAAATGAGAGTAAATTATTATGTTAGACTTGTTATACCCGTACATGGGCGACTGTATTCCTTTGCTACAGAATATGTGAAGTAGCGGAAGCGGAAGAGGATTTCAGAATTTTCTTTTATGTGGAAGCGGTAGCGGATGAGGAACCTTAAAAATTGCGGAACTTCCGCATTATGAGGAAGCGGAAGAGGAATCCTCATCAACACTAATTTATGCTTATTATTTACCAATATTTTCCCTCCTATAACGATTTTTCGTTTGTGAAACCCAAACCCAATTACTAGAAAAATGTTAGATACTCATATCATGTCATAATGAGATAATTCAAGATTAATCAACCGGATGGATCATACAAATTAGATAAGTTAGCATAATTTCGAACAAGATAAGATTGCAAACCTAACATGGCGGCCAGAAGTGATATCTAATCGGCGAAACGCGTGTGTATGTATTGTATTGATTTCAGTAATAGTTAAACCACTGTTGACATGTTACGGACAATATTTACTAAAGCAACTGGATTTTGTGGTGATAAGTAGATAACAGAATTTGTGCAAACGCAGTAAGTATAAGGATTATTTTATTATTATATTACTTTATTTTCTGTCTTCTGCGCTCTTTGCCGGCGCCCGAACTAACAATTAAGCCGGCATATAAAATGTTGTCTATCACAAGGCGTCTGAATAAGCAGCTGTTTTGCAGGTGGCCACGTAGTAAAAGACATCATAGAATTACCTGTAGAAGTTAGGATGATGACTATGTACAATACTACTAATACAACTAAAGCATGTTACCAGTCACCTAATTTCCTTACGTTCTAGTTTTATTGAGATTTTCTATGGTTTCTACACCTGATGAGGAGACCCAGATAAATTACACAGGCTAGCTTAATCTATTGACTTTGGACTGAAAGAAGTGCAGGACCGCGGGGGAGGCCTTTGCCCAGCAGTGGGATCTGGTAGGCTAGATATAACAATGCGTCTGTGTTAACTTGCTGAGTGCAATGATCAATTAAAAGTATGCATGTTTCCTTTCATTTCAGTTACTAAAATAACGACAAAATGCCTTTGTTCAACGGATTTAGATTTTCCTTCAATTTGTCTTCTAAGAGCGATTCAAAACTTGATTTTTCCGAAAATAACGCATCTGAAGTGTATATCACCGGCGCTTACAAACCTTTCGGAGAAGAATTTATTCGTAAGTAAACAAACAACTACGCTAAATATTTTCTTTTAAAAAACATTAATGTATTTTATGTTTTGAAGGTAAAACATGAAAGAAAATCTACGACTAGGTACGTACTGAACGATAATGAATTACGAAATACTAGTATAATGCCTAACATTGGTAAAAACACAATAGTACTGAGAATACTGGAGTTACAATAGTACGTAGAAACGTTAATGCAAAAATATCATATCGTCAATAGACCAAGACAATGGCATTGATATAAACCACATACTGTAACGACCTTGTTGATTTTATAGCGTTTAGCTGGTTTAGCTTATTTATTTGTCATTGTATAAAATGTTCATCATAATTTCTAAAATGCAGTAGCAACTTTGGTAGCAACCAGTTGCACAATATCGTATTTATCTACAATTTACTACGAAAATTATTGATCGCAGTGCTTGATCGATTATTTCGCAAGATAAGACTAAGATATAACAGTAATTTACCAATCAATAAATATTTGTGTTATCTTCAACATGTATATTATCTTTAAATTAGAAATATTGTGTTTTTCCAGGTTCAGAAAGTTATGGAGAGGCGCCTAAAAAGTTAACTCCTTCAATGGTTAAACTTCCGCCGTCTTTCCAACCGGACTCAACGGATCCTGATGTCATACAAGCTTCAAAAAGCACGGGCGATTTAAGGCAACAGTCAACATTACACAAACTACCAGCAGATTTAAGAAAAAGTACACCAGCAGTATCATCTGACCCTAGAGGAGTGGAAAATAGACAATCAGCCGACACAAGGAATACAAATAACAGAGCACCTCCAGTAAATAATAAGGAACAAATAAAGTTGAATAAGAAACAAATAGCGGAACAGAAGAAACAAGAGAAGGCACAAGCACAACAGAGAGCTAAAGAAGAGAAGTTACGGAAAGACAGAGAAAAGGCAGAACAAAAAGAACAAGCAAAGCAAGAAAAACTCAGAATACAGAAAGACAAAGCCGAAGCAGCTAAAGCGAAGAAGGATGCAAATAAAAATAAAAAGAATGTGCCGCCCAAAACTCGAACGAATCCTTTAGCGCAAGGTCCGAACGCGCCATTGCCGTATGCTACTAATACGCTACAGAGTTCCATAAGCAAATCGAGCGGTCCACCTCCATACGAGGCAAATAGTTCTACTCCAGCGGCAAAGAACCCTACTATAGTGGCGAAAAACCCCGCTTTAGTGGCAAAGAATCCTGCTTTACAGGCAAAAAACCCCACTGAATCAAGTAGTAGAAGTACAGAACAAATGTCAAAAGACAGTACCGGTAACGTTAGTTACGCGCCACCAGCAGAGGCGAGTACGTGGGACATGGTGGCCGCGCATAGAGTGCAAGTCTCGCGAGCACCAGTAGGTACGTATTAAAATTCTACGTTTATGTCCACATTATAATGGTCTCACAGAATATCAGCCCTGACGGTCACTACTGCTATCTACAGGGTGTGAGGAACGGGGCACCGAAAAAACAGACGTTGGGGCTGAACCACTTTCTTCTCTTTTAGAGAAATGTTTCGACCTCTTCTACAAAATTCGCGATGTATATGACATAGTATGAAAATCTAAAATCTTCTGCAATTCCCACTCAACTACCTTTGGGACCTAGGGGGGGGGACCTAGTTGAGTGGGAAAGATTTATGTTTCATGCAAACTTTTCGGTACACTGTCCTCTACATCTTTTAAAGTTATTACAATTGAAAATACCTTATTCACTTAAGTGGTAAACTCAAGTGAGAAAGGATGCGCCATACGACCACGAATGTAGCTTGTGGTATTTTCGACTATAGTACTGTTTCTGACCGTAATATTTATTTTATTTTATTTTAGGGGGTGCCGCTAACAAAGTAGCCATACGACTGCAGGAGGCACAGGATGAGGACGGCCCAGCCACTGCTCCCAGGAAGTCGCTCTATGTTTAGTTTAGTTTGATATTTAGTTGTAAATAGTGTTTTGTACTTTAATAAAATGTTAATAAAATTATGCGTTTCTCTAATATAGGTACTTGCCTACTTCTTCTTCTTCTCGTGTCGATCGCTTAGCAAAATCTAAATAATTTTGGACAAGTACTCTGCCAGACGCACTGCGTTATCGGTGGCATTGTACAAGTCTTCGTGCGTGCATGTTGATGGGCACTGTCAGTTAGAAAATACTTAGTACACAACTCTCTCCATGTTACCCCGGTGTCCAGTTTAATTGGCCCAAAGAAAAAAAACGCTACTTGACTGGTCCGTAAATAAAATAAAAAAGTTGTATGCTGAAAACTACTGTCCTAAAATACTACCGACTTCATTAATCGTTTTTTAAAATATTAAAAGCTAAATTACTAAACTGAAAAATAATGTAGAAGTTGGTGTTTTGACGCCATCTAAAATATTGAAATATGACGACATATTTTATACTTTCATACAAAAAATCGTTTCAAGACGTTTAAAAAGAAGCTTATTAGACCCATCAGTTAAATACCGGATTCTGGAATTTCTATGCTACTAAAGTAGAATTTACTTTAGCTAATGAGATTGGCAGACAGATCTTCTGATACAGTTCGGTGAAGTGTTTGTAAGATCTGTAGAGCAGCGCCGGCGTAGCTTGCCCCGCGCGGTAGATGCTACGCTTCGTAGCTTCGTAGCAAGAGGATATCTCACCTGTGTACTTTAGCCAATGGGAAGTGCAGACAGATCTTCTGATACAGCTCGGTGAAGAGTTTGTAAGATCTGTAGAGCAGTGCCGGCGTAGCTTGCCCGCGCGGTAGATGCTACGCTTCGTAGCTTCGTAGCAAGAGGGATATCTCACCTGTGTACTTTAGCCAATGGGAAGTGCAGACAGATCTTCTGATACAGCTCGGTGAAGAGTTTGTAAGATCTGTAGAGCAGTGCCGGCGTAGCTTGCCCCGCGCGGTAGATGCTACGCTTCGTAGCTTCGTAGCAAGAGGGATATCTCACCTGTGTACTTTAGCCAATGGGAAGTGCAGACAGATCTTCTGATACAGCTCGGTGAAGAGTTTGTAAGATCTGTAGAGCAGTGCCGGCGTAGCTTGCCCCGCGCGGTAGATGCTACGCTTCGTAGCTTCGTAGCAAGAGGATATCTCACCTGTGTACTTTAGCCAATGGGAAGTGCAGACAGATCTTCTGATACAGCTCGGTGAAGTGTTTGTAAGATCTGTAGAGCAGTGCCGGCGTAGCTTGCCCCGCGCGGTAGATGCTACGCTTCGTAGCATCGTAGCAAGAGGGATATCTCACCTGTGTACTTTAGCCAATGGGAAGTGCAGACAGATCTTCTGATACAGCTCGGTGAAGTGTTTGTAAGATCTGTAGAGCAGCGCCGGCGTAGCTTGCCCCGCGCGGTAGATGCGTAGCGCGTAGACGTAGTGCTTTTCCGGGTCGTAGCGCTTCTCGTAGCCGAGGCATTCTACGCTGATTAACCGGCCTTCTTGCGCCATTCTGTAGAACGAAAATCAAAAAATCAGACCCTATTTATATTGAAAGTGTCAAGTAACTAAACATGTTTTGGAATGATGAACTATTTCTAAACACACCTTCCTGCCTTTATCCCAATTACCTACTTGGGGTCGGCGCAACACGCTTTGCTGAACACAAAATCGTGTTGCAAGGGGTTTGGCTTTATTTTACGACCGGCCGCCTACCAGACGTCAACCCTCCTTGGGAATGCTTTTGTGGTGGATTAACCGCCACCATACGGTTGGCCCTGGCTGTTTGGGTCGGGTTTATCCCTCGGTCGCCTCTTACGACCCCCACGGGAAGAGAGGGGGTGGTGCTATTCTACTCTGCCGGCACCACACGGCAACTATTTCTAAAATGACTCTTTAATATTTGCTTGTCGACTTAGAATAGCATAACCCTAATTCTACCTGTGGGTGTCGTAAAAAGCGACTAAGGGATAATCATCCAGGGAACGGGCAGCAGAGTTCCTTAAAAATGGAACATCTTGAAGGGCCCTTTTCCTGTCATGCGTATTTTCGCACGCGCGCGGATCTGGTCCGCATGCGGGCCGCACGCATCTTATCTTTTGATACATGTTTTTATGTTTTTCCTATCATGCGGCTAGCACGCGCGCGGAACAGGAGCGTGCTATCATCCGCATGCGGACCAGATCCGCGCGCGTGCGAAAATACGCATGACAGGAAAAGGGCCCGAACTGTGCTCGCTGTAGTGTATTCAGTAAGTCTATTGACTATTGTAGTACACTGAGTAAGTGTATTGACTGTCAGTGTTTCGTGCGCATACGTCGCTACAGTGGGGTGGGGGCAATGTCTGCCCAGTCAGTCTATACCCGATCGTGTCCATGAGTGGTGGTGCGTTGTCGAACCAACTCCTGTTAAGTCAATCATCAATACGATCCCTGTGGATCGTACACTCGCCAATCCGCCTGCCAAGTATGGTGAGTATGGCAATACCCTCCGATAGGGGGAGACCCATGTCCAGTCCAGCAGTGGACTGTTGTGGCTTTTACGGTAATATTTGTGACTCGTTGCCATTCGTTTTACGACCGTTGACAGGGTAATAGTATCTGTAACTTACGTGTAAGTCCTGGGCATGAAGGACAGCAGTTCAGAAGAGGTAGTGGTCTGGTCACCGCTAGCTCGTAGTTGAGCTAGATTGTGTAGGAAGAAGTTGATCGGCGTAAACCTGATACAAAAAGAAAGTCATGTCAAGAACGATGAGACAATGCTTGTTTATGTTGGATTTTGGAGATATTTTCGTGGAAATCTTGGAATCCAGTGGAAAATTTGTGAAAGAACAAAACTTTGACGTAACAATAATTATAATCTTGTGATGCAGTGGGTGTGTATTGCCGAGACGAATTTCGAGTGAGTTCCAGCAATGACAATTATGATCCACAAAAAAGAAAAAGAATGAGGGTAGAGTTTATAGTTTGCTGAAATATTTTCTTATATTGGGAAGTAGTTTAGTTTCATGCTCTACCCTATCAATATTTGGAGAGCTGTCTCTTAAACCCCATGTAAATTCATCGATAAGCACTAGTTTAATTATAATAATGAATAGTGTAAGTAAACAACCATTAAAGTTTAATATTTAGGGCGGCGTACTTGCTCTTCAGTGACGATTGAATCAGCCTAGCGAAAGCCGCGGCCGCCTCTGCGTTCGTAGCGGCTGGTAGCAACGCGCTACGCACGTAGTTGACATCGCTATCTGGTGTTGAGAGTATGTCATACGTACTTGCTCTTCAGAGACGAGTGGATGAGCCTAGCGAAAGCCGCGGCCGCCTCTGCGTTCGTAGCGGCTGGTAGCAACGCGCTACGCACGTAGTTGACATCGCCATCTGGTATTGAGAGTATGTCATACGTACTTGCTCTTCAGAGATGAATGAATGAGCCTAGCGAAAGCCGCGGCCGCCTCTGCGTTCGTAGCGGCTGGTAGCAACGCGCTACGCACGTAGTTGACATCGTCATCTGGTATTGAGAGTATGTCATACGTACTTGCTCTTCAGAGATGAATGAATGAGCCTAGCGAAAGCCGCGGCCGCCTCTGCGTTCGTAGCGGCTGGTAGCAACGCGCTACGCACGTAGTTGACATCGTCATCTGGTATTGAGAGTATGTCATACGTACTTGCTCTTCAGAGATGAATGAATGAGCCTAGCGAAAGCCGCGGCCGCCTCTGCGTTCGTAGCGGCTGGTAGCAACGCGCCACGCACGTAGTTGACATCGCAATCTGCTTGTAGAGTATGTCATACGTACTTGCTCTTTAGAGACGAGTGGATGAGCCTAGCGAAAGCCGCGGCCGCCTCTGCGTTCGTAGCGGCTGGTAGCAACGCGCTACGCACGTAGTTGACATTGTCATCTTGTATTGAGAGTATGTCATACGTACTTGCTCTTCAGTGACGAGTGGATGAGCCTAGCGAAAGCCGCGGCCGCCTCTGCGTTCGTAGCGGCTGGTAGCAACGCGCTACGCACGTAGTTGACATTGTCATCTTGTATTGAGAGTATGTCATACGTACTTGCTCTTCAGTGACGAGTGGATGAGCCTAGCGAAAGCCACGGCCGCCTCTGCGTTCGTAGCGGCTGGTAGCAACGCGCTACGCACGTAGTTGACATTGTCATCTTGTATTGAGAGTATGTCATACGTACTTGCTCTTCAGAGATGAATGAATGAGCCTAGCGAAAGCCGCGGCCGCCTCTGCGTTCGTAGCGGCTGGTAGCAACGCGCTACGCACGTAGTTGACATCGTCATCTGGTATTGAGAGTATGTCATACGTACTTGCTCTTCAGAGATGAATGAATGAGCCTAGCGAAAGCCGCGGCCGCCTCTGCGTTCGTAGCGGCTGGTAGCAACGCGCCACGCACGTAGTTGACATCGCAATCTGCTTGTAGAGTATGTCATACGTACTTGCTCTTTAGAGACGAGTGGATGAGCATAGCGAAAGCCGCGGCCGCCTCTGCGTTCGTAGCGGCTGGTAGCAACGCGCTACGCACGTAGTTGACATTGTCATCTTGTATTGAGAGTATGTCATACGTACTTGCTCTTCAGTGACGAGTGGATGAGCCTCGCGAAAGCCGCGGCCGCCTCTGCGTTCGTAGCGGCTGGTAGCAACGCGCTACGCACGTAGTTGACATTGTCATCTTGTATTGAGAGTATGTCATACGTACTTGCTCTTCAGTGACGAGTGGATGAGCCTAGCGAAAGCCACGGCCGCCTCTGCGTTCGTAGCGGCTGGTAGCAACGCGCTACGCACGTAGTTGACATTGTCATCTTGTATTGAGAGTATGTCATACGTACTTGCTCTTCAGTGACGAGTGGATGAGCCTAGCGAAAGCCGCGGCCGCCTCTGCGTTCGTAGTGGCTGGTAGCAACGCGCTACGCACGTAGTTGACATCGTCATCTGGTATTGAGAGTATGTCATACGTACTTGCTCTTCAGAGATGAATGAATGAGCCTAGCGAAAGCCGCGGCCGCCTCTGCGTTCGTAGCGGCTGGTAGCAACGCGCCACGCACGTAGTTGACATCGCAATCTGCTTGTAGAGTATGTCATACGTACTTGCTCTTTAGAGACGAGTGGATGAGCCTAGCGAAAGCCGCGGCCGCCTCTGCGTTCGTAGCGGCTGGTAGCAACGCGCTACGCACGTAGTTGACATTGTCATCTTGTATTGAGAGTATGTCATACGTACTTGCTCTTTAGAGACGAGTGGATGAGCCTAGCGAAAGCCGCGGCCGCCTCTGCGTTCGTAGCGGCTGGTAGCAACGCGCTACGCACGTAGTTGACAGCCTGCGACGTCACGCCTTGCACGCCCGACATCGCCATCTAGAAAAATGTAGAAGGTATAACATTGGAAAAAAGAAAGGGTGAACCAGCTTAAGACATTCAGAAATAGGAACAAGGTCATTCCTTGTTCAGATTTTAAATGTCATCATAAGTCTGGTTTGTGGTGTCAGTCAATAGGAAGGTAAAATTACCTGCCATATAAAATATCTCTATTTGCTAACTCATTTTCTAGGGTGATCCAAACTAGTATTTAGCATATTTTCCATGAAGAAACCTTAAAAAAGTTTTCAAAATTCTTTTTCTGAAAGCAACTACTATTGGATCTTTCTTAAAATCTATCGCAACTGCAGATTTAAGCAGTGTTTAGAAAGGTAAAAGATTGGGGTGTGAATACAACTTTGTGGTAACCTCAAACTGATATCTTCGCGATTTCAATATTAGTCAGAAACACTACATACCAGAGCAAATAGATCCAAGATATGGTCATGATGAGCTCTCACGATGTTGAAGGCCATACAACATAACTCTACAAAATGCTGGAACCGCTGCGTGGGTCTTTCTCCACCATTAATCACGTATACCATGTCAGGGGTTAGGACGAATGGTGCACGATCTCTGTAAAGAGAAGAAGACATTTTGTTGTCAAATATAATATTGGTTGGTTTCGTACATTTGCTTTAGTTTCCCTCAAAGGTGACTGTAACATATTAGTTTTAAAACGTAATTAAATTCGAAATTAATATAAGATTTGCTTGGATCTTGCAGATATTTAATTTCTGGCCCATCCACCACCGACTGAGTTTTCAAAATACTTGGACGTACCTTTTGAAATTGCCAAACATCTGCGCATCGCCGAGGAACTTGCCAAAGTCGATGTGGAACAGATGGCCCGATCTCTTTAACATAATATTGTCATTGTATCGGTCGCAGATGCCAAGCATATACTACGACACTATCTACCAAGATAAGTAGACGAAAGGCTTACCGTTTGAAGTTGCCAAACATCTGCGCATCGCCGAGGAACTTGCCAAAGTCGATGTGGAACAAATGACCCGATTTCTTCAACGTAATGTTGTCGTTATATCTGTCGCGTATACCATAGATACTACGACACTATCTACCAAGTTAAGTAGACGAAGAACTTACCGTTTGAAGTTGCCAAACATCTGCGCATCGCCGCGAAACTTGCCAAAGTCGATGTGGAACAAATGGCCTGAACTCTAGACCGCGATATTATCGTTCTGTATGTCTCAGATACCAAGCAGACACTACGTCACTATCTACCAAGACAAGTAGACGAAAGACTCACCGTTTGAAGTTGCCAAACATCTGCGCATCGCCGAGGAACTTGCCAAAGTCGATGTGGAACAGATGCCCTGATCTCTTCAACATAATGTTGTCATCTTGTAGGTCGCAGATACTACGACACTATCTTCCAAGATAAGTAGACGAAAGACTTACCGTTTGAAGTTGCCAAATATCTGAGCGTCTCTCAAGAACTTGCCAAAGTCGATGTGGAACAGATGTCCTGATCTCTTTAACATAATATACTATGACACTATCTACCAAGATAAGTAGGCAAAAGAACTTACCGTTTGAAGTTGCCAAACATCTGCGCATCGCCGAGGAACTTGCCAAAGTCGATGTGGAACAGATGGCCCGATCTCTTTAGCATAAAATTGTCATTGTGTCGGTCGTAGATACTATAGATACTACGACACTATCTACCATGATAAGTAGACGAAAGACTTACCGTTTGAAATTGCCAAACATCTGCGCATCGCCGAGGAACTTGCCAAAGTCGATGTGGAACAAATGGCCCGATCTCTTCAACATGATATTATCATTTTGTAGGTCGGAGATATCAAGCAGATACTACGAAACTACTACCAAGATAAGCAGTCGAAATACTTACCGTTTGAAGTTGCCAAACATCTGCGCATCGCCGAGGAACTTGCCAAAGTCGATGTGGAACAAATGGCCCGATCTCTTCAACATGATATTATCATTTTGTAGGTCGGAGATATCAAGCAGATACTACGAAACTACTACCAAGATAAGTAGACGATAGACTTACCGTTTGAAGTTGCCAAACATCTGCGCATCGCCGAGGAACTTGCCAAAGTCGATGTGGAACAAATGCCCTGATCTCTTTAACATAATATACTATGACACTATCTACCAAGACAATTAGACGAAAGACTTACCGTTTGAAGTTGCCAAACATCTGCGCATCGCCGAGGAACTTGCCAAAGTCGATGTGGAACAAATGCCCTGATCTCTTTAACATAATATACTATGACACTATCTACCAAGACAATTAGACGAAAGACTTACCGTTTGAAGTTGCCAAACATCTGCGCATCGCCGCGAAACTTGCCAAAGTCGATGTGGAATAGAGATGAAACGGATATCCGGCAACTATCCGGTATCCGGTCTATCCGGCCATGTTTTTACTATCCGGCCGGATACCGGATATTAGGCGACTATCCGGCCGGATACCGGATACTAAAAATATACAACAATTTTATCAAAATATATACAGCATTGCTAAGTAATTAAATTAAACTAACATTTTACAGGAAAAATAACTGTCTCACGTTGATTAGATATGAAATAACAATTTTGTAACCAAAGTTGATTAAAAGAAAGTAATTGTGCTGAAAAAATGGGTGCCCCAACTTTGCATTTTATTTTTCAAGACGCAATGTCAAACCAATATTATTCTATTAGACAAAGCAAAGATTTTGTGTTTATTTAGGTAATAATAATATAAACTCACACCACAGTTATATACACGACGACGAAATGTTAACTCGTATAACAATGTTAGCCGTGTGGCGCCGGCGTAGAATAGCATTACCCATATCTTTCCGTGGGTGTCGTAAGAAACGACCAAGGGATTTTGAGAATGAATGTGTATTGCAATTTTAGGCGACAGCCTGACTACCTGTCACTATGGTGATGCGCAGCCTTCTGTGTGACTCTCAAACTTTTGTCAGACTTGATGTAAGTGGCAGTTTTGTACAGCCGTTTACGCTCTGCCTATCCCGCAAAGGATATAGGCGTGATATATGTATCTACGTATGTAATTGTGATGAATGAATACACATTCGTCTGAATTGGCAGTTAACAAACGATTGCGCATTTCTTCATAGTGACCAGCTTCTGAAAACAGTTTTTTCTTCGCATCGTGAGCACTTCACGAAGTGGCAAAGTTCGGCCGAATATCCGGCCGCCGGATATCCGGCTATCCGGCTTTCACGGTGGCCGGATATCCGGTATCCGGTATCCGGCCAAACAACTATCCGTTTCATCTCTAATGTGGAACAAATGGCCTGAACTCTAGACCGCGATATTATCGTTCTGTATGTCTCAGATACCAAGCAGACACTACGTCACTATCTACCAAGACAAGTAGACGAAAGACTCACCGTTTGAAGTTGCCAAACATCTGCGCATCGCCGAGGAACTTGCCAAAGTCGATGTGGAACAGATGCCCTGATCTCTTCAACATAATGTTGTCATCTTGTAGGTCGCAGATACTACGACACTATCTTCCAAGATAAGTAGACGAAAGACTTACCGTTTGAAGTTGCCAAATATCTGAGCGTCTCTCAAGAACTTGCCAAAGTCGATGTGGAACAGATGTCCTGATCTCTTTAACATAATATACTATGACACTATCTACCAAGATAAGTAGGCGAAAGAACTTACCGTTTGAAGTTGCCAAACATCTGCGCATCGCCGAGGAACTTGCCAAAGTCGATGTGGAACAGATGGCCCGATCTCTTTAGCATAATATTGTCATTGTGTCGGTCGTAGATACTATAGATACTACGACACTATCTACCATGATAAGTAGACGAAAGACTTACCGTTTGAAGTTGCCAAACATCTGCGCATCGCCGAGGAACTTGCCAAAGTCGATGTGGAACAAATGGCCCGATCTCTTTAGCATAATATTGTCATTGTGTCGGTCGCAGATGCCGAGTAAATAGGTCGCCACGCTGTATCCGGCGCACGATGCTGAAAATTCGAGATAGAGAATAACAACTTTTTAGCTTACATACACTACAAAACATTAAAACAACAATACAGAAAACTTTGAGGTAGAAGTAAGCAAAGGCAGCCTTATCGCTTGCAGCGATCTCTTCTAGGCAGCCTTTACCTTGAAAGAGATAGTTGACACAGATTTAGATCAAGATTTTATTGAGATTTCGTTAATTATTTTGGGTTCCGTTAATTCGTGAAGGCTTTTTGTAAATTATCATTATCACTGCTTAATTTGTAGCTAAATAAAAAGAAACTCTCATCAAAAGTAAAAAAACGTGATTTTGATTAGTGGGATTGAAAAAGTGTTGTCGTTTGTGCAGGCAAACTAATGTTGACATCATCTACTTTTTTTTCCTTACCTGTAAAGTTATCCCTAGCTCGCTGATACTCCAGCTCTGAAGGATTATGCTTGGCGAGCCACTCTGCGATTGGTTTGTCTTTGAACGATCCGGTTAGACCCCACTCGGTCTGTATGACCCGCAAAGTTTCCGCTTCCGATACTATCTCGATCATTCCTAGAAAAAACAAAAGGCTTTATAATAATCACAAATACAAATAAGGAGTAAAAATTGGACTGGACCTGTGAAGAACTGAACCAAGCCAGGGATGTTTCCACTGATTTTTATCGTCTTCGTAAAAACATAACGTTACCTCTTTGGCACGATTCTCAAGTCCAAGCCCGCTTTCAAGCACAAACTTTTCATTATTTTGATCACTTGTAGTACTAGCTACGGGGTTCAAGGGTGAGTAATGCGCAATATATGACAACCATGTCACGCTAGCCTCTTCTCACCAACTCCACTCCTGCCTACCCGCGGTGAACCCTGTTACGTCGAGTAACCTATAGCTGAGATTGTGGTAACCAACCCCTTTGGAGGCGTAGGTCGGCAAGCAGAAGGAGAAAGGGGGTCCGGCGTTCCTTCTACCACGTTCGGATGTCAGGCATTGGCAGCTGGATGCTATGGCTATACTATAATACCACAGCGGTCCAGTAGGCAAGGGGAAACCACTGGACTATCTTCCCAAGAAATCCACAATGAGCACCAAGAATATAGAGAAAGCGAAGAAATGCGACCCAGGTATATCCTGGCGCCATGTTGAGTCCAGGTCACATGGTGTGAAATATGCTACTGGCCACCCTGGAGTGGCACACCAGGCCCAGAGTGGACAGAATGCTACTGGTGAAGCATCTGGTCTTCGTGACCGCGCACTTCTTCGAAGGATAAGAATAGGCACATGGAATGTTCGTGGCCTTTGCAACCGGGAAGAGAGAGATCATAGATAAAGAGCAGACCAATTACAATCTCGAAATTCTAGGATTGACCGAGACTCATTTGAGAGGTTCTGGTTTTTATGCAACTGCCTCCGGCCGCATAACATACTTTTCAGGACCAGTGGATGAAAGCAAGAATGGAGTAGCTATATCTGTATCACCTCATATCAATAACTCTGTGCTAGGCTACAACCCGATTAATGACAGGATCATGACTTTAAAACTAAACACCAAACCATGTCGCTTAAATATTGTTCTAGTGTATGCACCTACATCGAATTCCTCGGAAGATGAAATTGAACAGTTTTATGGCAAGCTTGATGACGTCCTACAATCAATGCCAAGAAGGGAGATCACAATTGTGATGGGGGATATGAACGCCAAAGTGGGCAATACCTCTAGTGATGATCACCTGAGAGGAACAGTCGGAAAGTACGGACTAGGCGACAGAAATGAGAGGGGAGAAATGTGGCTTCAGTTTTGTACAGAAAATTCTCTCACTATTATGAACACATGCTTCCAAAATCATCCAAGAAGACTCTATACTTGGATAATGCCAGGAGATCGGGCTCGTAACCAGATCGATTATATCGCGATAGCAAAAAGGTGGAGATCATGTATCACGAACACAAAAACCTATCCCGGGGCTGACTGTGGTAGTGATCACAAATTGCTAGTGGCTGAGCTGAATATCAAGCTAAAGCGCTGTCAACGTAATAACTATAAGTCGCAAAGACGTTTAAAACCAACAGA
Organism: Phthorimaea operculella; assembly: GCA_024500475.1. Classification (NCBI taxonomy): domain Eukaryota; kingdom Metazoa; phylum Arthropoda; class Insecta; order Lepidoptera; family Gelechiidae; genus Phthorimaea; species Phthorimaea operculella. The sequence goes on from JANFCV010000034.1 coordinate 1,324,356, forward strand.
GCTTATTGCCTTTGAGGAAAACTTTAATGAAAAAGTGTCTGAATTGGCAGCGAACAGCAACGAGGACAAAGAAGCAAACTGGAACAGTTTTAAAACCTTGTTATCACGACTCGCAAGAAATCGCAAATCAAAATGATGAAGGACCCAAAAAGTATGGATAACTGAGGAAACATGGGACGCTATAAAAGAGCGAAAGAATCTGCTGATGAATAATGTTGGTACCAGCGAAGATCAATATCAGATGCGCTCAGCTGAAATACAAAAATTATGTCGCCGTGATAAAATGATCATATCAACTCTATCTGTCAAGATATCGAAGACCATGCTGCAAGTATCCATACGAGAGATCTTTTCATGAAAGTGAAATACATCACGAGAGAATTTAAGCCGAAGACCTGGGCCGTGGAAGACGATGCGGGTAACTTGATAACAGAAATAGACAAGGTTACTGAAAGGTGGCGGGCGTATTGCGAGGAGCTGTACAGGGATAATCGTGCAGAGTCGGTCGGACAACCTACGACATCTTGCAAAATCATAAAAGAGCTGGAACCAGATATTTTGGACTCCGAGATCAAATGTGCTATCAACAAGCTGAAAAACAACAAGTCTGCCGGATGTGACACTATTTTTGCAGAAGAATTGAAGCACGTAGGGCCAAATGGGGTGAAAGTTCTACGTGACTTATGCAACCAAATTTGGAAATCAGGCGAATGGATTAACGACTGGAAGAGATCCACTCATACCTTTACACAAAAAGGATCCACCAAGGTTTGCAGCAACTATCGAACTGTGGCGCTTATCTCACATGCAAGCAAAATTCTTCTTTATGTCATTAATAGCCGACTAAATAGATACTTGCAATGGCAAATCCCTAAAGAACAAGCTGGGTTCGTCAAGGGCCGAGGCACAAAGGAACAAATAGTTAATATCAGGCAAATTATTGAAAAGAGTCGAGAGTTCAACCGACCACTATTGATGTGTTTCATCGACTACTCGAAGGCCTTTGACTGTGTCAGATGGGATTGTTTATGGCGCGTCCTAGGAGAGATGGGTGTCCCAGAGCATTTGGTAATCCTTATATCGCATCTGTATGAAAATGGAGAAACCGTAGTCCGAGTAAATGACTGCGAATCAAACCCATTCAAGCCCGAAAAGGCGTCCGACAGGGATGCATTTTATCGCCAGTGCTGTTTAACATCTACGGAGAGTACATCATGCGGAGAGCATTGGAAGGATGGGAGGAAGGATTTCGCATAGGCGGTGCAAAATCAACAACCTGCGCTACGCAGATGACACCACACTGTTTGCGTCTTCTGAGAGTGAGATGGCTGAACTCATTCGGAGTAGAGAGAAAGTGAGGCTGTAGGTCTATCAATCAATCGGACAAAGACAAAGGTGATGATAGTGGACCGAGCCGGCGAACTTACAACTACTGGAGAGTTAAAAGACCTGGAGTATGTAAACGAATTTGTCTACCTAGGATCACTCATTAGTAACCAGGGCGGATGTGAGAAGGAGATACGTCGTCGCATTCAGATGTCAAAACAGCTGTGACCAAGCTTATTAGAATCTGGCAAGATCGAAATATTAGAAATAATACAAAGATAAGACTAATGCGAACATTGGTATTCTCAATCTTCCTGTATGGAGCTGAGTCGTGGACAATACGTGCTACTGAAAGAAAGAAGATAGATGCATTTGAAATGTGGTGTTGGCGACGCATGCTACGTATTCCTTGGACAGCGAAAAGAACAAATAAATCTATTCTCGAGCAGCTGAGAATAAAAACTCGTTTATCCACCATATGCTACCAAAGGATCCTCAGCTATTTTGGACATGTGGCGCGTAGAGAACCAGACAACCTCGAAAAGTTGGTCATATTTGGGAAAGTGGAAGGAAAACGCTCACGTGGTCGCTCTCCATCGAGATGGGTGGACCAAGTGAAACAGCTGGTTGGAGCCCCTGTAACCGATGCCCTAAGAAAAGCCGAGAGCAGAGATAAATGGAGAACCTTGACTTCGAACGTGCTTGCGAAACTTTGTGGACACGACCTTCAGCAGTGAAGAAAACGACTCAGAAGAAGTACTAGCTAGACAATCTCGTCTGAGATCGTCGTGACTTCGATAGGAGTGCGACAGCAATGGCAATATTTATGTTAATCTTACCTCTTTTATCACTAGTCGGTAGCGCTTGAAACGTGACAATCCTCAGATTAAGTCCTGCTTTCAACCAAAGACTGTCCATAATCTTGATCACTTGTAGCACCAATGAATCTAATCTAAGTTAAATATCACGAGTGCGACTGAGATAGCAATACATCTTACCTCTTTTATCACTAGTCGGTAGAGCTTGAAACGTGACAATCCTCAGATCAAGGCCCGCCTTCAACCACAGACTGTCCATGATTTTAATAACTTGTAGCACCAACGAATCTTGTCTCAGGTCGTCTCCGACTTTGAACATGGCGGGGACCAAAGCGTTGTCGGTGCCGATGAAGTTGATCTTGAGAGGTAGCGTGTTTGAGGCGAAGTACGTGCATGATCTAAAAAAATACAGGGGATAATTTTACAGAAAATCCCAAAATAGAGCCAACCTAAAAAGACAATCAAAAGTTCCGATTGATGTCTGCACTAATAGCTTTTATACTACACCTGCATAGTAATTTACCTATAGCTTAACACTCTATAGGGGGGAACGTTAGTCATTGTTCAACGTACAAATTAGCGGGAGGGAATTAACCATACAAATCACTTTCCTCCCGTGGTAGTTTTTACAGAATTTAGTACCTACAGTTTAACAGGTAGGTGACCACAAGTTGATCAGTTTTGAAGTTGTCATTAAAAAGTTGTCCAGTTTCATAAGTTGTACAGTTTTTAAAGTTGTTCAGGTGTAAAAGTTGTTCAGATTCAAAAGTTGTTCAGTGTCAAAAGTTGTTCAGTTTTGAAAATATGTTCAGTTTTTGAAATTGTTCAGTACCTATTAAAAAGTTGTTAAGTTTCATAAGTTGTTCAGTTTTGTAAGTTGTTTCATAAGTTGTTCAGTTTTGTAAGTTGTTCAGTTTTGTGAGTTGTTCAGTTTCATAAGTTGTTCAGTTTTGTAAGTTGTTCAGTTTTTATGTTGTGAAGTTTTGTAAGTTAGGTATTCAGTTGTTCAGTTTTATAAGTTGTAAAGTTTGATAAACTGTTTAGTTGTAAAAGTTGTTCAGTTTCAAAAGTTGTTCAGTTTCAAAATACATATGTTCATTTTAGAAGTTGTTCAGTTTTGAGGGTTGTTCAGTTTTAAAATGACAGCATTTTACCTACCAATAAAATGCTTATTAAACTACTTACCTCCTATAACCATACTAACATGAGAGTAGCAACTAATCTATACCTACAGCTACGATCGCACCTATCCGTCCTTGTTCGTGATTGGTTGCTCCCACCTCCCCGCTCCTCACTCCGACAGGGCAGGGCGGGGCGAGTCGGCCCGCTTGGCTTCATTGCGTCTCACAATAATATTCTAATTAGAATATTATAATTATTTTGTAGAAAATATTTTCAACTTTTTACAAAATATCCCAGGCAGAATTAAAAATGTATGGTTATAGGAGGTAAGTAGTTTAATAAGCATTTTATTGGAAGGTAAAATGCTGTCATTAAACAACTGTACGTCCTATAACCATACTAACATGAGACATGTTTCTTATCGCCTGGAGGAGTGGGAGCTATCGCCAATGTGATTAACTATAAAAAATTCAAATATTGTTAAATAATTTATAATATAGAATCTGTTGAATCCAATTATATTAATGAATTAAACAATCATCTAAGGATATATAAAATCCAGAATTCTGTCATACCAGACGCTGCTCACTCTTAAATGACGATTAATAAGCGTAAATTATTAAAATATAAATGTTATTACAAATCTGATTTACTGTATTATGGCATTCTAGTCAAGCATATTAGAATAATGATAAATACTAGAGTATTTAACATATGAATGACATAATGCCTTTCAAATGTTTTCCTCGTATCTGAAATCAAATTCACAAATTACAGACTTACATTACCTTATCCATTGTAAATAAATAGTGAATAAGTACACGGAAATACAATTGCAGTTTTCCGAACCAATCAACAAAAATATAATAGGTACCTTTTTCTTAAAACGCAACAATAAAGAAAAGAGAAAGGTAACCACCGTTAGCTAGCGGTAGGATACGCAAAATAGGTAATATTTATATAATCTTCCATTTTAACTACCTATGTACTAAGATAGTAAGTAAAAGCCACCATTACAAACCGAAAAACAAAGCTGATATATTTTAACTGTGCTTGATTGCTCAAGCTGTAGGTAATGTAATAGCGTAGCCTGAATCCCTTAGTAAAAGGTCAACGGTAAATCTTAAGATATGCATTGTCCTAACTAATCAATGGCAGATAGAAAACCTGGTCGGTCATCAAATACCTTAATTCCAATAAAATAAACTTTTTTAATATCATAACAATTGTAAAAATCATATCTTTATATGACTTTCTAATACGTAATTTGGGCTAGCCATAATATTTATAAGATTAGCAAATAATTATAATTACTAACCTTGTTTAAGTCTGTCTAGTCTAGTCGGAGTAACGGTCGAACTGGTCAAACTTCATAAAAACACAATCACTCTGGTTGTCACAGAAACTTCATTGTATGAATCTATTGGTACAATCTTCTTAGTACAACTAAAGAGGTGAATAAAATTATTATTAATAAAATTACTATCTACCTCTGACCGTCCCTTGAAAAGCCCAAGTAACCGTTAAAATTTATTAATAGCGCATGAACTTGTCTGTATAACGTACATATAACATAGCCCACCTACCGCGGAAAACAAACATGTAGGTATCTGCCTGCTGACATACGTAGAACGACGTTAACGTCTATTAGGTAGTCAGCATGAACAACTCATTGTAAATCTCTTAATTGGTAATAGACTCAGATTAAGGAAGGTAATAGATTGATATCCAACTCGGAGTGCACCTGTGTACGCATAGTGCAACAGTCACCGTTAGTTCAAAATGTATCTGTACAACTATAAACTACCATCGTATCTTCGTAGGCAGGTCGAAATGGCATTTCCGCTGCCTGTTTTGCAAAATATTTATACTTACTAGACATAATAACCTAATAGGTAGGTACTTTCACTTTCACAGCAAATATATTGGAACAAACGGTATCATATTTTGAGTTACGTGCGTCTAAAATAGACAGATTCATTCACCACTTTACGTTTCAAAACACCTTATGCACGGCAGTCAGGAGTATTTTACTCGTGACTCAAAACGATGTCAATTTGCGAAAGTATCAAAGTACCCTCTATTTGACATTATTAGTTTTGAAACGTATTATAGTGTTGTTTATTTCATAAAAGTACCCGCATAGACAGTAGGTAGATTTTTGTTTATTTTCGCAAAAGCCTTCATTCATAATAAATAGAGTAGGTAGCAAGATGACCACACATGAGGAAAATAAAAACTCATACCGATCGAGACGGTATTAAGTAAAATGGTTATTTTGATATCGTTTTACAACTTTTTATCTCTGGTGCAGATGGTTAGACACATTACGTAATAAGCATGTAATTCATATCATAACACTCTGAGTAGGTACCTATGGTTGTAAGTATGAAAACATCCTAGATACCTACATATATGTATATATCACGCCTAAACCTTTGCGGGTAGGCAAACTTTCTAAAGTAACATTACGTATATCATGTCCAAGGTCGTGGCAACCTAGGAGGTAGGTACTTCAAGTATACCTAACTTATGTTATGATATGACATGTACACATTACTAGTTTTCAGTAGCTAGACTAGTTAAGACAATTTACCACCAGTTTTGATGTTTCATAGCTTGTGAATCTACAACAGAATGTAGTTAATAATTTGCAACATGATGGATTAAGTAAATCACCTAGGTATTCCATGATGGAATAAGTAAATTACATAAATCTGTATCACAAACACACACTTTTCTCTCAATGAATTGAAAAAGAAAAACTTTTCATAGTTTAGGTGTGACATTTATTGAATGGGTAGGTAAGGTAGTTATTTTACTTATCCGTTTTGAGATGAGGCCATTACAATACGGCCTCCTTCTCTCCCCACTTTTGTTTGTTTTCATGTTGCTTAAAATCTCGCTAACACATGTAAAAACTTAACTCTTCGGAGAGCTTAAATTGTACATAATTTCCCTCTGGGGTTGCTTGCTGCCTAAAATACAGCAAGTACCTATTTGAATTAGGTACTTTCATGGCACTCTTTGACCATAGTTCAAATAAGTAAACGAATGACAAGCGTAAGGGATATCCCTTAGCCTGACATTAGTACTAACGTATTATATTTTTAGGGGACACAGTAGTAAGAGAATACTGTTTAATAAAAATTCAATTGTTATTATATTTAGTGGCAGAAGGGGTAATGCAACTAGAAAAGACTTTGGTTTATTTTCAAACCAATTGTATTTAATGGAAAATGTCGAACAAGTGATTTTCTTTGCTTTGCCCTATAGCCAAAAAATGACTAACTTAGAAAATAATACTCGACATTGGTGTAACAAGTACTTACATACTTTGACATGTCGCAATCCTGACAAATTTCATTTTATTGACACCAATAATTTCATTGGAAAATATTTTAATGTAACAAAGAATAGATATTATCTATCTAAAGTTTATAAACGACAGATAGCAGAGTTACTATCTTATTCTTTTAAACATTCAGCCAATTTGTTGGCTAACCAGACAACTGCTTCTATTGAGCAGAATATCAACCTTATAACCTTGGAATCGGTTCCAAGTACTTTAAATTAATTCCTAAGACAACAGAGAGTAACTCTGGCATTACTTCTATGTCACTTACTAACCTAAGTCAGTCTATCTTGCAGAAACAAAGCTTAAAAATAATGATATCAAAAATGTACGAATAATAATAAAATTGCAATAGCCGTTTTTAAAGATTGTACACCAAAACATTGAAGGCATGATAAGTAAGGAATTAGAAATTGAACTTTTCATGAACTGTCTTAATATTGATATACTTTGTGTAACTGAACATTGGCTTAGAGATTATCAGCTCATGTTCAGTTTTAGTAATCACCGGGTAGCAAGTTCGTTCAACAGATCAACAGCAATACGCGGTGGCTCGTTAATATTACTTAAGAACGAGTTTAAATACAAAGAACGCACTGATATCGTGAACTTATCCGTTGAGCGAACTATTGAAATAGCCTGTGTAGAACTTGAGCATATTGTCATAATGAGCGTATACAGCCCACCTGATGCTAAATATGATTCCTTCGAAGAAGTTATGGAGGAAGCTTTAAATAAAGTAATAAAATCCAATAAAGGAATAATTGTCTGTGGAGATTTCAATATTAATATTCTTGAAAATTCTCGTATAAGTAAGAGGTTTCAATCACTATTTTTATGTTACGATCTCGTACATCTTATTTCGGTGCCTACGAGAATCACGGCCACTTCAGCCAGATGCATAGATAATATTTTTACAAATATTAAACCCGAAGACGCGTCTGTCATAAATAAATTAAGCTCTGACCATACTGGTCAGCTAGCTTCTTTCAAAATTAACATTGAAAAGGCACCTAAACAAGATATTACATGTGTTCCTGTAAACGAAAAGAGGTTAAATCATTACAGAGAAAATATCATACAAAAATTACCTGATTTACATTATGATGAAAATCCAAATAAATTATATAACTCAGTATTTAGTCTTGCCAAAGCAGAATATGACAATGTATTTAAATCTAAGAAAATTAAAGTTAGCACAAAATTATTATTCAGTGATTGGGCCACGATAGGAATTCATAGAAGTAGAGAAAATTGTATGATTTGTATGATGAAAGGTCATATAATAAATCTAAATCTTTTGCTGAATACGTAAAACGTTATTCTAAAACTTTTAAGCAGGTTTGTACAGTAGCTAAATCTAACTTCATAAAAAATAATATTAAAAACAGCACTAACGTAACAAAAACCACTTGGAAATTTGTAAATAACGAAACTGGAAAATCTAAACGACGTAATGAAAACTTGAAACTCATAATAAATGATGAAATAAAAGACAAACTCGGAAGTAGCTCAGGCTTTTGAAAACTTTTTTACCGATATTCCAGTTTCGACCACCAAATCGTTAAACTCATGCCCCGATCTCGCTGAATCTGTTCTAAAAGAAAATGTAAGCCTTTGCGACAAGCATTTTAGATTCCGTCATGTCAGTAACATAGAAATTATTAAAGTATTTAAAACTTTACAAATGAAAAGACTTCAGATCTGCACGGCCTTTCTGTCAAGATTATAAGTTCTATAATTGATTGTATCGCCCCATGTCTAGCATGTATTTTTAATGAATGTGTTGACAGTGGCCAGTTTCCTGACTTGATGAAGCATAGCAAAGTTATTCCGCTGTTCAAAGCCGGTAGTACTACTGACCCCACTAATTTTAGACCTATATCTATTCTACCAACACTTAGTAAAATTTTTGAAAAAGTTATTCTAAATCAATTGCAAGGACATTTTTATCGTAATAACTTGATGCACTTACAGCAATTTGGTTTTACACGGGGTCGTTCTACTACTCACGCAGGTGTTGACCTCATCAACCATATAATCGATGCCTGGGAGGAATCTCAAGATGCAATAGGTGTATTTTGTGATTTGTCCAAAGCGTTTGATTGTGTCCATCATGAAACTCTTGTCAGGAAGCTAAGTCACTACGGCGTAAAAGATCAGGCTCTTAGTCTTTTGGAATCATATCTGAACAACAGAATCCAAAAGGTTGAGGTCAATGGTGAAAGATCATCAGGATCTAACATAAGCATGGGCGTCCCACAAGGTTCGATTCTTGGTCCTTTCCTGTTTCTTGTATACATTAATGATTTACCTTATCTTGTTAAAGAAAAACATGATATAGTTTTGTTCGCCGACGATACCTCATTACTTTTTAGAGTAAAGAGGCAACAACTCAACTATGACGACGTGAACAACGCTATAATCGAAGTAGTTAATTGGTTTACAGTTAATAACCTGCTATTGAATGAAAAGAAAACTAAATGTATAAAGTTTGTATTACCTAACGTCAAACCGAGCACAACAATTATTAAAGTAAAGGATGAAAAGTTGAACCTTGCAGACTCAACAGTGTTTTTAGGTATAACTTTGGACGCCTCGCTCCAATGGGGGCCACATATTGAGAAATTGTCGAAGAGACTGAGTTCAGCAGCATACGCAATTAAAAAGATAAGATATCTCACTGATGTAGATACTGCCAGACTAGTTTACTTTAGTTACTTCCACAGCTTAATGTCTTATGGTTTATTATTATGGGGTCATGCTGCGGATGTGAAAAACATTTTTGTACTGCAGAAACGGGCTGTTCGTGCAATTTATAAATTAGGGCCTCTAGTCTCCTTAAGGGAAAAATTTAAAGAGATCAATATATTAACATTTGTGTCTCAATATATATATGAAAACTTAGTGTACGTTAAATCAAATATTATTGCTTTTGAGAAAAATTGTGATAGACATAACTTTAACACTAGAAATAAGGACAAACTTGTAGCACATACAAGCAGGCTTAGTAAAGTAAGTAAATCCTTTAAGGGAAATTGTATACGCTTTATAATAAGCTTCCAAAAAATATCCAAGATTTACCCTTAAATAAATTTAAAGTAGTAATAAAACAAAAAATGTACAAGAAAGGCTATTATGAAATATCTGATTATATGCAAGATAAATCTTCATGGGAGTAGTTTTATATGTTTATATAAAGATTTTTTTTTAAGACGAAGCAGTTAGAATATTCTACTGTAATTTTTTTTTTCACTTTTAATTTAACGTCGAGCCGTTTTTCGGCTATTACCATTAATGTTTTTTTTTCTCAAACTTAGCTAGGGTAGCTTAGGGATTACAAAAATTGTAAATTTTAGAATAGGAGCACTTCTGGGCAGGTTTTTGGGGGGTTTTCCTGTCCAGGAGGTCCGACTAACAATACGCATGTAACGCCTTTTTAAAATCATGACCGAATTTTGTTTTCACTTACTGGTCGTTGAGGCATAAAGTTACATGCCGTGTGGTTAGCCTGGCCAGCCCCGAGGCAGTGTCTTTATTTTTATTTTTTTATCCCGCCCGAGCCGCGTTTATACTAGGAATAAAAAATTGTTATAAAAAGGAGAAAATTGTGCCTTGCAAATTTCTCCTTTTTACAATGACTAATCCATTTCTGTGTAATATTGACTATCAATAAGTAATATTTCATATTCTATATTGAATAAAGAATTTTGTATTTGTATTTTGTATTTAGACCTGATTTCTTGCTATCTATGACAGTGAGCAAGGGAAATGCATAAATGGTCGTTCCATTACAAGAACAATGATGTAACTTATTTCTTATTGTATGGCCCAGTGAGCCACTGTAATGATCACAAAGTGAAACTGTTTAAGACATTAACCTGCCAGAACCTCAGCCCTGAGGTTATGGTAATGTCCTTATTGACAATCTCCTTGCGTAGGTGTTTCTAACTAGCTCAAAACTACGCAGGGGCATTCCACGAAAACATCAACTTCTTGTCACTTACGTGACGATTAGCATCTACTTTACGCTTATGTTTTGTATGATACAAAGCTACTGTATGTGAATTTTTTTTAAAACTAATATCAAATCTCTAACACGGAAATATGTAAGTATAATTGAGGCTTCTACCTCAAATCATTTTCTTGGAATGCCTCTACATACGCTAAGATGTAAACTTCTTTTACTAGAAATTGTAACAGCCATTTCAAAGAAACTTTCATTGAAAATAATTATCTCAAATGCGTCCATCTGATTATGGACTTTGTTAACAAAACCGTGTTGGGTAGGTATTCAATTAGAATACTTATCTTTATAAAATGTCACATGCAGGATTCGAACCTGCGAGATTCCTATTATCACACACACTACCCTTCGTTACACTTGTTAATTTCGTCTGAGGCAAGGCCCAGGCGATGTACTATTTATTTTTATAGAATACTTCAAAATTTGTAAAAGGAGAATCCTTTATTTTGAAGATAAGACATATCGTGCGCCGAATGTCACTGAACTTTCGGCTGTTTGATATGGGATAGGTATAAGAGTAATACGTCCTGATACAGCACAGTTTATATTTTAAGCCATACAGTTTTATCAAAGGCGCTGGCCGACTCTTTCTGCGCGAGGTATTAAATAATATGTAGGTACGTTTCGAAACTTTTGGGTCCACGATGACCCCGTCCTTTGAGGAGTATGTTGTACCGAAACGCAACAATATACTTATCATTATTTTTTGCGATATTTGTCTCGCATTAAAAAATATCAGTTCGTCACTTATACGAAAGGCACTAGGACGAAATTAAAGCCCTGCACTTGCAGGAGCAAGTGCAGGCGAGAGCAATCTGCATGACATCAAAAAGCACAACCCCTGCGCGGGGATGTAGGAGTCCAAGGGCTCGCCATGCGCTGACGGCCAACGTACTCCTAATGATGTTATAAAATAGGGTATACCTTGCATTGCGCAGAGGTAACGTATAAAAAACAAGGGAACATGGCCTAGTTCGCCAAGCCATATAATATCAATTATCATTGCAATAGAATAAAATTAGGTATATACCTTACAAAATATCCTTGCGGAGATTTAATTGTTCCATTTTGTAAGACGTTCTACGGACTATGTGTGCCGTAAACTCTCACTGCATTATACGGGGTCACAGTGACACCCTTTTTAAAGAAATTCTTTAATTTTAAAGAAACACCTCAAAGAAAAAGAACTTTGGAGGTAGATATTGAATATATGTAAATCAACATTTTTGAAAAGTGAGTACCACCATAAGTACCACGAGTTTGTAGCCTCGAACACGTTGCGACGTGTCAAACAAAACACAAACTTAAAAACCACGTGTCTGATTACAGACCGAAGTTTTAATAAAATATGAAAATCCATAAATCAATCAGTGACCTTACTTCACCCCGTGGCGTACACGGAGGACATCTACAAATATTTCGACCGGATAATACTTATAACTAAAAATATACCCTGAGATCAACGGATCAACTTTTTGTGTTGCAAATATTTAAATCATGTCACTCAAAGCTTATGTAAGTCACTATGATTACTGGATTTTCATTTGATCGTCCTCAAAAGAAGAGAACGACTTCGATACCAACCAAATTTCTTTAACACACTTTGCTTATTTAATTGGGATCTTACTCTTGATAAATAATTGAAATGCCTGAAATGTTATCTATGTAGTTTACTGGCTCGGCGCCCTTCCTGAACAATTTATTTACTCGTAAACGGACTTTAGACTGAGCTTGGTCTAAATTATGAACAGTGGTAAGAAATTGCAAAGTAGTGTTCGACGGAAAACCGCCTTCAGAAATTTGATTTTCAAGTGCATGCTCAATAAAATAGAAAGGACTTACCCAATCTTGTACACTCACTGAATTTACATTTTGAAAAGGACAGATAATTATAATATTTAAAAAACGAACGGTGTAAAACCGTTATTAATAAAAAAAAATTAAAGAAAATAATTTTTCGAAAACGCCACAAAATAGGAAATTGAAATAGTTAAATTAAAATAATTTATTAAAGTTTATAATTTATGAATTATAAAACTTTGGCGAAACTCAAAAAATTATTTTCTGAACGCGACCGTGCGCTGGCACAGAAAAATCGCCAATGAAGCCAAGCGGGCCGACTCGCCCCGCCCTGCCCTGTCGGAGTGAGGAGCGGGGAGGTGGGAGCAACCAATCACGAACAAGGACGGATAGGTGCGATCGTAGCTGTAGGTATAGATTAGTTGCTACTCTCATGTTAGTATGGTTATAGGACGTACAGTTGTTTAATATATTCAGTTTTGAAAGTTATTGAATTTAGAAATTGCGCCGCATGCATGTGAGAGTTTGGAAATGTGTACCTAGGTAGTTTATTTTTTGCGGATGTTTCGATTCACCCCGCGGCTGTTACAACTGACCCCGCAGGTGTAGTATAAAGCACTATGTATTACTCGGAAGAAAGTCCGATTACAAACTCGTGTGTATTGAGGCCCTCAGCTGCGCTTCGGGCCTCAAACTACACCCTCGTTAGTAATCGGTTTCTTTCTCCCCGCGTATACAATGTACTATTTTCTCTTTGCCTGTTTATATTTTGAAATATTGAGCTCATTACCAAAGTGTGCAACATAAAGTTTGCCAGTAGCAGTTGGTTGCAGTCGACACAAGGTTGTAGTCTATAAAAGAACCAGGAAGGAGGCCATGTCCAACTGTTTCACAACTAATGAAAAGGAAAACTCACTTGACATCCACATCTCGTACATATCTATGCAGCGCTAGCGGCAACGCAGCAGGGGCGTGTCGCAACATAGCCGAAAGTCTTTCCCCGCCGACAAGTAAAGCGCGCTGTCTCTGTCCCTCTTTTGCGTTTTTCACCGACATCGCCACCTCTGATAGCGTCTGAAAAAACACAAAAATTAAATAGTTTAAATGGTAGAAACAAATTACAAGTCATTCATAGTAGAGTTTATAATAAATAAGAAAAATCGTTCGCTTAGCGCGTTATTCATTTTATTATTTACTATTACTACTGACGCATTTCAGGCCTTGCTTCGCTTGCAGTACATATGTTTCATTTGAATAAGCGTCATACACAAACATAATAGCTAAAGTGATGATGTTCGAATGGGCCATATTTGACAGCTGTGAAACCCATACAAGAAGACATGCCACTGCATGTCACAAAGAACAAAATCTTATATCATAGCATTAAATATGATTTCGACAGCTCTCAAATATAGCCTATTGGCGAACGGGTCACTTTAGCTATTATTTTTAAATAAAGCACTATACTGCAAACGAAGCAAGGCCAAAAACGACGTTAGCATAGTCAGGATTCAATCTGTTTCAAGCTGATTAAGCTTACCTTGACCAGAAGTTGCTGCCTCATCAGCGTATTCGTGAGTTTCTCTCCACACACAGCTAATAATGCTCGCAACATGAGCCGATACCGCCATGCTGCCGTCACAGTAGCGTCCACCTAAAATAACAATCATTTTTACATCCCAATGTACAATCAGGTGGTTGTATTTCCTAGGGGTGACACGACGCTGGGGGGATGGTGAGGTATCCAAGATGTCAGAGGGTAGCGGGAGGTGTAGCGGGAAAGAAACACGCGTGCATTCGCGCCGCGCGTCATATTAGAATGACGTGCTGCCTCGCCCCCTCACTGTCTGTACCCCGCGGGAAGTTCGCGCACCTATCATAACGGCACTCAGGATAATGTTTTTACGTCTGACAAGAGAAATGTAAGGCACATGAATATCCGTAAGTAGTCTCTTACAACTTACGACACGAAAGGAAATGGACTGGAATAATCAACCAGAATTTCATTAGTATGCCAACGTATAACTTGTGCAGATAAAGAATGGATACCGAAAGGGCAAAATTATTGTTGACTTCTCTATCATAATATATGATATTTAATATCGTCCGACCATCTTGCTAGCGGTCTGCCAACACAAGTTATACAACACTATGATATAAATTAACGTAAGTTTCAAGTATACCTCTGAAGGTTCTCCAGAATTTTCCTCCAGGTTGATACCGAGGAATTCCTGACTGGGCGCGTTCGGGACGTTGGGTAGCGAGTGCACAAGCAGCCAGAACAGTTTGTGCGCTACCGTCGAAGAGGACAGCGCTCGCGCCAGGAGTAATGACTAAACAATACATACCTCCGAAGGTTCTCCAGAGTTTTCCTCCAGGTTGATGCCGAGGAATTCTTGGCTGGGCGCGTGCGGCACGTTGGGTAGGGAATGCACCAGCAGCCAGAACAGTTTGTGCGCTACCGTCGGCGTAATGACTAAACAATACATACTTCCGAAGGTTCTCCAGAGTTTTCCTCGAGGTTGATACCGAGGAACTCTTGGCTGGGCGCGTGCGGGACGTTGGGTAGCGAATGTTACATAAAAGTAATGACATAACAATACATACTTCCGAAGGTTCTCCAGAGTTTTCCTCGAGGTTGATACCGAGGAACTCTTGGCTGGGCGCGTGCGGGACGTTGGGTAGCGAATGTTACATAAAAGTAATGACATAACAATACATACTTCCGAAGGTTCTCCAGAGTTTTCCTCCAGGTTGATACCGAGGAACTCTTGGCTGGGCGCGTGCGGGACGTTGGGTAGGGAGTGTACCAGGGCGAGGACAGCGCTCGCGCCAGGAGTAATGACTAAACAATACATACCTCCGAAGGTTCTCCAGAGTTTTCCTCCAGGTTGATACCGAGGAACTCTTGGCTGGGCGCGTGCGGGACGTTGGGTAGCGAATGTTACATAAAAGTAATGACTAAACAATACATACCTCCGAAGGTTCTCAGAGTTTTCCTCCAGGTTGATACCGAGGAACTCTTGGCTGGGCGCGTGCGGCACGTTGGGTAGGGAGTGCACCAGCAGCTAGGAGTAATGACTAAACAATACATACCTCCGAAGGTTCTCCAGAGTTTTCCTCCAGGTTGATACCGAGGAACTCTTGGCTGGGCGCGTGCGGGACGTTGGGTAGCGAATGTTACATAAAAGTAATGACTAAACAATACATACCTCCGAAGGTTCTCCAGAGTTTTCCTCCAGGTTGATACCGAGGAACTCTTGGCTGGGCGCGTGCGGCACGTTGGGTAGGAGTGCACCAGCAGCTAGGAGTAATGACTAAACAATACATACCTCCGAAGGTTCTCCAGAGTTTTCCTCCAGGTTGATACCGAGGAACTCTTGGCTGGGCGCGTGCGGGACGTTGGGTAGCGAATGTTACATAAAAGTAATGACATAACAATACATACTTCCGAAGGTTCTCCAGAGTTTTCCTCCAGGTTGATACCGAGGAACTCTTGGCTGGGCGCGTGCGGGACGTTGGGTAGGGAGTGTACCAGGGCGAGGACAGCGCTCGCGCCAGGAGTAATGACTAAACAATACATACTCCCGAAGGTTCTCCAGAGTTTTCCTCAAGGTTGATACGAGGAACTCTTGACTGGGCGCGTGCGGCACGTTGGGTAGGGAGTGCTCGCGCCAGGAGTAATGACTAAACAATACATACCTCCGAAGGTTCTCCAGAGTTTTCCTCCAGGTTGATACCGAGGAACTCTTGGCTGGGCGCGTGCGGGACATTGGGTAGCGAATGTTACATAAAAGTAATGACTAAACAATACATACCTCCGAAGGTTCTCCAGAGTTTTCCTCCAGGTTGATACCGAGGAACTCTTGGCTGGGCGCGTGCGGCACGTTGGGTAGGGAGTGCACCAGCAGCTAGGAGTAATGACTAAACAATACATACCTCCGAAGGTTCTCCAGAGTTTTCCTCCAGGTTGATACCGAGGAACTCTTGGCTGGGCGCGTGCGGGACGTTGGGTAGGGAGTGCACGAGCAGCCAGGAGTAATGACTAAACAATACATACTTCCGAAGGTTCTCCAGAGTTTTCCTCCAGGTTGATGCCGAGGAATTCTTGGCTGGGCGCGTGCGGCACGTTGGGTAGGGAATGTACCAGCAGCCAGAACAGTTTGTGCGCTACCGTCGGCGTAATGACTAAACAATACATACTTCCGAAGGTTCTCCAGAGTTTTCCTCCAGGTTGATACCGAGGAACTCTTGACTGGGCGCGTGCGGGACGTTGGGTAGCGAATGTTACATAAAAGTAATGACATAACAATACATACCTCCGAAGGTTCTCCAGAGTTTTCCTCGAGGTTGATACCGAGGAATTCCTGACTGGGCGCGTGCGGGACGTTGGGTAGCGAGTGCACCAGCAGCCAGAACAGTTTGTGCGCTACCGTCGCTTGCGCCAGGAGTAATGACTAAACAATACATACTTCCGAAGGTTCTCCAGAGTTTTCCTCAAGGTTGATGCCGAGGAACTCTTGACTGGGCGCGTGCGGGACGTTGGGTAGAGAGTGCACCAGCAGCCAGAACAGTTTGTGTGCTACCGTCGGCGAGGACAGTGCGCGCGCCAGGAGTAATGCTGTAACATTACAAAACAATAGGGTACTTGACTGAGTAACTTCAAAAATACAAAAGTTGTGTGCTGAAAACTACTGTTTCAAAATACTATAATCTTCATTCAGCATTCTAGATTGGTATTTGTAAGGTATTCTTAAACATTAAAAATAATAGAAATGTTTGTGTTTTGACGCCATATAAAATGCTGGCATATGACGTCATTTGCCAGTATTTTCATGCTAATTATGGTTTTAATACCCTATTACTACAGATTGTGCAGATATAACCAGACGAATATTATTTTATTACTTCTGAATAACGACGCATTTCGCTAATTTATATTATAACCAAGATTACCTATAACATAGCAGTTAATTTCGGCCCTGCGTCAGGCAGACAGTATGCGCGTACCGGTCCGCGTGCGAAGTTCACTTTACTCCAAGCGATGCAGATGAAGAGAGTGAACTTCGCACGAATCCTCGCAATGCGGGTCCGCGTAAAATACGCGTCACGCAGCGGAGGTCCTTTAAGTATAGATGTGTTAGAAAACAAAAAAACATAACGCAAAGTACAGTACGCGAATGAGTTCATGACCATCCTAAACTATGCGCCTTCTTGTTATACTCGCTATGGTACTAGCGTGTGCGACAAGGATGCACATATTTCAGGATGGTCATGAACTCATGCGCGTACTGTAGGTATGTTTCAGAATTTTACAATATGAACCATAACTAGCGGTTGCACCACTTGCACCTGCACCAGACCTTCCTTGTGAATCAATATATCTATTAAAAAAGAAACATAAAAATCCGTTGCGTGGTTTAGGAAGAGTTAACAGTGTCCATGACAGATAACAGACTAAGAATAGCAAAACATGACCTCATTTTGTACTATGCGTACGCATTGATATTAAATATGACCCACCGACAAGATAATATTTTATATGCTCTATCGACAAAAGTGTGGCCCTTAAATGCAATGATTGATATTACCTGCTAGTGGTCCAGTCTCATAAGTCTCGTGCCTCAAAGCCTGAGCTAGTTGTGGAAGGATCCGGCATAAATCATCGTCCGGCATTTCGTTCATAAGAGTGGCTGCTGTTTCTCGAACCACAGCGTCGGGAAAGCTGAAATATTAAAATAATGCAATGGATATCTTCTACTAAGAACTTGATATTTTTACCAACATTCCAATTTCAAACTAGTGGCCCGTTAGAGGTTTCACCCGCTGCTACTCACTTTCTCACGAGAAAAGGGCATTTTCTCGGCATGTGTTATACATATAAACCTTCGACTTGAATCACTCTACTACTGAAATCCAGATGGTGGAACGGCATCGTCGCCGTAGGGGGACAGTACTGGATGAGGGTGATACAAGACCGTAAAATCTGGCGAGAGAAAGAAAAGGCCTATGCCCAGCAGTGGGCAGTTGTGGGCTGTTGATGATGATAATTAAAATCCGCATCATTTCATATAATGTATTGATATTTCAAGTTATTAGGTAGGCATATCTAAAGCTCTTACCAGGGCAGCAGCAGATGCATGGCGTTCAACGGTGACGGTTTCTCCCAGACTTTTACAAGTGATACGAGTTGCGCCCTCTGCTCCCCGTACCAGTTCGTAGCAGCCAATAGCACCAATGGCAGGGCTCCTGGTAGCTGGACTAGATATTTTTGGAAATCTTCCAAAATTTTCACCGCAGGCAGGATTTGAACCTGCGACCTTCGGCATCAGTACTGCCGACGCCCTAACCAACTAGGCTACCGCGGTTCTAATCGAGCCCGCGAAATTATGGAAGTATATCTTGTCCACTATCGCGTGGATGGGCTCCATCTACCGGGATAGTTTTGCAACTAATCCCAGCGACTAATTCATTCTTTACAGATTGAATGTAGTCAAAGCGATGAAAACCCGCGATAAATTGAATACCAAATTTTAAACTAGATACTTTTGAACTAGATATCTAAGGCTCTTACCAGGGTAGCAACAGATGCATGGCGTTCAACGGTGACGGTTTCTCCCAGACTTTTACAAGCGATACAAGTTGCGCCCTCTGCTCCCCGTACCAGTTTGTGGCAACCAATATACACATGTAAACCTTCCTTTTAATCAATCTATTACTAAAAACCGCATTAAAATCCTTTGGTTAAGTAGGAGTATGCAAATTCCACGACAAACAGACAGACAGAGAAACGCAAAAAGCGACTTCATTTCATATTATGTATTGATATATCAAGTAAGTAGGTAGGCATATCTAAAGCTCTTACCAGGGTAGCAGCAGATGCATGGCGTTCAACGGTGACGGTTTCTCCCAGACTTTCACAAGTGATACGAGTTGCGCCCTCTGCTCCCCGTACCAGTTTGTGGCAATCAATATACACATATAAACCTTCCCTTTGAATCACTCTATTACTACAAACCGTATCAAAATCCTTTGGTTAAAGAGAAGTTAGCGAAAACCACGGCAAACAGACAGACAAACGCAAAAAGCGACTTCATTTTATATTATGTATTGATATTTCAAGTTAGTAGGTACTACCCGTTTCACAATAGAAAGGGAACATAAATGGGAGGGAGAAAGCATGGACGCCTAGTGCATGTAAGAACCTTAGTGCGCGTGAGAAAGCATGACCTCCGGTCGCCATTTATATTCCCTTTCTTTTGTGAAACTGGTAGTAGGCATTTCTAAAACTCTTACCAGGGCAGCAACAGATGCATGGCGTTCAACGGTGACGGTTTCTCCCAGACTTTCACAAGTGATACGAGTTGCGCCCTCTGCTCCCCGTACCAGTTTGTGGCAATCAATATACACATATAAACCTTCCCTTTGAATCACTCTATTACTACAAACCGTATCAAAATCCTTTGGTTAAAGAGAAGTTAGCGAAAACCACGGCAAACAGACAGACAAACGCAAAAAGCGACTTCATTTTATATTATGTATTGATATTTCAAGTTAGTAGGTACTACCCGTTTCACAATAGAAAGGGAACATAAATGGGAGGGAGAAAGCATGGACGCCTAGTGCATGTAAGAACCTTAGTGCGCGTGAGAAAGCATGACCTCCGGTCGCCATTTATATTCCCTTTCTTTTGTGAAACTGGTAGTAGGCATTTCTAAAACTCTTACCAGGGCAGCAACAGATGCATGGCGTTCAACGGTGACGGTTTCTCCCACACCTTCACTAGCGAAACGAGTTGCGCCCTTTGCTCCCCGTACCAGTTTGTAGCGGCTAGCAGTACTAGGGGCAAAGCGCCTGGTAGCTGGACTAGATATTGACGTTTCTCCCACATCACCTGCGAATAAAATATAGTGTGAAATTTTACTAGTGACCGATAGCGAAAACTCAGAACCGGCTAGTATTAAGGAACAACTTTCCCCAAGGAACATAGTTCGAAATACGCAAAAAAATTTGCCGATCAGCTGATTTCAGTTACTATGGGAGGCCCTAAATGTTTCTTCGTTTTTCGTCCTCTGTTTCTTGAGGAAAGTTGTTTCTTATCAATCACTAGCCGCTGCTGAGTTTTCGCTATCGGTCACTAGTAAAATTTCACCCTATATATACAGGTAAAAGCTGAATATTTCAAGGGGTAAACTGTGAAACAAGTCAACTGAAATAATGTGATTTTAACGTTACTCTTACAATGTGGCCGTTCGTATAGGACATATTTGACAGCTCTCAAAATAAGGTCTATTTTTCTTTGTTTACAAATCTTCTACTATGGGTTTGACAGCTGTCAAATATAGCCTATTCGAACGGCCGCACTTTAGTGTTATATTATTCTCATAAATAAAATAAGAATTTAAAAAAATTTAACGTCGGCCGGGGCTCGAACCCGGGAAACATGGGGTACCGTTCCACTGCTCTGCCACTGACCTTTCAATCATGTTACAACTTATTTTTTTCTAAATCATAATAATTTGTTTTTGAGCCTAGAGACCAATATGAAGAAACATAAAGTCGTCACGAAGAAAAAGCTGCAAAATTACGAAAGATGTGTATGAAAGCAGACTTACCTCCCTACACTCAGTGGGCATTCTTTGATATGCACCCTGCTCTATCAGATGTAACAGTTGTGCCTGCAGATGTCCGTCCAGTGAGTCAAATGCAGGCAGTTCCTCGCGGGAAACTTCTTTGATCTCTTCGGTTTCAGTCCATTTCACTCCCGTGTGGGTGTAGAGGGGGATTTCTGGAAATTATAATGGGTTTAGGGCCTCCACTGCGTTACGCGTATTGTCCGCGCGTACCCGCAATGCGAGGACACGTGGGAAGTTCACGTACTACATCTGCATTGCTTGGAATAAAGTGAACTTCGCACGCGGACCGGTACGGAGGTTCGTAAGGACATTATTAGTACATTGTATATGCGGGGAGAAAGAAACCGATTACTAACGAGGGTGTAGTTTGAGGCCCGAAGCGCAGCTGAGGGCCTCAATACACCCGAATACACCCGAGTTTGTAGTCGGACTTTCATCCGAGTAATAGATAGTGCTTTATACTACACCTGCGGGGTCAGTTGTAACAGCCATGGGGTGAATTGAAACATCCGGAAAAAAAATATACTACCTACTATTATTACTACTATTACAGCCACAACAGTCCACTGCTGGACATGGGCCTCCCCCAATTGGGGGGTATTGCCATACTCACCACGCTTGGCAGGCGGATTGGCGAGCGCAGTGCAAGGTGTTGAAGATATTCACAGGGAACGCTGCTGCCCATTCCTTGGATCAATCCCTTAGTCGCCTTTTACGACACTAACGGGTAGGAATGGGATGATGCTATTCTAAGCCGGCACCACACGGCTACTACCTAGGTACACATTAATTTCCAAACTCTCACATGCATACGGCAGTGCAAAACTGAACAACTGAATAACTTACAAAACTTCACACCATACAAAACTGAACAACTTACAAAACTGAACAACTTTCAAACCTGAACAACTGACAAAACTAAACAACTTTACAAAACTGAACAACTTACAAAACTGAACAACTTTACAAAACTGATCAACTTACAAAACTGAACAACTTTACAAAACTGAACAACTTACAAAACTGAACAACTTATGAAACTCAACAACTTTTTAATACTGAACTATTAAAAACTGAACATCTTTTCAAAAATGATCAACTTTTGAGACTGAACAACTTTTGAAACTGAACAACTTTAATAACTGTATAACTTATGAAACTGGACAACTTTTTAATGACAACTTCAAAACTGATCAACTTGTGGTCACCTACCTGTTCAACTGTACTAAATTCTGTAAAAATTCCCACGGGAGGAAAGTGATTTGTATGGTTAATTCCCTCCCGCTAATTTGTACGTTGAACAATGACTAACGTTCCCCCTTAGAGAGTGTTAAGCTATAGGTAAATTACTATGCAGGTGTAGTATAAACGAATTTTACTGGTCATCAACAGAGAAAGTGGTTTGAAACTTTCACAAACAATAGTACATTACGTCACAGGCCGAGTATATAGCAATTTCTGGTCGAGTGGCATTAGAAGGCCGAGACGAAGTCGAGGCCTTCTAAAGTAAACGAGACCAGAAATTGTTATTTCGGCCGAGGTTCGTATAGTGCTTTTCTCCAATTTGCAAGGAAACAAATATTTAAATCGTGATAAAATTGACACTTTGTAACTTTTAAAGTTCGCAAAGCGTTGGCGCTGGTTTTGCTTACGTTCCGTTTCATAAAGAATGCGCGGGAAATTCACATTCAGCCTTCAAACTTCAAACAAATTGTGTTCCATAAAACACCTTATCACGAAAGTGTGAAGTTTAAGAACCCTTTTATTACCGGCCTAGTCCGGCAATTTCTATTACAGTCCTCTGCGCCTTGACAACATAAATGAGCCCATTGACGTATTCTTTTTTTAAAGTAATGAAGCTATTTCCGAGCAAATTGGAGAAAAGGATAAAACACACAGGTGTGCGTGCGTGAAAGACATTAAAATGAGTGCGTTTTTCTTTTAACAATTTAGCTTAGATAGTTGTTTGTCATATTTGAGAAAAGGCAGTAGTATAGAACTGAATCTTACCAATATTGACGAGCGGGTGCGGGTTTGGAGGTGAATTCATAGGGTGAGGCGCGGGACCAATGCGCCGGTCACAGCACGGTGGCCATAGTGGCAGGATGTAGTGCCCTGATGCCAGCATTCTAGAAAAAGACTCAAAACGTTTAGTTGAATTTGTACAGAAGGTAAAGACAAAAATGTGTGTTGAATACGTACAAAATTTAAATATTGATTGAATTAATTGCGTTCGCCCTTGGATATATCAGCAAAGTTTATGAATAGTCGCATCCACATTCCACGCTAAGCGATTTCACACAATTTTTTTGGTCGTTTACCGCGCGAAGCAAGGAGTACCCAAGCAGCCTCGCTCAGTGTGAACGCGCCTCATCAGGACAGCCAATAGATACCTACCCATCATAGTCAAACATCTGTATCGCAGCCCAGCCCAGTTCCTGTTGCTCAAACTGAACGTCCGCATTTTCTTCCCTTTCCTCGGAGGTCTCGTTATTCTGGTGCTGTGTGTTTATCACTTAGGAAACCAGCGTTACTTGACACTCACCCATCATAGTCAAACATCTGTATCGCAGCCCAGCCTAGTTCCTGTTGCTCAAACTGAACGTCCGCATTTTCTTCCCTTTCCTCGGAGGTCTCGTTATTCTGGTGCTGTGTGTTTATCACTTAGGAAACCAGCGTTACTTGACACTCACCCATCATAGTCAAACATCTGTATCGCAGCCCAGCCTAGTTCCTGCTGTTCAAACTGCACATCCGCATTTTCTTCCCTTTCCTCAGAGGTCTCGTTCTGATGTTGGTCGTCGGGGCGCTGCGTGCGACCGTATAAAGTGATGACCAGCCGGGATTCCCGTGGTAAAGTGTTGATTGGTAAGTCTTCTAGGTTTAGCCTGGCGAAGAGATAAATGAATACACAGGGTTAAATCTAATTAAGTACAAATACTTTAAGGGCGTGCTCTACTCACTAAACTAAACAACTATAATTTGAAACTTTTCAACGAAATCTGAAAAAAGAAATTGAGCCCCAATACAAACATGTTGAAAAAATTCGACACTTAGTCCAAGTTTTTTTTTTTCATAACTCGAGGAAAAGTTTCTAATAAATGTTGTTCAGTTTTGTTAATAGAACACGCACTTCAAAAATTAGTTAGTACTCAATGAAATGTTACCTTATTATATTATTATTTTGTTGTTTATGTTGATAAATTAAAGGCAGAGGATACGTCGAATAATTGTAACGTGGATCGTACGAAATTCTGATCTTCCTCATGAAGTATTTATGAAAAGCATTAGTTAGGAAGGCAGTTGCGAAAACCGACGATGTTCTCCATCACACACTTTATTGTTTATTACTATATGCGATGACATAAAGGCTGGCATTATCTATCTATGTAACTAATACATTAATATGTTTATTTAATCTCATATATTTGAACGAGCAACAACTGTATATTTATAATCGGGATCTCGGAAAAGGCTCAAACGATTTTCACGAAATTTCGTAAGTGGGGGCATTTGGGACCGATAAATCGCTTTAGATAGGTTTTACTTTTCAAAAATCGTTGCTTTACTCTTTTTTGAGCGTTTTTAACAACACCATCTGCTGAAAAACTGACGTGTTTTACAACATGTTCATCCCTGATCTTTGTTTTGCAGCGATTACAGCTTTGTTGAAAGAATTCAGTTTAGGTACTTTGTTTCTGCAGGTTTCTTACTTGCAATTTGTTCTTTTATCTCGTTTATTTATCTCGTCATTTCTTGCAATAAAATGGGTTTATCCGGCCAACTACTAGTTTCCTTACATGGTTCTAATTGCCTGCCATTAGCATCAAGAATTCTAGATATTATGCCATTATGCGACCTTTAGTTTGAACTTAACACAATTTGTTCACATTGTCGTTCACAAATTGTTCTAAGACAAATGCGGAAATAAGCGAAAAGTACCGGGCAGGATCGTATTCTATGGGGTCTTATTAGTCTAAAAAAACCCGGTATAAACTGAAGCACAGATTTGCCGTTAGACATGCAATGAACTCGGGCTACCAGTCAATCGTCAGCAGTTGTTTCGTAGATACCTACGTCAAATGTATGAGAAGTAGGTAATACACACAGAGAACCAAAACGTCATTCACGGTCCCCGATAGAGACGCCCTTTGAGCAATATAGCCTGCCAATTTGGTTTACCGAATTGCCATTCCCAGTGTTGCCACCAGCTTATATTTCTCGAACTTGACGTCCTTTTTTGACTCCCACGTGTTATTTGTAATTTTACCATTTTGTTTGTAAATCGCCCTTACTCTAATACTTATGATACAATAAAACATGCTGTACTAAACGTGATGTCTAGTATTTCAAAAAAAACTAAACGAATATTCCGCTTTTTTATTTCCTGAGCCAACACTGGCCAACAGTAAGTTAAATAAAAATAAAACAAATTTCACCCGGGCGGGACGACACTTGAAATAATAAGGACTTATTTATTATTAAATCTTTGCTTCAAATAATTTTTCGAATTTAAATTTACCGATAAATGCTTTTTAATTTTAAAAGTTGTTCAGTTTTTATGAGCCTCCATTTTAACGTTTAGTTAAAAAGTTACTTATGTACAAAAGTCGTTCAGTTGGTGGTTCAGTAGATAGGCTTGCAATCGCCACAGTGCGGAGGTTTGAATTATTTTCATAGTTTTTCTTGTAAAGTGTAGATAAAATAGTGTATGCAACTGCATATAATTAGGCTTTAGAATGCTCGTGTCAAACTATTATCACACTCGGCTGCGCCTCGTGTGATAAACAGACACTCACATCCTAAAGCCTCTCATTATAAGGCAATTGCATAAACTACTATTAACTATGAAAACGATCTAAGTTTAGCACGCATAGTTTCTGATTTAAACGACTTTTTAGTGTGACAGCTGACACCTGTCATGTAGATCTCGTTAAGGCCTACAACTTTCCCAAAGAAACTAATAGTTTAGCACGCATAGTTTCCAAGATAAACCACTTTTAGTGTGACAGCTGACACCTGTCATGTAGATCTCGTTAAGGCCTACAACTTTCCCAAAGAAACTAATAGTCTAGCACGCATAGTTTCTGATTTAAACGACTTTTAGTGTGACAGCTGACACCTGTCATGTAGATTTCGTTAAGGCCTACAACTTTCCCAAAGAAACTAATAGTTTAGCACGCATAGTTTCTGATTTAAACCGCTTTTTTGTGTGACAGCTGACACCTGTCATGTAGATCTCGTTAAGGCCTACAACTTTCCCAAAGAAACTAAAAGTCTAGCACGCATAGTTTCTTATATAAACGACTTTTTAGTATGACAGCTGACACCTGTCATGTAGATCTTGTTATAGCCTAAAACTTTTCCGAAGAAACTAATAGTCTAGCACGCATAGTTTCCGAACAAACGACTTTTTAGTTTGACAGCTGACACTTGTCATGTAGATCTTGTTAAAGCCTACAACTTTCCCAAAGAAACGAATAGTCTAGCACGCATAGTTTCCGATATAAACGACTTTTTAGTTTGACAGCTGACACCTGTCATGTAGATCTCGTTAAGGCATACAACTTTCCCAAAGAAACTAATAGTCTAGCACGCATAGTTTCTGATTTAAACGACTTTTTAGTATGACAGCTGACACCTGTCATGTAGATCTTGTTAAGGCCTACAACTTTTCCAAAGAAACTAATAGTCTAGCATGCATAGTTTCCGATATAAACCACTTGTCTTGTATGAAATTTTGACAAAAGGCGTGTCTAGTAGCGCTGCGCGAAAAAGGTTTCATTTGTCTGTGGTAATACAGGTTCAATAGTGTTATCACTGGCGTTTTGCTAGACAGAGATGTTGTGTTCTAACAACTGCCACCCGTTCTAACTTTGTAGGCGCACTCCATAGCTTGCTTATACCGGGAGTAACGGAAAGGGTATAACAAGCCGAAAGGAGGTCAAGGTACTCATGAAACTGAACAACTTTCCCCATGGAACATGGGTCGAAATGTTAAAAAAAATTGGACGTCCCATACAAAATCGCCGATCAGCTGATTGATTTAATTGAAAGGTCCAATTTTTTTTCATATTTCAGCCCATGTTCCATGGGAAAAGTTGTTCATTTACATGAGTACCTTGACTTCCTTTCGGCTTGTTATACCCTTTCCGTTACTCCCGGTATATACTCTAGTGTATAAACGCCATACGATTAAATAAATAAATATACTCTAACTAAGATATACTCTTAATATGCTTAATTTTATTTAACTTATCCGACCCGTCGTGTCATCGAATAACATACAATAACATGCATTCCACTGAATCTATGTTGAAAAAATACAACTTGTAATACTAATTATATGCTAATCAATAATAATCTTGAAAATTCATTAATTGAGCCTATCTATAACTATATTTTAATTTACCTATTAAAACCATATTTCTTACGTTGTAAGCAGCTACTACTAAGTTATGCTAAGTCGCCGCTTCGAGACGAGCTTTAAAAGGTTGAAAATTTGGCAAGAGTCGTACAAGCGCCTATGGGAAGTACCCCACGGTCCTAGGTTCGAGCTCTGGCCGACTCTATTCTTTTTTTCAATTTCTTATTATCACTTTGTGTGCATTAGAATCAAAATACGTAATGCTGTGTTACTTACCATGTATCAAAGATGATCCTAGGGTAGAATCCAGCGCATTCTATCTTGGAGGAGTTAGTTAAGTGCAGGGTTTTCAACGGGCGGGTTCCGTAGTACACTTGAGCGTGGAACAAGTACTCATCATGGTTCCAGCAGTGGGGTAAGCAGTGGACCGCTTCTATGCAGAATAGGGTCGTCTCCGAGATCGTATGCGCAGGGATTGCTTCTGTTGAGACAAAAAAAGGTTTTGTTAGGTTTAAAGATATAAAAATTGACTTACACGAGAATTACAATAAAAACAAAAACTATCATTCTCTTTCGTTAATTACTTATGTAAGTATTTTTAAACAAAACAACATTAGGTAAATATTATGAAGGTAATATCATGAAACGCTACGATAAATTCAACATCATTATTTATGAGGAACAAAAATTAAGGACTAAAAAATTTTACAAAACAAAATAATTTATCTCCTCAAAATAATAAGTACACAATTTTGCTTGTTTTCCAAAACATACCTACATCATGTCAAAAACACAACGAATAAAAAATATACCTACCTGTTGGATTTTTTAAAGTCCTTGACCGATTTGGATAAGGGCAAGGAAGTAAACAAACATCTTAGGCTCTGTTTTTAGGGATCTGCATCGATTATGGACGTAAACAAGTGGGTCACACTCACAAAGATTTGTCATATCACTTTGTGAATTTGTTCCCAGTCTTGTTAGTTAGGTGTTACACTACTATGTCAGGGACCCCTAACTTGTAGTAAGCGATTGTAAAACTCTGAAACCAGGTTTCATCGGCTCGTTGGACGACTCGGTGCCCCACACGAAGAAACAGAGAGAGTGTGAAGATTTTTGACATAGCCAAGAGAAAACAAATACTATGCCTATGGCAATACAAACTATTCCTGTGGTCGCAATAAACTGCTTTGAGACTGATACGGCGGTCCTACCTAACTGTATGTGTCAAGGATAAAACCAAAAACGATCAAAGCTACACGGATAATGAAAGATAATATTGCTAAACAAAAAGTAACTACGCGATGCGCCGGAACCCAGATTTTATTGCACATCAAGTTCTCGCCTAAACTGTTTATGTAATTTACTCAGCACAAAACTTGTAATGGGACAATCTCACGACAACCCATTCAGTAACAAACAAGATGTCAGAGCTGATAGTTGTCACGATCTTATGTGGTGCAGCGTTGATATGCATTCTAACAAGGATTTATCAAAAGAGTACAAATGCGGTTTGCAAATCTCGAAAAAAACTGAAAGGAGCAACAGTTGTAGTCACAGGAGGCACTGCAGGTATGGGCCTAGAAGTGGCTCGGGAACTAGCGAAGAGGGAAGCCAAAGTCATCATTGCCTGCCCGTTTGAGCAAGAAGGAATCGAAGCACAGAAAACTATCATAGAAGATACGGGAAACAAGAATGTGATTTTCAAACATTTGGATTTGGCTTCGTTGAAATCTGTACGAGAATTTGCCAAAGATATTTTGGAAAATGAAGACCGATTAGACATTTTGATCAACAACGCCGGTGTACTGATGCCAGATGATATTAAAACTGCCGACGGAATGAGTTTTGTTATGCAAGTGAATTATTTCGCACAATTTCTTCTAACAATTCTACTCCTGCCTTTATTGAAGAAGACAGGAACGCCTACTGAACCCAGTCGTATAATAAACATGTCATCATGCACGCACATCGCAGGGACAATCAACTTGGAGAAGATAAATGCTATAGGATACTGGTACAAGTGGAGGATCTATGCCAACAGCAAGCTATGTGTGGCGATGTTTACTAGAGAACTGAGCAAAAGATTGACGGGATCAAACGTCGTAGTGAACAGTGTTGATCCAGGCGCGGTCGGAACCAGGATTTTTGATACTTGCGGAGTGATTATTGGAGACTTCTTTAGAATACTTTTCGGTACTTTGTTTAAAACTCCATGGGAAGGCGCGCAGACGGCCCTTCATGTAGCTTTAGATGAAAAAGCTAGGAAAATAAGCGGAGAATACTTCAAAAACTGTGAGGTTTCAAGAGCTACTCGTGTTGTCTACGATGAAGAAAAATGTAAAGAACTATGGGACGAAACAGTGCAGTTGTTGAAGTTGGATAATGTTCTTTGTTAATTAGATATTTGAATGAGATATAATGGATTCTTTAATGCATTCATAATAATTTTCCAGTTTGTTTTGTTTTGCTGGTATCAAACTATTATCACACTCAGATTCTAATGCCTTCCATTAAATTTCTAATATGTTAGTTAATTTATGAAAGGCACCAAGTAAACATTCTCTAACATTTATTTTCAACAACATTACTTTTTTGCATAACACTTTATTCCATAAGGTATCAATGATTCTTGATTTTTAGAATGGTAAAATAATAATTATTGATAAGAACCCAAAAAGATTTATTCGACGTGTCCTAAAACTTATTACGTATATTTTGGTCAAAGTCAAATCAATGACGTATTTATAAACACATTACGGCAAAAATAAATATTTTTTAAAGGTCGTTTAATTTTTAAGTTAAATCAAGTGCAGGTATTTACAATGGCAGTTAATTATTATTTTAAAGTTTAAATATTTTAAAGGCATGTTCTACTCACAAAACTGGACAACATTTACTAGAAACGTTTCATCAAATTATGAAAAAATAATTTTGACCTTCCATACAAAGTGTCGAACTTACATCTTTGTATGGGAGGTCCTAATTTTTACTTTTCACATTTCAAAGAAAAGTTTGTAATAAAAGTTGTTCAGTTTTGTCAGTAGAAATTTGTACTTAATTAAATGTAACCTTATATTTGCACTGCACTGTAGGCAATTTAAAAACAAACTTACTGTCAACATTGCTAGGTGTGAGGTAGTGCGTCTCGGCCAATGCGAAGTCGAGCAGCCTCGTCCTGCTGTAGAGCGCGACCAATGAGCGCACGGCGTCGCGCACCCGCCCGCACTGCATGGCCACCGCCTCCCGCGCGGTCGCCGAACGTATGGACACACTACACTTACTGTCAACATTGCTAGGTGTGAGGTAGTGTGTCTCGGCCAATGCGAAGTCGAGCAGCCTCGTCCTGCTGTACAGCGCGACCAATGAGCGCACGGCGTCGCGCACCCGCCCGCACTGCATGGCCACCGCCTCCCGCGCGGTCGCCGAACGTATGGACACACTACACTTACTGTCAACATTGCTAGGTGTGAGGTAGTGCGTCTCGGCCAATGCGAAGTCGAGCAGCCTCGTCCTGCTGTAGAGCGCGACCAATGAGCGCACGGCGTCCCGCACGCGCCCGCACTGCATGGCCACCGCCTCCCGCGCGGTCGCCGAACGTATGGACACGTTGCAGTAGGGGCCGTTGTCCGCGTGGATCTCGGGGGTCACCACGTTGCTGTTGCCCTGGGGGAATAAAATATTCTTAAGGACTAAAATGTTGAATTCCTAAAATGTTGAATTCTCAAAATGTTGAATTCCAAAAATGTATATTTAGCGAGCAAGTGGTTATTGAGAAAGGTATCGAGTTTGAATTGGTGCTTAAAGTTTAAACTGTTACAAGTATATGTATTTTGCGAGCGAAGCGAGCTCGTCGTTTCGCGTTTAAACAGTGACAAGTATACGTATTTTGCGAGCGAAGCGAGCTCGTCGTTTCGCGTTAAAACGGTGGTAAGTATACGTATTATGCGAGCGAAGCGAGCTCGTCCTTTTGCGTTTAAACAGTGACAAGTATACGCATTTTGAGAGAGACGCGAGCTTTTCGTTTTATCCTCACGGTTTATGAAAATGAGCGCATTAACAACGATTTACCTCTATATATGAAAATAAAAACTCGTAGATAATAGGAAAATAAAACTCTACCTGTGAAGTGCAAGCCTGTGCAAAGGAATTCAGTGTATGCGTAACGTGTAGAGTCTCGACCCCGCCGGCTAGCGCGCAGATAGCTTTCACAGCCTGGAACACGGCCTTGGGGGAACAGGAGCCTTCCGCGCCCGTCACGCCCACCGCGCGCGACAACTCGCCTTCCAAGGTTTCTGAAAACAAAATAGTACCTATAAGGTTGTTGTATCTTGAAAAGATAAATTAACAATCAGGGTCAGAGACGCGAATTTTTCAGAACCAAATTGAAAATGAGCGAATTAGATACGGTCCAGTTTTAATTTTTAATAGATTGCACTTCTTGCGTCATGATCAGTCTACCATTGACCGTCTTTAGAAACCTTCAGACCTAGATTTCTAATAAGAATTATTTAAAATAGTAGGATCTCATAATCTCTCACATAATAATAAAGCTAACTTACCAAGTAGGATAGAGAGATTATCGAACGACAACGAGGGTGTTCCTTGACTAGGAATCAAGTCATCTAAAGTGAGATGTCCGTCCCTCGCGTCGTCTCGTTCCGTCCTAGCGAGAGTGGTATCCCGGCCTTCGTGCAGACACAGCTTGACGTCCTTTTCTAGCCGGACGCACTCGCGTATGTAGTCGTATTCGCTGAGGTTGCTGCCGGGGGTTAGGTATTCTTTTGCTCCCCATACCTAGACAGAGCAGATAAAACAAATATGAGTAAAGTACATACATACATATAATCACGCCTCTTTCCTATGGGGGTAGGCAGAGACTCTTCCTCCCACTTGCTACGCTCCTGGCACACCTCTTTCGCTTTCTCAACATTCATCAATCTTTTCATACATGGTCGTCGGTTTAGGGTGCTCTTGACCTGACCTTTCTTTAGCAAATCCCTGATTTGATCGAGGTATGTTCCAATCTATAACCTCAATAAAAATTATGAGAACAATTTAAGCACTGAACTAAAACGAAACTGAACACTTTTCTTCAATACACTCCAGATTAAAACAGCTCGTATGTAAAATATTATCAGCTGACACGACATATAGTGTTGCAGGTCCTAGACTATTTATATTTACAAGCCTGTTCCTTGGAGAACGCTATTCAGTTCCATGAGTAGTTGCCATTATCAGGTTTTTTTATAAACCTGTAATTCAAAAGTTCGTAGAAAGAATAAAACTTACCCTTAACATGTAGTAAGACATATCTTCTCTGATATCCTCTTCTAAAGAGCAAACTACGGTAAGTATCACATGTTCCACTGTTGATTCCACTGTAACAAACAATATATTATAAAAATAATAAGGTAGGGCAATTGCATGTATGACAAAAAGCGTGGGAAGCCTGCCGTAGACAAATGTAGCTTTTAATGATGCTGTTTTCTTTAGAAATGTTATTCAGTAAAGACTTAAAACCATCAAGACAGAAAAGACAAGTTTTTGAGTTTTCTTTACCGAACATTGGCGCATATTTGCCACCTAACCGTGCGGTTATAACAGTCTCTGTTAAGTTGCAGTACGCCCCGCTTTCTAGAACAGTCTGTGTTAGATTGTAAATTAAGAGCTATGTATGAAAGCTATTGAGTGGACATAAAAGTTAGAACGGTTGGCAGTAGTAAGCACACAACCTCTCTGTCTATCAGTAGCAAAACGCCAGTGACAACACTATTAAAACTCTAAAACTTCTCATACATTTGACGTCGGTATTTATTGAGCAACCGCTTACGTTTTGACAGTACGGCGCGGGGCGATACGCGCACTCTATACCTTGCTTAAATAATATACTCTAAGGATTGTAGCCTCCATGGTCGAAGTGACTTTGAGGAGCAGTGTTATGCAGACCTTGACGCTAAACGCGATGAATTGAAGGCCCGTCCTCCCGCCGCCATTAACTACAATCATATCGATGGCAAACTCACGTGCCCACACTGTACACGGGAGTTTACTGCCAAAATCGGCTACAATAGCCACCTACGGACTTGATCAGGAGTAGAAGTGGTCGCCATGGTCGAAATCGGCCGGAGAGATCATCATCAAACAAAAAGTAAACTGACCGTCTGACGTGAAGGTGATGGGCTCATCATTGTGCTGGTGGTGGACTAGAATCTTAATGCTCGTGTTGGGCGGATATTTGCCGCCCGACCGCGCGGTTATTACAAGTCTCTGTTAAGTTGCAGTACGCCTTTCTTTCTGGAATTGTCTGTATTATATCGTAGTTTCTATGATTAAAGGAAACCAAAAGTGAACTGACCGTCTGACGTGAAGGTGATGGGCTCATCATTGTGCTGGTGGTGGACTAGAATCTTGATGCTCGTGTTGGGCGGATATTTGAATAGAATAGATGTTTATTTGGTTTGCCACCCGAACGAGCGGTTATTACAAACAGTCTCTGCTAAGTTGCAGTACGCCCTTTCTGGAACTGTCTTTGTGTGGTTGTAGCCTCCATGGATGAAGTGAACAAGAAGTAATCTCACCGTCTGACGTGAAGGTGATGGGCTCATCATTGTGCTGGTGGTGGACTAGAATCTTGATGCTCGTGTTGGGCGGATATTTGCCGCCCGACCGCGCGGTTAAAACAAACAATCTCTGTTAAGTTGAAGTACGCCCTTCTTTCAGGAATTGTCTGTGTTAGGTTGTAGCCTTCATGGGCGAAGTAATCCAAAAGTAAACTGACCGTCTGACGTGAAGGTGATGGGCTCATCATTGTGCTGGTGGTGGACTAGAATCTTGATGCTCGTGTTGGGCGGATATTTCCCGCCCGACCGCGCGGCTATCACGTGTCCCGGGTTTGTTGTCTCGTCTGTGTACACGAATCTTTCTGAAAGGGAAATATTTTGTTTAGTGATATTACATTTCAAATTGTCCGAATTCTACTCAGGGTGTTTCGTAAAAGGCGACGGAGAGTTTTTGACCATGGCTGCAATATCTGCCGACCATGGTCAACCGAATGGTGGCGGTAATACCACCTACGATAGCAGCCAAATAGGGTTGACGTAAAATGAAGTCAAATCCTTTTGCAATATGATTTGGTGTTCATACAAAACATGTTGCGTCGACCCCAAGTAATTGGGATAAGGGCAGAAAGATGATGATGATGATGATGATGATGACCGTCCCTTTTCTTCCAGCCAGAAGCATATAATATTGGTAATATTATAATCGTATAATATTGGCAATATTATACTAAACACGATTTTTACTTACTTCTAACATCGAGCACCATCTTCAAAAATGCTTTGTGCTCACTATCGTAATTCCTTGATCTAGTTTTGACTATGCAGTCGTATAGTTTATTCTGTAACAAATAAAGAACAATACATCACGATCAGTTATCAAATTGGGTGAAAATGAAATCATATGTTTGTTTGTGGTAACTACGGTACCAATTTTGAGAGATCTCTCATCATTAGAAAGCTAAGTTATTCCATAAAGTCAAAGGGTACTACCATTTGAATATCTTATTCCCACAGAAAAATTGGCAAAACTTCAGTACTCACTGTAGTGGTCCTCTTAGGCATGGCCGGCACGGAGGGTATCGCTTTGGGCGGCGGCGACGGAAGCATAGCGCTCTCCCTCTTACTAATGGTGGCGTACACCGGAGTGTCTCGCATCTCTGTCTCGCCATAGAGGAAGTCCAACGGGTCGTACTCCTCGTAAACGCTGCTCGAACACTCACTAGCTACCGCGTATTCTAAAACAACCAATTTTTGACATTGCAACACGGACGAAATATATTTGCAAAGTGTTATAAACATTTTAAATCTTATTATTTAAAAAAAATGCCATAACACATAAAATCCGGCACGTGCTACAAACACCCGACTTCAAGTGAAAACAGTGTGAAAAATATACAATGATTTTCACGAATTCATTGCAAACTTAGAATGACAATGAAATGATATACATATTTTAGACACACTAATTTATAGACACAACCAAACATAAAAACTCTAAATCACACAAAATGGGTTTATGATAATTAGAGTAAGTATGTTTTCTCAATAAAGAGAAAAATAAATATAAGGTGAAATTTTACTAGTGACCGACAGCGAAAACTCAGAACCGGCTGGTGATAAGGAACACAAAATTTGGACTTCCCATAGTAACTCAAATCAGCTGATCAATTTTGTATGGGAGGTCAATTTTTTCATATTTCGACCTATGTTCTTTGGGTCGGTCACTAGTAACATTTCACCCAGTATTGTGTGATGGAAAAAGGTAACAAATCTTTATAGTATGTTTTTATATGCAGGTTCAAGTAAAAAATACGCTCTAGTCACTAGAGCACTAAATTACACTAATTTACACTAGACTCTACACTAGAGTCTAGTGTAAATCTAGTGTAATTAATTTTGCACGATCATTTTACTGTAGTAAATAGAAAATAAACTTATACCGATACGTGAAATGCTGCATAAAGTATGGGGTACCTAAGTAGCAGGGGGTTGAAAAACTTGGCCACCAGGGTTCATCGGTTCGTTGGACATCCCGGTGTAGCACACAAAAAGGAGAACGACTGGCAGCGGAACTGCAAATGCACTAGAACGCCGGAGCAGAAAATATCGAACCTATTTTAATAACGATACATTTCATTTTCACTGCAACTGAATTGTGCGAAAAGCAAGATGGTTCCGTGCTTCGGATAAGCACGTTAAGCCGTCGGTTGCGAATGCTGTCTATATGATGGCGGTTGTTTTGTTATACAACCATGTCAGAGGCCTGCTACTTGCAATGGGCGGTTGAAAAACTCTGACACCAGGTTTCATCAGGTCGTTGAATGACTCGGTGTTTCACACGAAAAGAAGACTGCAACTGAAAGAAAAATGGCTCTAGATACCCTTTTTCCACCACACAAGTAGATGAGATGAACACAAACCACTCACCCGTGCTCTGATCAGTTAGTAGCGGATCGAACGCCTCAAGCACACTAACTCTTACGCTACCTGCACCCCCCGCACCCCTCCCGCCCTCCCCCGACGGCCTGCGACCGAAGTCTATCAGGTTTAGGGACTTGGGTAGGCTGCCTATAGTGTCTGCTGACTCGTTGGACTGGAAAAGATTGAAAAGTGTATATTATTTTGGGTCAAAGATAAGATATGGTGAAAGTAGCACAGATATGTCATGTCATTCAATGGAATTCGATTAAAAATTACTGTTTAGAAAAACTTGCAAAATTTTCATCCCAGGCTGGATTTTAACCAGCGACCTTCACCATTTGTACTGGCGACGCCACTACCAGCTGGGTCACCCACGGGGCTAGTTTTCCTAAATTGTATACCTAACACAAGAAGTGTTTTAAAAATTTGGTATACAGTGTAGACTTTTTTGTATAGTGTTGTAGCGGTATAACGCCATATATTGGTAGGCGTCTTGTGAAACTGACATAAGTGTTTCGTATGGATGTGTGACTAGCACAAATCTATCAGAGACTACAAACAGAGGTATCTAATATAAAAAATAACTCTGTTTTCTATTCTACCGTCGACACCGTCGTATAGATCTGATCATTTAGTGACGTCAACTATCGATAATATTTAAATCCATAATAAAACAACTCAGTACTCACTTCAGAAGATTTCCCCGAAGCATTGCTTTCCACACTATTCCTCGACGGTTCACTCTTCACCGTGGTATTATTATTCACGTTCACAATCGGACTTTGCGCATTCACGTTCCCTGCAGGGCTTTGTGCGCTGCCCGACGGCGGAGGGTACGTGTGCATTTGACTGATATTGTTCAAATTCGGGTACAGGTTGGGTCGAGGCGGTCGCGCGATCATATTCGTAGTATTGTAGTTGTACGTCGGAGTGACTACTTGTGTGGGATACTGTACGTATGGGGATGGGGAGGCTAGTCTGGTTTGGTTGTATGGTACGGTAGGTAACGCTGGATACATTTGATATGGGTTATTCGGGTCAGTAGGTGCTGGGGGCATGTAGTACGGTACAGGCATGGCTGGCACGTACGGGGAAGCCGGGTAAGGTGGCACAGGGAACTGTTGTTGGTTGTAGTATGGGTACTGTGGGGAGTAGTTCGGGGTGGGGGGAAACCCCGGACGTTGGTTGAAAGGGTGGTTGTTCATTATGACTGGTGATTCCACCGGAGTGGTCGGTTCTTCGGGCTGTTGGCCTAATCTGGAAAAGAAAAAATATTTCATTAATTACAAGTTCAAGGTCAAAACAATTTACTAATCAAGAAATGCCCCGCCTGCTACCAGATTTTTCTTTAAATAATTTGGTTTGCCAACAGAATGTTAATTTAATATGTTCAGGGTAAAATAATTAGAAGAGAGAGAGCTGAAATAAATATTTATAGAGGGGTACTATACTATTATACCTATTCCCAATTTATATTCTTATGTTATAGGTACATTTTCATTAGGCCAACTGCATCCAACGGACGTCCGCAACCCTTACAAGGTTGACGGTCAATCATTTCCTAATTACTTGTCATTTGCAAGTAAGTACATTGACCGAAAAGATAACGGTCTTGCCTATTCATCAACTAAAAGCAACGTGATGTTTATCTAAAATGGCTTATCATGGCTTCCTATTTCACAATTACAAACGGAAAGCAAACTTTTCTACTGACATGATAACACGCAAAATTATAAATTATTTTGACTGTTATTATAACTTGTGCAGATAAAGAGTGAACCCCAATTGTTTTCCTTTCTATCATATTATGTGAAATATAAGCAGGATGTTAACAATAATTTTGTTCATTCGGGATCTATTCTTTTATCTGCGCAAGTTATAATTTATTATAGTTGATCTCAAGAATCGTTATGCTCCGACGCTACCCGAACCAAGAACAGGACAGATAAACCTTTCATAATACTTAATTATATTTACATTACTAAAACGTGTCTTAGATATTTTTTATCACCAAACAAAAAACTTATCATCTGCGCTACGCTACACAGATAAGATAATAGAAAACCCCACTTTCTCGCGTTTCAGCGTTGTATTGTAAAAAGAAATAAAAGTGAGGCGATTTTCAAATGCTCAGTCATTTGGTATTGTTGTTTCGTGCATTTTAATGAGTAAGGCTGATTTATCTACGGTTCTACGCTTCCATTTTCTATGCTTTCTAAACGTAATTTCTAATCTAAAACTAAGCAGGCTGATAGTAGATATATTGTTTAGTTATACTGGATTTAAGATTAGTTTTTCTAGATATTACATGAAGCTGATTTTCTCATAAAATGGTTGACTTATTTATACATGGAAATTTGGTCATAGTTGACTTATTTATACATGGATTTTATTTTTTGTCGTCGTACTTACTCCATAAAAAAAGACTCGATTTATGTGCTGATCGTAAATTACATAAAGCAAAATCGTTTGCACGATTTACAGAACTAGATCAAAAAAGTTAGACAAAGGCCTTACTTACCTGTTGACTCTTGGGGGCGCGAAAGAGGACCTATTTGGGTTTAGATTTCCGTTATTTATTACACTTGACTTTCCTATAGTTATTATTTATTGTAGGAAACACTTGTTTGTTTGTATGTTTTTGATAAACTCGAAACTACTAGAGCGATTTGAAAAATTCTTTCACCATTAGATAGCTACAACATTCCCCAGTGACAAAGATTACTTTTTACCACTGGGAAATGTCTTTATCCCACAGGAAAACGGTAAGAAACGGGTGAAACTGCCATCTAGTTTATTATATGAGATCTTCTGTAACTTACTTATTGATGTACTCCTTGAGCGAGGCGTGCGGATCTTTGGGCGCAGTTTTGCTGGTCGGACTGGAGAAGCAGATGAGGTCGCTGCTTTCGTTTAGAGTAGGACTTGCACCGCTCGATCTAAACGGGAGGACACATTCAAAGTTTTAGTGGATTATTCACAACTAGATGTCTAAATGAAGGTACTTAGTACCAAATGAGTGTGATGGAAAATCAAACAGGGTTTAAAATCTTAAATGAACAAAATCAACAAAAAATAGATACAAATCAGATGAAATGTCATGATATTTTGTTTTGCATACTTGTGAAAAAATAACACAGAAATATACTACAGAGCTATTCATTCTATTACAAAAAAAATTACAAGAATTTTGACTGCTCACAGCTTTATATGCAAGCACGTTAAAAATAGGTCGCATTGATATAAAAGATACCTTTATCGTTAATTAATTCACTGGTCTAATGCTCGTCTAACTAAACAGCATAACACCACTGTTATTTAACGTGTACTTCTAAAAAACATACACAAGTTCAAGGTCTGTTGTTCATAATAGTAAATTTACTATTATGACAACATACACAGATCATCTTAAAGTGTTCCTGGTAATATGCCAAGTTTTGGTAGCCAAACTTCAGACCAATGACAAACAGAGAGCTAGTCTAAACAGAATTTGCTATGAACTTTTGTTTTGTATTGTGTGAAGTGATTAACAAAATAAACAAAATGTTCAAACCCAAAAACATAATCTCTACAAGAAAACAGACTTTATAGTGTAAACATATGTGACAGTGTAGAGAAATGAAGAAGGTAAAGTTACCTGTTTAGTTTTTGTATACCTACGCAATTATATCCATATTTCGTTCCAATAGGTCGTAAGGCGAAGGAAACATCATGTCAAACATGCATACATTGGTTAAGGCTATTAGCACGACGAGTAAATGATGAAAACGTGCTTATCAAATGTGCAACCAGTTCAGGTACTAATAGCAAATAATTGCTTGTTTATTACCTCAACTATCCACTACAAAAAATAAATACAAAAATAATAGATTTGCTCCTGTTTCTTAACGCCTGTACAGCTACTTACGAGTTTATCATCCATCACCATTGAATCCACAGCAAAACCACTGCTGAGACTCGCAAGTAATTTGATTCCTCATGGCCAAAATCGGTCGGCTAGATCATTATCATCAGGGGAGTAAATTACTTGGTGTCATTGTCAGCGTTTGAATGTGTCTAACACGGCACTTTACGTCATTAACTAAGTATGCTAAGTCATAACGGCATGGAAAGTGAACCTCTACGTCTGTTGCAATTATATCTAAAGGATAGAATCCAGAGAGTTGTCAGTTCTACTGGATATAAAATATGTAAAGCGTAGGCGTTCCACAGGGTTAGATTTTTAGCCCTTTTCTATTTCCTGCTTTCATAGAGTGTTTATTACCTACCTGGTGGTATTGTCGGCGTTGGAAGGTCGTCGCGGCGGTTTTCTCGGCGGCGGCGGGAGCGCGGGCGGCGGCTCGCTGTCCTCGCGGCGCCGCGAACTGGCCGCCGAATCGCGACCATTATTTTCAGACCCTGCCAGTATCAGATAATAATAAGATATCGAACAAAGGAGCCAATCGGTAAATAGGAGATATCAGTTTGTTGTGTTGATAAAGATGCGTTTCGATATGTAGCGCGAGCTCAGGGCGAAGAAATGTTTCAGAGGAACAACCAGAATTAAAACTATAAAAACTTGTTGCAATTAGACTTTTTGAACAGTTTGCACTTTTTTTCAGGGCATTCTAAACTGTAGATTCTACAGTTTAAAATACAGCGTAGAGTGTCTAATAATGGAATATCAAATTTATTGTTTAATTTTTGTAATATAATAATAAATGTGTTTGG
This sequence comes from Phthorimaea operculella, assembly GCA_024500475.1. NCBI lineage: Eukaryota > Metazoa > Arthropoda > Insecta > Lepidoptera > Gelechiidae > Phthorimaea > Phthorimaea operculella. The sequence goes on from JANFCV010000034.1 coordinate 1,365,501, forward strand.
AGGCCTTAGTAAAGCTTATGAAATACAGTTCATCAACCTGCATGTAAATAGGCAAAATGTTTCATATATTGTCATAGTAGCTGTTAATAGAGTCAAGGTCACCTTTTATCAGTAAAACAAGGAAGTTACAAGTATGTTGCCACTCATTGGTCCATCCATGTTACAATATGTGAGTTACAAAGCTGTGTATATGGTACAATCTAACACAAATTCAGGTGTATTTTGGATGCAGTGGATTCTCAATTCGCACTCGCAATAGATAACTAATTTCACAGTGGGGTATTCAACTTTTGCAGTTTAATAGCAATTCAAATGTTTACAGTAAGGTTGACCTTAAAAAATATTTCTCCATGATATACCTACTGGAAAAAAGGCAGACAAAAGTTCAGAACTTCAGAAATGTTTGACATGGTACAGTCAACACAACAAATGATTAGTTACCCTGATGTGGACCATATTTCATAGAGGTTAATGAACTCACTTCCTCTGAGATTGATACTGTCACAAACTGTTTATTGAATGATGCCTCTTAATTTCTCTTGTTATCATCAATTGACTGTGTTGGGTTAACTTTTGACCTCATTTTTTGTGAAAGTAGTCTTAACATCATATATTTTATATTTAATCAGGAAAATAATGTTTACATTGTGTTAGTAATAAGGAAAAAGGTATAAGAAATAAGGAAAAAATATATTTGTTGATTATCCTTACATACACACAACACAACTAGTGGTTAAATAACTTATTAATGAATTATAGAATAAGTCGCATTAATTTTATCAGATATGGTAAAGGGAAACCAAACATCTACCTGCAACAAATAAAGCTGATTTTATCCATAAAATTGTATGTGGGAGAAGAGCAATGTTGTACTGCTACTAACTACAAGCTGTACTCAAATCGCTCTTATTAAACCTAATGTTTTGAATGTTAGCCTGACATACATGCAGGGACCGTTCACTATTAAAAAGCAGTGACGTTGTTTAATTGTGTGAATAAATACTCTGTGTATTTAGTTTATTTATTATTTAGACTAGAATTCTACAGAATCATTTAATATGAGAACATAAAACTGCCCTATTTGTCTCAGATTGCAGTAATTAAAAAAAGACAAGAAAACAATAATCTCTTCAAAATACTCACAGCTCCCATAATCATACAAAATTAAAATGCATTTTCCCGTGTATACAAACATCAATTAAAGCAATGAGTGAGGGCACTCTTGATTAGTTTGCTGGCCAAAACAAAACTTAACAGCCATAATTAATGAATAGCATAGCTATAGGCTAGTGTGTACTATGGAGTATCTTGTTTTTATAGATGTTTTGTCAACTTTTTTGTGTAACCGTTAGGATGTGTCTACGTTTTGGTTATTTTTGTTCAATACTTAGCAACTTTTTGCTCGTAAGTTCATGGAGCAACAGTTTTTTATAACGATCGCAAACAACTCAAAGTACAGCGTAACAATGCTACTCTCTTATCTATCAGTGTAAATAGGCTACTGTTTGCATCTCAAAGAACAAGCATAGAACAATAATTAGATAGTAATTATTAGGGAATTTCGAGCCGAGGCCTTGGTGGGATCATCGTATCTGGCGGTCGGTAAACAAAGTTACGTCAGTTACCTGTGTTTGCGAGCTTCTGCCTCCGAAACTGCTCAAGCGCGAGACTTTCTAAACTCAGCGCCTGTGCCTTCTCCAGGTCGGCTTGGAACTGCAGGTCGTACTCCGACATCCTCGGTCATTCCTCGACGCTCATCTACAGAACACAAAACCACCGTGGGAATTCATAACACCACTGTTTCCGCACAAATACTAAAAAAACTTCGGCGTTCATTGTGTCAAACTAAAAATGGGACATAATCCACTTCCTCACTTCCTATACTCACCAAAAGTTACTCCCTGATAACACTTTTGTTCGCTACATTTACGACATAATACGAGATAATATCTAAAATACACTTATGACTTGATTTTGCATTTAATTTACGGTCTCTTGTATTGCATTTTCATCTGTATCTCAATGGGACAGATAGGAGACGCTCAATATAAAGGTGCCAGCATATAGAATCCCAGGTTTTTTTTTAATTAAAAACTACCAGTGAAGATAATATATCAGAATCTTACTGATTACTACGTTCGTTTAGAAAAAAAACCGTTCAGAAATATGATAGGTTATGTACCCTTGGTTATACCTCTTTTTGTAGTACGGTCACTCGATATAAGGCCATATTGGACAGCTGTTAAATATGGCCTATTCGAATGACAGTACTATAGTACCTTACTGTACCGCAATACATTTTTTCTTAGTTTCGATTAAATAAAAAGAAAATAAACATTCCCATTTTTATCATAATTTTATTCATTCTTCAAAACATCTTCAAAACAAATGTATAAAATTTTCGAATTAACAAACAATATTTACAAAATAAGCATGAATTGGTTGTAAAGGAAGTATCTAACACTAAGCTCACGTTATCATCATGAACATATTTATGAGTACCTAAAGGCAACTGAACCCCAGAGGTTTATTATAGCGTGCAATACAAATCTTAAGTAACTGGAGAATACACTGTTCTTACATAATTCACTGGTTTGTAGTGTTCCCGTGCGTGCATGCAAACAGGTCTATCTTAGGTGCCCGATTTGCTGGTCGTGGCTCGCGGGCAGCGATGTGGTGCTGCTGTCCCCAACTTTAACTCCCACAACACCTTTTCAGTGGATAAAGTGGCTAACATATTGTAACAAACACTGCCTGTACAACAAAATATTGCTGTGCTCTTTGCTTTATCCGTGGCAATTCTGTCCGTTGAAATCACGAAAAACTCACTTGCTACAACTTCCGAATAACTTGTTTGCTTAGAACTGAAGTTAAATTTAATAAAACTTGAGATTAATAATAAAAAGAAAAAAACTAAGGAATAAAACAATAAATTAAATAACTGACGCTTTGACTTGACGTTGACAAAGACAACTGGCGTGATAGTCCACAAACTAGAAAAATAAGTTTGTACATAAATAGGTTTGTTTGATTTGTTTTATATTTTGATCAAAAACTTCTTGAAAAGTAGTAAAGTTTTCTTTTTTGAAAGATAAGAAATGGCCGTCGTAAAAATCATCTGTTTGATAGCTGTTATCTGTGGTTTAATCTATGGGTTTAATAAGGAATATGTCATCATATTGGCGTTTCCATAGTGTGGTATCTCAGATTATAAACCAAACAAGTTGAAAATCGTATAATCATATTCGTGGCAATATAGAAGTCTCTTTCTATCCGATTAAAGTAGCACGAGGTAGACAGAGAAAGTACGGTATCTGTCAAATAATATTCTGCCTTCACGATATGGTTGGTTGTTTGTTTGTTTTAAAAATTCATCCATCAGGATAGGCAATGGTACTAGCCATACAGCCTAGTCTTTTATTAGTTCTTTCTGTTATCTTTTCAAAAATAAGGCATTAATGCCAATTCTTCTATAGTTCATTTCTTATTTCCAATAAAAACAAGGCAAAAAGCCATTTCTTCTATACATTCTTGTGTAATTTTCAGGTTCATAAAATTCCATGTCCGGGTTAAATCCATGTCAAAGCTCTCCAACCGTGGAGATAATAAAGTCAAATATTGGATTAAAAGTGGCAGGGTTCGATAGAAGTTCTTGAAGCGAAGGCGGGATACTGTCTTTGTAAATATCTTGCAGCTTGTCAATTAATAAAATTCGGTTAATATTTAAAGCGGGACAGTTGAAAATTATATGTTCCAGCGTTTGATTTTCATTTAGAGAGCAATCTGTACATATAGGTGAGTTAATAATTTTCATGCGGTGTAGATGAGCTTTAAATTTACAATGACCAAATCGTAACCTGCATATTTGTGTGAAGAATCTTCTTTTATAAAGGTATTATTCTTAGCGAACCAGGGTTTCTCTCAAGATTCTTATTGATTGCAGCATACCATGCACCTTTTTCTTGTATTATAATTTGACGTTGATTTATCCAGCTTTGTCTAATTTCCTCTTGAATCAATGGGATTAAATCTCTCCATGGAACTGACATTCCTCTGGGTTGTCCAATTAAGCTATTGTTTATTGTTCTGGCAAGGTAGTCAGCTGTTTCATTACCTGACACACCTTTATGTGCTGGAGACCATAAAATTCAATTGAAACATTGGCGTTGTATAGTGTTTGCCACAGCTGTTTAATTTTATAAATAATATAATTTGTACTCAGAGTGTTATTCTTTAAAGCTGATAAAACTGACATACTATCACTAATAATAAGCCATTTAGGGAAAGAGTGATTTAAATTGTTTATATATTCTAAAGCGGCTTGAATTGCTGCAGCTTCTGCCGTAAATATACTGCAGGTTTTGGTAGTTTATATCCATTTCCTGTCTTCAAGGCACTGTGATAGTATGCAAGAGAGACACCTGTATCAGTTTTGAGCCATCAGTGTAAATATGCTGGTATTTTGGCCATAATGATAGTTTCTCATATAGCTCTTCTCTAGTTCTAATGGAGTTATCTATAACTATATTCATATTGCAAAATTTGCTTTCAAAAGCTCCTTCGTAACATGCCAACTTGTCAGATTTGTGAATGTTATGCCTTTCATCATAAACTTTTATTTCAGAATAATCAAGCAGAATGAAGGGAATTTAATTGAAGTAGATGCAGAGGCCAAAGTTTGATTTTCAGCGATTTTCTCTAATAAGGAATGGTGAGTAAAAGAAAATAATTTCAGTAGAAATCTAAATTTAAGATATTTAAATCTTAACATCAATGGAGGTATATTGCATTCAACTTGCATAGAAACAATAGGTGTTGTTTTCATTGCACCTGTTATTAAACGTAAATTTTTATTCTGTAAAGTTTCTAACTTTTTAACCAAAATAGGATTGGAAGCATAACAAAGAAAACTATATTCAAAGTGGGAACGTACCACAGACTTATATAACATAAGTAAAACTTTAGGATCAGCCCCCCATGATGTTCTAGCGAGGATTTAAGAACATTAAAAGCTCTAGAAGCTCTATCTGACACATAACTTACATGCTTATTCCATGATAAATTTCTAGTAAAAATTACTCCAAGAAATTTTGCTTCATCCTCTACTGGCAATAAGCTACCATCATAATATATATGAGATATTAAAAGTCTAGATCTACTAAAGATCACAACTTTAGTTTTCTCTAGACTAACACTTAAATGTAAATAATCAAAGTATGTTTTTAATCTTTCTAATGCTAAATTTAATTTGATTTCTGTTGCTTGCATGTTAGACCCAATACAATATATAGCTAAATCATCAGCAAATTGTAAATTTCTTACTTCGGTACCCAGTATACTATTTAATTTATTAATATACAAGATGAACAGCAAAGGACTTAAAATTCCACCTTGACAAACACCTAAATATGACGATTGTGGTCCATATAAATTATTTTTAAACTTGACATATACTTGCCTACCATTTAAAAAGTTGAATATCCAACTAATTAATTTTCCAGGTAAACCTAACAACTGTAACTCCGCAGCAAGCACATGGTGATTAACATTATTGAAGGCTCCAACAATATCAAAGAAGACACAAACAACAAATTTATTAAATGAGAAGGAATGATGAATGTCAAGAAAGAGATTATTCAAACTTTCGATTGCAGAGTGACCACGTCTAAAACCAAACTGATTTGGAGGTAATAACTTATTAGATTCTATAAAAAATTCCAGTCTTTGTTTTAGTATTTGTTCAAAAACTTTACCTATACAGGATGTTAATGCTATAGGTCGATAAGAATTACAATTATCCGCATCTTTACCAGGTTTCAAAACTGGAATTAAACAATCAACCTTCCATTCAGTGGGAATTATGTCATTAGACCAAAGAAAGTTAAATATGTCCAAAATCATTTTTTTGACAATGAAAGATTTTTAATAACTTATATGGAATATGATCTAAACCAAAAACAGTATCTCTTCTAGAGCTAAGTGCACTAATAAATTCATTTAAAGTAAAAGGTGTAATTAAATAATCATTACCACCAGTGACTGGAGAGTTAACAGTAGTAGTGACAATATTTGGAGAAACGGTTGTGTACTTATTTAAAAATGCTGGTATCCAATCTGTGTTAGAAGACCGTATCACATTACATTCAGAAAAAGATTTATTAAACATGCGCATTGTTTTCCATATTACAGACAGAGGTGTTTGCCGGTTAAATGTTTCACACAAAGCCATCCATGAAGCTTCTCTTTCCTTTTAATGGTAAGTTTTTAATAGCTTGTTGTTTTTAAAATAGATATAATTTTCTAATGTTGGGTCATTTTAAATTGAATGTAAGCAGCTTTAGAATTATTTACTGCTAAAGTGCAGGCATTATTCCACCAAGGCAAACGTGGTCTTTTCCTACGTGTTAAATTTGGCTGCACTGAATTATTTCTGGTTGTGGGATTAGCCTCAAATGCACAATTTAGTAGTAAAGAACAGAGATTAGAATAGGATTCCTGGGGTCGTTCAAAGTCAAAGTTAAAAGTAGTTAATTTGTCACTAACTATTTCTTGATATTTTTTCCAATCAACATTTGAAAAATTTGGACGGATATAATTTCCTTGATTTAAATTGGAATTGTTAATTCTATTTACAGAACCAAGGATACTAGTAACAGTGGGAAGATGATAACTCCCATTGGATCATCATGAACTGACCAGCTACAACGTAATGATAATGAGGAAGAAACGAGAGTAAGATCCAATGCATTTGGTTTCCACATGTGAACCCACAGTAGTTGCTTGGCCGTCATTAAGGAGGCATAAATTATTATCATCAATCACATCTTGCAAAATTATACCACGCGCATCAGTTGACGTGCAACCCCACGAAGTACTGTGTGCATTGAAATCCCCAGCCATAATAAGAGGCCCCGGTACAGATTTAATCAAACTATCAAGACGGGAATAAGTAAAGTTGGAAGGAGAAGCCAACGTGGGACTATAGAAACTAATTATTGTAATAATTTCATTGTTGAAATGTAACTGAACTGCCAAATTTTGTAATGAGTTATCAGAATATGTGTTTAACAAATTGTAACGCAAATTATTTTGTATTAATATAGCAACACCATTGTGTTTAGTACCTATATCTAATCTTTCGATGTTAAAACCTTTAATTTTAATTTTTTTCCCTGGTTTTAACCAGGTTTCAGAAATAAGTGCTACATGAATATTATTATTATATAAAAAATAAGTAAAAGCATGTAAATTACTAGACAAACTTTGAGCATTCCATTGAACAATATTTAACTGATCCATAAATTAGAATTTACTTAGTTTTATGGTCTGTAGTTTTATTGATACTGAATGAATCAAGTAAAGCGCTTTTTATACTTTGAGTAGAGATTGGGATGGGATTTTCAGCATCTTTACTAGCTGAAATAATTTTTATAATTGAAGAAATCAGAAGATTCATGAATTGTTCCGATTTAAACAATTGTTGGACTGGGTTACAGATGTAAATCAACCGGTTTAAAACGTTTAAAACCAAATTTCGCGGTTTAAAACCTGAAATCAACCGTTTTCAACCGTTTAAAACTCGCCTACAAAAAAAAAAGTTCTGTGTTTTACATACACATACATACATACACAAATCACGCCTTTATCCCTTGCGGGGTAGGCAGAGCGTAAACAGCCGTAGGTACCTACAACTACAATACAGCCGCTATCGCCACGTCTGACTAATATTTCAGGGCCGTTGTAGAAAAATCGTGCCGAAATGCAAAAAAATTTTTGCCGAGTAGGTACTTAGGTATGAATTTTTGTATGGAACATCCAAATTATTAATATAACCCTGTATATACAAAATTCGGTGTTTCCAACGATTTTACACTGACTTTCTCATCATAGGTTACCTACGCTCGAGCCTCGGAGCGACAAACTAGGTAATAAACCCGCAAAATCACATCATTAATCCATTTCAGTGATCCTTACCTTTGTAATATTACGAAAATGTATTAAAATCAATAAAACATTGTTATCAACCATCCGCCGTTTTAAACCGAAAAAAACGGTTGTTTATGATTTAAAACGGTTTTTTTTTCGTTTAAAACGATTTGGTTGAATTGGTTTTAAACCGGGCTTACATCTATAGACTGGGTCTACTTTACTTTTTAGTGGGGGGAAGTTTTTGTTATTAAAAACTTCAGAATACGAGGCCCTGCGCATCTGAACTTTTATCTCCTCTGCTTTTTGAATTTTCACTGGGCATGATTTGGCAATTGCAACATGTTTTCCTTTGCAGTGAACACAGACTGCTTCTTCTGGCCGTTTTACGCAATCTTTATAATTGTGGGAATCACCGCAGATTGAGCACCTCTGGGCGTTTTTACAGAATTTACCAATGTGCCCAAAGCGCAGGCATCGCAGGCATTGGCTCACAGGAGGCGTGTATGGCCTTACTTCGAAATACCAGCTGTTAATATCCACATAATCAGGAAGTACTGCACTAGCGAAAGTTATCGATACCGCTTGTGTTGGTACCAAGCAGGAGTTACCTTCGTCGTCTTTGGAACGTCGCATGAATCGGCGTACAGATACAACATTTCTGCAACTAGAAATTCCATCATATATTTTTTGTTGCTCATGTATGTTGGAACGTTTGTTATTACCCCTGTCACTTCCGTTAATCTTGCTGGAATAGTCGCCCTCAACTTTAGCTCTTTTGAGACTTGACATTATTAAGAGCTGCATTTGCTAACCCTGGTCGCTCAAATATAACCGCTATTTTGTAACGATTGATTCTTTTCAATTGCTTGATACCTTTGTTACTAAGCTTCAATGCGCTTCCCAAGCCCATCAAGTCTCTCTCACCTATCGGTGTCTTGTCGTCCGCGCTCTCGTAAATTACTATATATTCGAACTCACCGCCATCCTCCGGATACTGACGAATGTAGTTTTCGGTTTTATACGGCTTGTATTTGTCTACATCGTCGTCGCCCGCATCATCGCTCATAGCGGGGTCCTCTCCTTCGCTTCCTCCATCGTTTCCCTTTTTACGTTTGCTTTTGCGACCCATGGCTGGGCAGCAAAGCTGTGTTGCTTTTTTATTGCACTATTAGAATATAAGTTACTAGTAATTAAATTTACTAAGAAATTCTCAGTTTATTCTGCAAAAAGCAATTTTAAAATTTTCTTTGAAAAATTTTCAACCTCTCGATTCAAATTCCCGCCAAAGAATCCCGATATGGTTGGATTATAACTGCTAGAGCTGTGACCTGTCAATCAAAACCTTAAAAAGATCGATTCAGCTGATATCGATATAAATTGTAGGCGATGTTGCCATAAATAATAAATAAGCTTCAGCTACACAATACTAGATGGCGCAGTCAGTAACAAAAAAGTACTAACTACTCAAAATTAGATGGCGTTAGCAAACTAGATGGCATTGTTACAAATTGTTAGTTTACACTGATTTTAATCATAATTTCTTAATTTTATTTACGCTTTTAAATACTTCATTTATATTTAGTTGACATTCTAAAAGTATTCTTTGTGAATCTACATGGAAATTAAAATTTTGAATCTTTGCCAAAACGGACAAAACGGACAAAAATATTGGGAGGAAACCTTTGTTCTCAATTCTCAATTCTTTATTTCTGCATCACATGTTGTACTTACAATAGATCTTAAAATTAACATTTGTCTTATTACCCGGAGGGCGTTTCAACTAGGTTTCAACCTAAGGTTTCAACCCTTGATATGATAGTTCAAAACTTTCAAGCCAATCTTGAATGGAATGCACATTTTGTTAATACCTTTCCGGTATTGCTGGTTATCTTGGTATTGCTGGTTGATAAATGACGCCCATATCATAACCAGCAATGATGCAGCAATGTTTTCCTATTCTGGCGTCAAGACAGGCTTAGTAAAAATATTTCGATATCTACCCGCGTAGTGCGTAGCGCGTACGTAGCACGGTCGATAAGATTCGATAAATAGAGAAGACATCAACGTCGTCGTCATTAGTAATGATCTTGTAAACCACAAGAAACCGCTATCTATAATAGTGACAAATACCATTTAGCTAAGTGATTGGTGAATAAATAAGTCATTAACTAAATACAAGCTTGTTAAAATTTCTTCATGATCAATTTCTAGTATCGTTTCTTAGTTTAGCAAGACAAGATGTCTCTGAATTTGTGTGTTTTACTCTTGTTCGGTAAGTTAACTTTATCCAAGTCATCTTAGAATTAATTTACTTTCCGGCATGCTATGCCGGCATGTACCTATAGGTATTTAGTATTCTTTGCTACTACCTACTTATTCCCTTAAGGCACCTGTTTTAATAAAGTCCGAATGAACTGGTACTACCTATTAAAACTGTACTAAGACTAGACTATGCTAAGACTGTACTGGACACTCCAATTACATCTGACGAACGTTTAGACAGCAGAAACCGCAGCAGGCGTTATATTTTTTATATCTACCTATTTGATGAGTGAGTAATACATAAAACAATTTTCAAAATGTTCAGTTTGTCTAGTAGGTAAAGTAAGTAGAAGGTAAGTAGGTATCTACCTACCTATCTAGATTATTTTTTAAATCCTTTTTTCAGCATAATCAACAAGCGTTCCTCGGTTTTTCAACAGATGGCGTTGTTACTTTATAAAAAAACTCCCAAAAAAGGGAAAAAGCAAAGATTTTTGAAAAATGAATCCTATCTAGGTCGATTTATCGACCCCAAAAACCCGTCTCCGAAAACTCCTATTTTCGAGATTGCGTGAGAAATTGTTGGGAGCCGTTTCCGAGATATACAAACTTACTACGTGTTACCAGAGTCAAAGCGCAAACCAATCTTGAACCCATTTTTTATTTATTTACAGCACCGCTTGTCTTCTGCGACATCCAGCAAGCGCCGAACACCCTCGTGGACCCTGACTACTGGGATGTGGACGAGGACTACTACATGCCCGCCAATGTCCAGTACGATGGATTCGACTTGACCCTCACCAAGGTAAGGAAATCTATGAAAACGAGACCAAACCTAAAACTAAACATGTTTGTAGCTGCCTATTTATTTATTTATTAACTGTTCGGGAAACTAACAGCATATTATAGAAATCACAGCTAATAACAAGTTTCCACCTATGGGAATAAACTAGAGATAGCAAGTGTAGATATCTTATAAATAAAGAAACAGTGATCTAAACAAGCAAGAAAAGAAACAAAATAAAAAAGAAAGGTAATCTAACACTGATCTCTATTATCTAAGGTAATATAGATCAGTGTAATCTAATTAATGATAAATGACACTCGTAGCTAAAAATTCGGTTGCAAGTAGGAATACGTTTAAGAGTAGTGGAGCACTGCTCAATGTTTGGAGACAGCTCATTAAAATCTGCTGGGTGGGGCACGAAGCAAAAATGAATTGACACGATAATTTGTTCAAACGTTTGGCACATTAGCTTAACCGTCCGTCTAAGTCGACGACGGCAAAACCTAAGTGAAACTTTTGAAAGTAATTCGGGACTATCGATAGTTCCTTTTGCAATTTTCATTAAGTAGCTTAGATCGCTAACCCGACGTCGTAGTTGTAAAGGTAGAAAATAAGGTTGCTATGTAAGTATTGTCGGTGTGCGATTTGATGGTATTGTCTTTACTTTCAAATGCCATCAGATCGCGCATGGATTAGGTTTCTACACAGACTCAATTAAGTCCTACTTACCTACGCTTTATATGTGCGTGAGATTTACGTTAAACGGTTTCATAAAAAATGCGTGCAATAGTAGGTGTACTACACCTGCCTACTTGCTTAGGTTTCACTATAGACCTATATAGGTCTAGTCAAGCGGAAGCGGCATCCGCTACCTAACATACCAATACCACTCTACCTATCGGGATACCGCTGCCCTCATCTCCAGTGCTAAAATGCCTTAAAAATCATTGCTCATAACAATAAACTGTCTGTCTGGCTGTCTGTCTCGCTGTCTGTCTGGTTGTCTGTCTGGCTGTCTGTCTGGCTGTCTGTCTGTCTGTATGTCTGGCTGTCTGTCTGGCTGTCTGTCTGGCTGGCTGTCTGTCTGGCTGTCTGTCTGGCTGGCTGTCTGTCTGGCTGTCTGTCTGGCTGGCTGTCTGTCTGGCTGTCTGTCTGGCTGGCTGTCTGTCTGGCTGTCTTTCTGGCTGTCTGTCTGGCTGTCTGTCTGGCTGTCTGTCTGTCTGGCTGTCTGTCTGGCTGCCTGTCTGGCTGGCTGTCTGTCTGGCTGTCTGTCTGGCTGCCTGTCTGGCTGGCTGTCTGTCTGGCTGTCTGTCTGGCTGGCTGTCTGTCAGGCTGTCTATCTGGCTGTCTGTCTGGCTGTCTGTCTGGCTGTCTGTCTGGCTGTCTGTCTGGCTGTCTGTCTGGCTGCCTGTCTGTCTGGCTGTCTGTCTGGCTGGCTGTCTGTCTGGCTGTCTTTCTGGCTGTCTGTCTGGCTGTCTGTCTGGCTGTCTGTCTGTCTGGCTGTCTGTCTGGCTGCCTGTCTGGCTGGCTGTCTGTCTGGCTGCCTGTCTGTCTGGCTGTCTGTCTGGCTGCCTGTCTGGCTGGCTGTCTGTCTGGCTGTCTGTCTGGCTGGCTGTCTGTCAGGCTGTCTATCTGGCTGTCTGTCTGGCTGTCTGTCTGGCTGTCTGTCTGGCTGTCTGTCTGGCTGTCTGTCTGTCTGTACATAAAATTACATAAAATTTCATGATTAATAACTTTCTGTTATTTTCAGCGCGTAGCTGTCTCAAACAATGAAAACTTCATCCTATCGCCTCTGGGCATCAAGCTGGTGCTGTCTCTGCTTGGCGAGGCGGCGAGCGGCAGCACTCAGGCTGAGATCACCAACGTCCTGGGCTTCGAGATGAACAGGACCGCTGTCAGGCACAAGTTTTCGACACTCATTCGTTCACTGGAGGTACCTACGTATTACCGAAGTATCCATGATGATGATAGTGATGATCTCTCCAACCGATTTCGGCCATGGCGACCACTTCTTCTCCTAATCAAGTGCTTTAACCCAATAAGGACAGGCCACGATAGACAATGGTCAACACCACCTATTCATAATTATCAACAAAAAATGTTCAACGCAAGGCCGACTATCGAAGGAGCTACTTTTCTGAAAAGCCTAAGCACATCTTTTCGTTCACTTTAACAAGTTAAGCTTAGCGTTTTTACCTCCTCGTAAAAGTTTGATATGCGGGAAAAAGAACTAAGAGGAGTTAGATGGCTATAGATGCATAAAAAATTACTGCGTTCATAAGATTTTCTTTAGGTACAGACTTCTACAAAACCTACGTTTCCGTTCTTCAGAGCAATTCCTCGCAATACATCCTGAACTGCGGCAACAGAATCTACATGGATGACATAGCATACCCCCGACAGCGCTTTGCAGCCATCGCTAAAGAGTTCTATCATACGGAGCTGAAGAAGATGAGCTTCAGCTGCCCCGCGCTGGTAGCGGAAGACATCAACTCCTGGGTCGCGAAGCAGACTGATGGACACATTCTCAACTTGGTTACTGAAGGTGGGTCTGGCTTATGCTTTGAACTGTTTGAGTTCACATGAATACATGAGTGCCGTGTGGTGCCGACTAAGGCTAGCATCATCCCACTTCAGGTACCTAATGGGCAGCACTGTTCTCAGTGAATGAAACATCTTGCACTGCGCTCGCCAATCCGCCTGCCAAGCGTGGTGGGTATGGCAATACTTCTGAAAGGGGAGGCCCGCGTCCAGCAGTGGCCTGTTGTGGCTGTAGTAGTAGAGAATGATATTGATAAGAGAATGTAAAAAAAAAAAAACTTTGTACTGTTCTTTATGATTTTTTTTGATAACCCTTTAAAATAATATTTGTTTCAGATGACATCGCCGGCAGTATGGTCTTGATCCTGAACACGTTATACTTTAAGGGGACATGGACCCGTCCGTTCAACCCAGTGAATACTAAACTTGGGACCTTCCACGTAGCACCGAACCACGAAAAGAAAGTCCCGTTCATGCACATAGAGGACAAGTTCTATTACACAGAATCTTCTAACTTCGACGCTAAGATCTTGAGACTGCCGTACTTGGTAAGTTTAATGGGAAATGGAAATATTATGAACTTGTGTTTCAGATGCTGAGACCTAAGCTGAGACAGACAGATAAGAAGCAACCCCGAAGCCTAATTTCCACTCGAGCACAAGAGAAAAAGAATTTGAATGGAAAGGCTACACTACAAACCACGACTTTGTACAATCTGTAGGTACTTCGAAAAAATCCGATAAACCACTAGCTGCAGTTGTGGTCGTAAAACGTGGTGTAATAAATACTATCCTTGCTATTATACTTAAACTATTTCAGTGATATACATAGCAACAGTACCTACTAATAGATGTCGCAGTTTTCAAATTAGTTACTTGGAAAGGCGAAGTATAATTGCTGACCTACCGCGGAAAAATCAAACCATTTTTGAATCAGTTATCTAATCACTATTCTTTTCGACTTGTTCCAGGGCAACAAGTACGCCATGTACATCCTGCTGCCCAACTCCATAACCGGTCTGCCCAGGCTGATGCACTCGCTGAGCGGTCTACATAAGGAGTTGGAGAACCTTCACGAGCACACGGTCAACGTGGCGCTGCCTAAGTTCCACTTCGACTATACCGTCCTGATGAACGACGTTCTCAAGGAGGTAAAACACGAGCAACTTATTTACATCCGGGTGAGCCTCGCTCCCACCAAATAGTCAGGTGTAGTTTTAACGGTCCGGGACCGGAAAACATAGAGTCCAGCAGAAAAAAAAAAAGCAACTTATTTACGAGTTCATACATACCTACACAACATTAATCACGCATATATCCCTCGCGGCGTAGGCAAAGTGTAAATAATCGTCAGTATAAACGGCCATTTACACCACATCTTTACATCATTCAGATGACTGTCTATCACCACCATAGAGACAGGTTGTCAGCCTGTCGCCTAAAATTGCAATACAAATCAACTCTCAAATCCCTTAGTCGCTTCTTACGACACCCACGTGAAAGATATGGGGTAGGTAATTCTATTCTAATCTGGCTCACGGCAAAGTCAATCTTTAGTTGTTGCTATTATACCATTTTCATTCCGTGGTACGGCCTGCTACTTGTAGTTGGCGGTTGTAAAACTCTGACACTAGGGTTCATCGGGTCGCTGGACGACTCAGTATTTCACACGAAGAGAGAGTGACTCCGTGATAATGAAATTACCTATTAGTTAGATTCATGTCATGACTATAATTTCGTGCACTTAGATGACTGACAAGAAAATTACGAGGAAGCTCTCATTTAGTCGGAATCAATTTACTGCACAACTCTAAATTAAATAATCTAGACACGCGATAGCGTATCCAGCCTAGTTGAAGCTAAGAACTGGCAGGCATAATATTAAATTAATTTTATACATAGGTATATCACGCCTACATTGCTGACTGACTGCACTGCCAACTTGCGGCTCTGTAAAAACGGCCATTTACACCACGTCTGACAAAACTTTTGGGAGTCATTCAGAAGACTGTGTATCACCGTAGTAACAGGTTGTCAGGCTGTCGCCTAAAATTGCAGTACACATCAACTCCCTAAGTCACTTCTTACGACACCCACGGGAAGATATGGGGTGATTCTTTCTAAGCCGTCACCACGCAGTCTTATTCTTATTTATTAAATTAATAGACAACAAAACTCGTTTCAGCTGGGTATCAGACAAGCGTTTGACGACACGGCGTCGTTCCCCGGTCTCGCTCGCGGACAGAGCCTGCTGCAGCGGCTGCATGTGTCCAAGGTGCTGCAGAGGTCCGGCATTGAGGTCAACGAGCAAGGCAGCATCGCCTTCTCAGCGTCAGGTAAGTGACAGTGGAGTCAATATTGCAAAAGTATTGCATATGCCATACAGGCCTGCCTATCCATTCTCCGTCCCGCGAGATATGTCTTCCTGGACCATGCTCGGGTTGCTGTGGAAATGCTTAGGAAACATGGAAGTTCCACTCATCACAAGCATTCTTCATTGACTTCTCACTGCGAAAGAGCCTGCCTAATGACTGACTGATAAGCACAACTAGATTAACAGAATTTGGATTTGCAATCCGCATATAGGTACTACCTGGTTCACAAAAGAAAGGGATTGTAAATGGCGGATTTGTGTAAGAGCCTTAGTGCGATGTAGAAGCATGATCTCCGGCCGCCATTTTTAATCCGTTTCTTCTGTGAACCAGTAGGGCTAGCATATCGAGCGCGACTTCGCTTTGTCGCGCTCTATCTCTACGCCGCGCGAGTTATATCCATACTTGTTTCCGTCTTTAGAAAATCCGCATTTTGCTTTTCAGTTGCTGGTCTAGAAGATAAGTTTGGTGAGGACACGTGGGTGGTGGTGGACAAGCCGTTCTTCTTCTTCATCCAGGACGAAACCACGAGGCAGCTGCTCTTCACCGGCAGAGTGGTGGAACCCCCACTCCCTGCTAGTCACTAAGATTACAAGCTACAAACTGACATACAATATAATTCAAATCAAATCAGTTGCTATGTTAAAATCAGTGGCGCTACATCAAACAGAATTTGGTATCAACCGAAAAACTATTTTAAGTAAGTTGTGACGTTAAAGGGGTATTAACGTATCAACTTAGAATGGTTTTTCAAATAGTTTCAATAAGAAAAAAGGTAATGAGCTGATCTCATAAATGAGTAGGTTGATGTGCTGCCAATAAGTAGTTCTTGGTGATAATAACTGACGTCGGTAATGTGCATTATCCTAAATTATTTTTCAAAGAGCTCTTTCTGAATTCGTCTCTTTCGTCACAATTTATACAAACTGGTTCTAGATAAGTACAATTAACAAACCGCAAATTGTTTTTTCATTATCTGATTACCATTGTCTTCTAATTGCGTATAGTATAGGTAGGTATTAAAAATGACTTGCGATAATGATAATTAATAATAAATTAATACAACAATTTGAAAGTGACATATCCAACTGTTTAATTCTAGTGGAGCGAAGTAGTAGTTTATTTTACGCCTAAAACCTACTGCATTTGTGTGTAATTTGTTTCAGACACTGATAATTTGTGGAGACACCTTAGGCGAAGCGGATTTGGGCTTCCTTCCGAGTCCTTTCCGTCTGATGCTCTTGCGTTTAGCTGTTGTGAATGCTGTGCCTTCTTTATAATCATTGGGTTTAAGCCGCATGCCGTTTCCATAGTTCGCAATTTTAACTTTGCGACTCTTTCTTCTAACCATTTTCCTCTTCTTTGGTTTGCTAGAGTCTGATGAAAAGCTTGTAGAAGAGTCACTCTCTGTGCTTGAGTCTTCTTCCTTCATTTTGCCTCTCATATTGGCAACTGTGACAATGGTCGGCTCGAAATCGGTCAAACTCTTTGCTTTTTTGATTTTTCTCTTTACTCGTCCTTTTACTCTTTTCTTTTTAGTCGGTGATGGAATTCCATTTAGTCTAGCTTCACCAGCAGCTGCTGTTTGTAACTAAACAAAAATTTATTAACTATTTAGTCCGTCTTCTA
Organism: Phthorimaea operculella; assembly: GCA_024500475.1. Lineage (NCBI taxonomy): Eukaryota > Metazoa > Arthropoda > Insecta > Lepidoptera > Gelechiidae > Phthorimaea > Phthorimaea operculella. The sequence continues at coordinate 1,383,020 of JANFCV010000034.1, forward strand.
GTACCCTACCGTACTTCGACTACTTAATTACTTGAGCAGCAGCGTTGAGTAGCTTCAATGAAGTCTTAGATAAGAGAACAGTAAAAGTTCCGATAGTCGGAAAATCGGACCTGTCTTTTTGAGACAGTGTTTCTACACTCCTATATTGCTAACATATATAAAACAAACACAGATCTATATAATGTTGTTCAGAGGTAGAAAATCAAGGATATATCAGCTAGCTGGATTCATTGAACTAACCTTTTCATAAAACACGTCGTCGGCCTCCTGTCGGTTGCAGAATTCAAGGATGCGATTGCACACGTGGCGGAGGTTTCTGATGCGCTCCTTCTTCGACTTCCCGATCGGGCATCTGTCTATCTCATCCATTCTGAGCGTTCTACAACAATAACCATAAATGCATATCTATCTACCTACCCTCAGCCCAATTACTTGGGGTTGGCGCAACACGTTTTGTTGAACACAAAATCATGTTGCAAAAGGACCTTTTACGACCGACCTCCTACCTGACGTCAAGCCTCTTTAGGAATGCAATTGTCGGTGGTATTACCGCCACCATACGGTTGATCATAGTCAGCGGATATTGTAGCCATATGGTCAAAAACTCTACGTCGCCTTTTACGAAACACCCTGTGTAGAAAAGGGGTGGCAGAATTCTTAGCTCTGTACCACTATCACTCGGCGGATACCTAACCATAAATGTAACTTATTTAAGATATACCTACCTACTTACAATCTAAGTTCAGGCCCGAAGTAGTGCCATCGACATGCCAAATAAGGCAATAGGTAGGAAAGAAGCAGAAAGTAGCACAAAACTGCGGATTAGAGAATTTCCGTAATGCATATTATAATAGTATTCTTTAATTAACAAAGAATAAATTACCTACTTAGATAACTTAGGATACTCCTACCTAGGCATGTGTTCAATCAAGCCATATGCTGCTACGTGTGCTTTTAACGTAGGTATAAACGATAACTTTCGGTGCTTTTGGTTTGTAAACCATTTGTAGATAAAACTATAGGCATTGGAAAAGCTTAGCAGAGAAAACAATGCATAAATCCACTACTTAACAGAGGAAAGGCAACATACTTTATAACTTTAGGTTTTTGCAAGATATCTTCCTTTTTATCTTTAGGCAAATTCAGCGCTGTTTCCCAAATGCCTTTGAAAAGCTGCCGCCTCTGTACATAACTTTCCTCTTTCGTCATAGGCCGTTCCAGAGGTGACCGAGAAACCATGTCAGTTATAGGATATGTCGTTTTCTGGAGTGATGATGAACTGTATTGCTGTAACAATCATTCTATTAGGGTACTGCATTTTTGGGTTTTGCTGAGAAGCAATTTTGCTACACATTTCGGAAGTTCGGAGGATTTTTGATATACATTTCGGAAGATTTCTGATTTGACAGAATTGCTATGTCCTTGATCGTGTCAAACGAAAATGTCATAAAATATTCAATGTCATGTCGCTGCTCTTTTCTCGCTGGTTTTATTTGCGTTGAGCAAAGCGGATTATACCAAGATAAGATTTAAAAAGTTTTCATAATCTTGTAGAGGTTTGGAGAGGAGACTGCTTGAATGGACCAAAGTAAAATAATTACCGCGTGTGGTTTTTTACCGTGCAACAAGTCGAAGCAAACCGCCTAAGCCCTTCGCTCTTAGTAGGCGGGCGGGCGGCCTCCGGAACGGACGACCCGCTCGACTCATCCGCCCTTCCCGCCCAGCACTCGCGCCTACTCAATATAAAAAAATTAGCGTTCAAACTTAAAATGAAACCATGCCAGAAAAGTACGACTCGAACGCTTTGTGGGTGGCGATCAGTGATGGCGACAGCAACCTGTTTAACGTGTACCCTCGGCAGCTGGCAGAGATCCTCATGCAGGATGACGCCGCCAGGGTCGACGGAGACACCAGCGAGGCTGAGAAGCTCATCCTGCCGAGCGACAAGGAGTACAGGCTCCAGCAGTACTTCATGCTGGTGTCCATGCAGAAGATCTTGGACCCGGAGGAGCAATTATCGCTTCACGACAAATTGGAGACTAAATTAAGGTTGTTACTCTAGATCTCTACCTAGTAAAATTACGAAGTTGAATACCTAACTTCCCGTGTCAGTTTTTGAAGTGGCCACTTGCACTATTTTGCAGGCTGAGATTGAGTCGCGGTAGCACAGCAGGTGAAGGCGACGGCAGTGCAGATGCCGAAAGTTACAGGTTCAAATCCTTCTTACAGTGTAATTTTGCAAATTGTCCAATTAAGGACTTATTTTGTGTTTCACTGTAGGTATCACGTATCACTTCAATAAATAGATTAACAACTCTGTTCGTTGAAACAAATATACTAATCGTTGTTTACGGCACGTATCTACGGTAATTTCGTCGATCCAACTTTCTACACTTTAGCTAAATTGAAAATTTTGATCATACATCGATCGCACAAAGCCACAAAAAGGGACTTCTATTTATCGCACCATAGTTAGAGGATACTTTTAAAAATCGTAACCAATTTTACCTTCTATCACGGGTGGACGTGGCGAGTGGTCTTAGTATAGGTAGGTATGTGATTTATAAGAACGTAATTAGCCCCCGTCGATACAGTGCCTGCCTCAACCGAACACCACATAAGCTAACTAGTACACGTGTTATCGAGGTCAATGTCTGCGAACGAAGCGCGTCAATGAAAAGAACGTAGTCATCTACCTTACCTAACTAACTGCCTAACACCTAGTTGATAAGTAACACCAAAGGTTTTAGGCTTAAAAGCATAGAAAAATTTAATACCTGTGATTTCCACACATGTTGGTATAGTTAGACCAAACTAAAAAAAAAACTTGGAAAACACACGAACACACTCATACGTATAGTCTTTTCAAGAATTCCCTTTAACAGAGTACCATGGAATTAACACACACAGGTAGAAACCCCAAGCAGAATCCCGACAAAAACACCTAGACCTGAAAGCAGATTATCAGATCACTAAGTACCTAGGTCTACGTCTGGCGACGACTGGAACCTTTGCGAAGGAGGCAGGTTAACAACCACTGCACCACATCGGCCGTTAACAATCTACCATCACTTTCTATCTAACATTATGTCGCGTTTCAAAAAATCCACGCAAGGTCATTGATAACTCGTAAAAAATGCGTTCGCATGAAAATTTAGCATGCAAGGTTCTCGTGCGTTACATGCAAACAATAAATATATTCGACATTCAGTCAATAATGTTACAAGGAGCAGTAAATATTGGGTAAAATTATGGATAGACGAGTATGTTATGTATGGAAGTAAACGAGTATGAATACAAGTAGAACAAATAGGTCACAACGTCACAACACACAACACAAGTCAATAGCTAAAGAAATCGGACGAATGCAGACCGAGTACAAAAGCCAGAAATCCATAAAAGTTAAGATTTAAAGGTACGCTTGTACCCTAATCTGTTATCTACTGAACTGACCCTGCATTCTACTGTTCAATAGGCGGCTGACTGCCAGAACCAGGGTTTATCGGGTCGTTGGACGACTTGGTAACCCACTCGAAAAAGAAGAAGGTACAATCAGAAGTCGCGTATACCGCCTAGGATCAGTTGAAGCTATTTACCAATTCACAGTCTTGTTAAAACCGAGATATCTGTTTATATTGATCTCACACCATAAGAATAAATAATAACACTTATGCTCACACTTTCATAGCCATTGCTTTTTAGGAAATAGGTAGACTCCTTTAGCACAGTCTTTAGTCCATGTGTGTTCTGTTTTATGTGTTGATTGTAAGATTGCATGTAGGTAATACCTGAATACTTTCACCGTATCGAGGCGCTATATATGGCAGTGGCCTATGCAACGAAGCTACAGGCTACAATTCTACAGGCGAAATTCGATGTACATTGCGTAGAGGTTAGCCATTATTATCCCATAAATAAACCGGCTACGCACTGTACATCGAATTTTACCTGTAGAATTGTAGCCTGTAGTTTCGTAACATCGAGTACAGGTAGTGAGTGATTGCACCAACATTTCGCATTTGCTAACGAAATTGCACCGGAAATAGCCGGTTAACCTTCAGTTGACGGCTAGGTAGACTAGACAGGTTGCAAAAAGCTCTGTTTTTACTCATGCATCATATAAAATGTATACGAGTGGGATTATGCGCCGTTTACGCCTATTTTCTTTCATGAACTAAGCAGGATATGTAGGTAGCCGTACGGGTCAGTTTATGAGCCTTGGCCAAAGATGATACAAAACTGAACAACTTTTACAGAAACATTTCTTCGAAATATGAAAAATAAATTAGGCCTACCAAGCATGTTGAAAAAGTTTAACTTTTTTCATATTTTGATGAAAAGTTGATTGTTTTAAATGGTTTTAAATAAATACAGGCGACCCCCAATACAAATAATAAAAAAGAACTAGCCGTCAAAATAAAAGTCAGTAGAATAGCCATTGTCAAGTCATTTTCACGTCATTGTAAAAGTGAAGTTTGTGGTTTGTGTTTCGTCCTGTTTCGTAAAAATAAATGTCGTAAACTTGTAAATAAAAAAATACGTTTTTTAAGTTATTTACACAAATTTTATTCAAAAAGCAACAATTAAGTAGTTTATTATTATTATTTTTAAATATATAAGATAGCACCAATTTTCGTTGTCTAAAAATTTTACGTACGTAGTAGGCAGTACAGTATTCCTTCCTTAATCCATTGCGTGCCGCGAAAAGACAATATTACCTTTAAAATGGATTAGAAGGACAGTTTGAGGGTCTATCTACCTAAAGTCTGCTTTGCCTGCCATGAACCCACCTTTCAGGCGTCAGCTCAACATCATGAAGAATTCAGAGGGAAATCAGAGAAAGTCGTAAGTCACAAAGTCGCAAGAAATTTTAGAAAAGTAGTGTTATAAAATACGCTACCTCCGGAAGATTTTCGTAGCATCGTGTTACTGCTCTGCTACGAAACGTAGTGTTGCAATAATTATGCTACGACCGTCAATATGGCCAAAGAATGCTAAATCTTAGTACATTATTATTGAGATACGCTCTACAAGTCTACAAACTTAGTAAAAATTGCAGTAATACGCTACGCTTGAGAGAGTGACGTAGCACTGTAGCACTACTTTGCTACGAAACGTAGAATTTCAAAACATACGCTTCAATAAAAATAATGAAATAACACTTCCCTGTTACGAAATTGTAAAAGCTTAGCGCCTTTTTTGCGCAGATAGGCTACAATGTAGAATTCTGAAAATGATGCTACGAGCGGCATAGTAGTTATAGAACTGAAGTACTATGAAACTTGGTATTGAAGAAATACCGCTACGATCGGGGGGAGTGGCATTAGCACCGTAGGACTTCTCTGCTACGCTCTAGTTACGTCATTTACCGTATTTTGCAATTATATTGTTACTTTAAGGTTAAACGTCAGAGCAAGCCGCCCAAAGTATGTCAATAGATAGCGTTAGTTACGTTATTTTACGTAGGTAACGTGGTATTACTTTTTTTCACAATATAACAATGAATTTTCGAGTAAGCGGCAAACTTCGAAAATAGTTCACTGCTAGGAACAATAATTTAAATACAATTAGTATATTTTTTAAGTAATTCTGTTACATTTGCCGATACAAAGTTACATTTTGCGTTTCTGTATATAGACGAGACTCACTCACACACAGACAAAGCCAGTTTGAAAAAGGAAAGACCAATTTGACACTATGGTTTGAGTTTCACCTTAGCTTTGACAGCCGTTGTGGCTTGCAATTATGTCTGAAGTAGGTTTCGATCCTGAGACTCAGAGCTCAATTTCAGAAAGTGTGATTTGTGAAGTCGCTTACGGAAATCCGTAACACTCGTATCATATTTTCTACTACTCGAACTTGTTAATACCTTGGACGTGTTGGAATTGATTAGGATGTGTGAAATGGAAGAATATGGATGTGTCAGTAGTAGAACGTGTGATACGAGCACATTTAGAAGCAGACTTCCGCATGCGATTATTCAAAAATAGTACTCCTGGATGGTCCTAGCAAAATATTTTTATTTATTGACGTATTTTTATTTATGATTTTTATTTTTATATCGTATGAAATTGTGTAGATGCATTTTGATTACTGATAACTACTTTTACATTAAATAACTGCCACCAACAGTTTTCACGAAAAATGTCGCCAAGATGAGCGCATTATGTCTAACCCTGCAAAAAGTTATCAGGTCTCAAGTAGAACCAGGCTTTTGAATCTACACACCTCGTTTTGGCGTCGGCGTATTTGTGATATTCAGCGTTACATAAGCGTTTTTTCTCGGCAAAACGCGAATGCCACGGTATTGCCGTGATTTTTAAAATTGACTACGCGGCGTAGTAGAAACTTCTCGGTACCTACTCTGAGTTCGACCTACAGAGAGTATTATATTTAGATTTTTATAGAAAACGCTATCCCATAAAGATCACACTCTTCTAAAGTATACCGAAAACTAGAGTTTGAAAAAAGGTACGTAATGTCGTCGCTCTTCACTTGGCTCGTCTTGGCGGGCACCGCTGTGCCTCCAGATAGGTCAGGGAAAAAATTACCCACCAAAACATAAATTTAAAATGGAAGTCAAGTTCGAACGCCTAAAAAGAGTGGAAATCTAAATTAAAGGCAAGTTTTATCATAATTACAACCATAATATTTATTCACTCGATCTTGGCGGTCTTACTCGAGGCACAGCTAATGAGCTTCTTATGATAAAAAGAGCAGATCTTACGGAGCTAATTTTGTGCTTTTATCAGTTTCTATCACAACATTTTAAAACCCGCCAATTCAAATGAAAAATGTTATGGTTTTAATTATGATAAAATTTGGCTTTAATTTAGATTTTAACTCTGTTTTAGGCGTAAGAATTTGGCCTCCATTTCACATTTATATGTTTTGGTGGGATTTCACCTCTTTTTGTTCGGAATGTGATAAAGTAACTACAAACTATTTTTATAATTTTGGTTTGAAATCAGATTTTCAAAAGTAAGTTTTACATGGTGTCATTATGTGTGTAAACTGTGTAAAGTTTCATTCTGTACAGTAGATAAATAGATACCTATGTAGGTACAGGGTGCGGATGTGACTTGAGTAATTAAAAAAGCATCGATTATTAACAAAAATCTAATTTTCATTGTTTCTTTTGCGCGGACTTCGGAAATTTTGAAAATGTAATCGATTTTCAAATAATCAATTAATTCTTATTTTATAAAATCGATATTTCTTTTTCAAATATGTATCAATTTTTAAATAATCTTTATATTTACATTCCTGATACAGGCGGGTCAAAAGAGTGCAGTGTGTAACACTGTGCTCGCTGCTTGTGTTTAGAACTTGGCTGGCACTGTCGTGCGCTTTGATAACAAGGATTTATTTCAATCGTTTTATGAAACCTAAACCATGTTTAGTCTAGGACTTCTAGGTGAGGAGAATATTAGTCTAGGTACCACTCATTTGTAACACTCGTAGAAATAAAAATATATTTTTACTGCAAATTTTATTTACCTTTTTATATTTTGTAGGCACCTTTATAGTTAGATATAAGTGTCGTACATCTGTATATATATTTTATTACTACCACTTCCATTTCGGTTCTTAGTCCAGGTGTTCTAGGTAGGATTACCTACCGTTTGAGCGTTTATTTAAACAATTTTGTAGGTGCATTGCATCCATCTCTTCCCGTCGGTTGCCTCACTGCTGAGGATCATGACTCCGTACACTATCTTTTTTTGGTAATTTGTTCCATGTAGAGCCGTGTTGGTGGACATCTCCATTTGTTCGGAGACTTGATCTAGCTACCGTTCCGCGCATTGTCTTGTAGCCCTCTTTCCCTCTATTTTCCTCGTCAACATCAGTTTTTCCAGATTGTCTAATTCTCTTCTGACAATATGTCCAAAGTACTGCAGTTTCCGGAGCGTGCATTTCGTGGTGTGGACAGCCGTGTGTTTTTTCCAGTGTCAACTCCTCTAATATCATCTAATATGGTCACGTTGGTTGGTCCATAAAGCATGCGACGCCAACACCACATCACGAAGACACCAATTCTCTTTTTATAAACAGCCTTGAGGGTCCAGGATTCTGAGCTACGGCTCAGTTACGGCTGAATATGGAAATTTATAGGTACTATAGGAGGACTTTTGTTTGAAATTGGTTTTAAATTTAACTATATGTACGAAATAATATAACGCTAGTTTTATTTATATTCTCTCTGCGAAATAATTAAGAAATACGATCAAAATCAAGTTTTTGATATTTACATTTTTGAAACTTTTGATTTTGAGTTTTATTTGTGTCAGTCATTGAAAGCTTACGTCAAAATCAGGACCGTTCAGTGAGTTTCATACTGAGATAAAAGAGTTTTAAAACGTATTCTGAGGAGATTTTTATTCAATGTGCTCTAGGATTTCTATGGATCGCACTCACACATACGGAAATTGATCAAATATTTGCATATTTTCTAAAGCTAAAAAAACCTCAGAAATAACTTAAATATCATATTTTTATCAGATTCAATAAATTAAAATGGTCTAATTTACGTTATAACACTATGTTCCATGTATGAAACAGGGTAGTTTTTCTGTCTTTGCCGATTAAAATTTGTATGGAAATCTGCTCTGACGTTGATCCTTAATTCATACTAAATAACCTGTTATTATACGGCCGGTAGGGGTGCGGAAAAATATGCTACGATCAGTAGCATGACGTAGAACTGCTCTGGTACGAAACGTAGCAGTGTACTTTGCTACGACGAGCAACGTGGAGTTACTGACATCAATTTAGATGGTTCTTAGATTTCATCTCATTATTGAGTGAATACCAAATTTTTAAAACATTTAGCGAATTTCTGTTCTTAAGTGTGTGCCTGCGGTATAAAAAAATATAAATTTTCGAAAAAAAGATCTGAAAGTCTTCATCATCTCATCATTATATTATAATCATCCGCAACCCACATTCACCCTCTGCAGGGTATAGGCCTCCTCTATACAGCTTACGGAGTATTTCTCCGGACCATGCAAATTCACGTGATTTCTCTGGCGAATTTGAATTTTGAGTTAATTGAAATAATACCAATGGATATTGAAAACATATCTCAAAAGATAAAAAATGATACCTTTGGCCCTCGTTTCTCACTTATAGTTCCAGAGAAAAACAAGTTTAAAAAAATCTCGCCAGAGAAATCAATCAAATAGGACAGAGAAATCAAACTCGTAACTTTAATTTCGTTATTTGTATCATTTACTAATGTCAGTCATTATTTATCGTGGCTGTTGTCTGCTCGCAGGCTCACCACAGACCTAGCCACCGGGCAGGCTAGCGTGGCTGTTGTCTGCTCGCAGCGCTGTGAGCAGAAGCTGCCACAGACCTAGCCACCGGGCAGGCTAGGGTAGATGTTGTTTGCTCGCAGCGCTGTGAGCAGAAGCGGCAACAGACCTAGCCACCGGGCAGGCTAGCATGGCTGTTATCTGCTCGCAGCGCTGCAAGCAAATGCGGCCACATGCAAAGAGGGCATTCGGAGCGACAATAAAGGAAACAACCGTTTGCTAAGACGAACGTTTATTGACTACGAATATAATGTATTACATGCTAATTATATGATATACTATGTCTAAGTGTGAGTGAGGTGCGCTGCACACTACACCTCCCCCCTTGAAGAAAAAAAAAACGTTTATGATCTGTTTTTTTTTTTTACACTAAATTTTCTTAGATACATAAATAAATCACTATGTTTTTAAACTCGAATGATTTTTGAAATAATAGTTTATACTGTAATTAATTACTGATATGGAAACAAACATTTCATTTTAATAATTTGCAAACAATCTTGGATTTACTAATTTTGAAAAATGTGAAACATTAGTCTATCTTGTTGTTAAATTAAAATATGTACCTATATGTTTTCCTAACACATTGATGATACAAAAATAAATCTTTAAGTCATCATTATGTTAACAAAAGTATACAAAATATATTGAATGTTTCGATTACTCTGAAGTTATTACATACAGCTCTGTGAGTTTCCAAAAACATCTTACTGGTTGTTCATGAATTAGATACTATATAAATTTTAAAAGTAAACAAATAAAGTATTTCTTTTTAAAAAGTCTTAAAAGGAAGTTTTAAGTACATGAGATTTTGTAGATGCAGAAATGTAGACTAATGTATAAAACAATGTCTTATTTGGGTACAGAAATTACTTAACACAATGCTTACTAAATAAGAAATTATATCTTATAACTATTCTATTTAATATAACTAACTTAGGTTGACGGGTCTATTTTTACAATAATATATCAAAATTGCGCATTTTATTAATGACATTTCAAAAAAATTTTTACAATATCAAACCAAATAACATGAAAATTTAAATTTTCTCGTAGTTAAAATTCTCTCATGAATCTATTTTTTTTACCACCAAATATATTTTTATCACTATGTCTCCGATTCCATGCATCATTTATAGAATATCTTTCTGTTCTTTTAATCTGTATTGTTCAAGTACATCACATTTCAACTTCCATAATTTTCAACCATCTATCTTGCATCATACTTACTTACATATCAATAAGTATATTTAAATCATTTTATTTTATTTTGTCGGTACAACTTATACCCTTTGGGTATTTAACCATTTGGGATGGCCAGTCCCAATACTTTTTACACATTTTACATTAAGGTACATTATACATGAGTCGACTCTACACGTACTTTGCGTGTTTATTATTATAATATTTATATTTAATGTAGACAACTTAGTGCCTATCATTGTTGTGCGCACAACTTTATTAACATAGGACCATGGTTTAAGACTATTTATTGTCTCCAACAGTTTAAAACATTGACTGAAGGATCGGTCTCTATTAGGGTCACGATTTAAGATTACCAATATCCCCAACTATCTTCACAGAGGAAAACTCGTTCGCACCATGATCAGATGAAGGGCCGGATCCCTATTGTACCTTATTATGTGTACCGATATTACAATTTATTTCTTCCACTCTCATCTTTCATAATATATATCTTTCCATAACCTAATCAGTACATTATCAACGCATCCAGCTTGAATTCTTTAGTTCAAATAATATGATTTTACCATTGGGTGATCAGTCCAGGGTTTATCAATACTATTGTAACCAAATAATCCCATTCAAAATAAACTATGCTGACAAACCATACACAAATTGTTTACTTTAGATCATGCTAAATAAACTAGCTTACAGCTCAATTTCTAACCTATAGCCATCATATCTTTTGCAAATGTAACTAATTGTACTCATTCTGGCAACAAAAAGATATTTAATACATTTACATACAATACCATCGCAAAAATTCCTTGATCCTACAGACACGTAACTAATTGAATTCTAATTATCACAAAAAGATTTTTAATATGCGCCGAAAACCCTTCATTTCAAAAATTCCATACATTATCTGTTCTATACATACTGTATAAACACTTATTCAACATCCAGTATTAATAATTGTTTTCGTAACAATATTCGCCATAATAAGTTAAGGCTTGTAAAAGATGGAAGAGAAAATACCGAATCTTACAACTAGACGTTTGATTCATATTAATATTCCAAAACATTTACTTAGAGTAGTTTTCTATTACATAATATATTCTTTAAATTCCAAAAAAAAAAATATAGTTACCTACTATTTATCTATTTTACTTGTATCAAACTTTACAAATATCTTTCATCTACAATATTTGACCAAGTTTTACTTTAGATACACTGATAATAAAACTAAAACAAAACTGCACACATTTCTAGACGAAGCGAAGTTATGATTAATATTAACCACAAATAAAAGATAAGTTTTATAAGTTCATTAATATGTAGGTGCGTTATGTTTCATGCCGTATCTATATGCTTAATACATTCATGCATACGATGCATACCTACGTTCTATCAGTGCGCGACATCACACCTGTATCACATGCGGGGTTTACACAGGGTGTACGGAAACATAGCTATCAAAGTTCCCGTAAAAATAAAATAAAAATGTATGATATAGGTACAATACATGTGTATGAATGTAAACAAATAAAACAAAAAAAGTATTTATATCTTATTACCTCTTAAAACTTGTCATATTATTTAGGTACAAAAATCAAACCTACATATAATATCATTGACAAAAATACAATCTGTATGTGTAAGTATGTAATAATAACTTAATTCAGGTCAGAAGGCTATTTAAAGAAACATGCTTTGCTTGTAATACGATACGAATATTCATTCCTCGAAGATTGTAATCATAAACCTTGTTGCTTTGCAGCTCTATCTTGAATTAAAAATGTTTGCAATGTAAGTTAGAAAATACTTTTTAATTATGAATTTACGTTTAAGCTATACTAACTGTTGCTATGCTATCTGACTTTTAATACAGTTGAAATCCTAGTGTTAACTAAAGCCAACATTAAATAGTTACATATTAAAAAAAATGTTACGAACAAAACAATTTGAAGGTTAATAAGAAATAAAAATATTTTATCAAATTCAAAATATGGGTTAAAATATAATAGAACACACAATCACATAGTAAATTTTCCAGCTGCTGAAACTAGGTATATAAATAGGTACATTTTAAACATTTTCTGGTCACAGACACATTACATTTGGACTCAGCATAAGTTTTATAGAACTGATGACCCAATTATTAGTAAGAAAGTTTACAAAAAAATTTAGTTAAGTACAGTTTATAGGTACATGATACGTTACGATATTATATGTAAAAATATTATACAAAATTCTTGAAATAGATATTTACTACGTTTAGAAAGTACATCGAAACAAAGGTATTGAAGTTATGCTTCTATTGAGGGAAAAAATAATCCATCTCGTCATCTTTGACTTTTGTTCATAGGTACTTAGATTTACTTAGGTAGATACATTTTACACAGCTGCAGTTTGCGCAAGCCTAAATTGCTGACCATGCTATTGTCTGCACCAGCGCATCAAAAGAGGTTACACGAGGCATGACAAAGACAATAATGTTAATTAGAAAGAGAAAACAAATCAATTAAACATATTACGATGCAAGTATAATTTCTGATTCTTTTTGAAAAGTTTAAACCACTTACCTAAACTAATACTCATCCCAGTCACTAGTTAACAGTAATCGCAAAATAATTATAAATTATGTTAGTTAGGTATTATTTCATATTTCAGATAAGCCAATTACAGTTTACTAGGTACTACTTTTACTTTTTGTTTATTACAGTGTACCAACCAATTTTTTTTTTAGCAAAGAAACATACTTATATTTTTATACCAAATTGCATTTGAGTTAATAACTTGAATGAAATCGCACAGGTACTAATAAAATAACATAAAAAAACTGATATAAAAGAAACAAACGTCTGTGTAAATCATCTTTTTCTTCTTATAGTAGTTACAAATCCATAATATGCAATTTTCATCATACGTAATAGGTACAGTCTTAATCTTTTTTGCATTAAAATCTTATGAATAAACCCGTTCAACCTTTCTTACATTCTAAATTATATCTAGGTACAGCAAAAACTCTTAGCTGGCTGTTTTTTTTTACGAAAATTAATTACATGCTTTTGTTTTTTATCTGGGTCTCTACTTTAATTCTGTAAAGTAGAATATTGAGAGGACAAAAATTATATAAAATTGCCACTTTTATTTTTACGACCCGATTTGAATATGTATACTAGTGTACTACATTTTATTCTTAAAAATGAACACCACCTATTTCTATACTTTTATAAGACGGAGGCCGAGCCGATCAAAAAAAATAACTGCTATAAAAATGTTACTGGCACTGTGTAATTATGAAACGCACTTTATGTTATTTAATTTACTTAGTCTTTGATTTGAAGTAAATCAATTATCCGGCAACCTCAGCCTTATAAGTAGCTATTGATACATAATAAATATTTTTTTTAGACAACGCGCTGCAGTCGCGTAGTCCGTTTTTAATTAACGAATAAAAAAAGAGTAAAGTATATCTATAAGGAATAACCGACGTAAAATACCTTTAATAAATTCTTCCTGGTGTTATCTTCTCGCAGCTGGGTAGTGCACACATCGTAACCGACGACAAAATGTCCATTCTTGTTAGAAACCATCTCAATGTCCTTCTGGAGAGCTATTCTCGCACTGTGCCGTATCTCCGCCTACCTATCAAAAACCATACCGCTCGTCGACCGCTTTACCAAACCCGAATATTAACCGTATTCACTTGTTTTTACGAACACTCTTCCCTAACGCACGAACACCTGGCATCTACGCATCGACATCTGGACACCAACATTTCGCCCAGCGCCCTGCGACTCATCCTTCCATCCAGGACTCCAACAACTCCCGGCTCCTGGCAGCTCCCCACACACATCCTTCTAATCAATCTAGTAAATAGACTCCTCCATCACTTCTGGCTCCAGTATATCCGTCATATTGATCGAAACTCCTTTCGAGACAAGTCAGTTTTTGGTATCCAAATTGTAGCCATTTTTTTTTATTTCATCAAATTCAATCTTGTTTGCATCTCTCTGGGTAATTCTTTCGGAATCCGTCCTTTTAAAATTTCAGCATCCAGTAGCTTCATAATTTCTAATGTTAGTTAATGCGGTTATGCATTTTCAATCCTGTATTTTTGTCTTCACCACATAAAAAAAATCCGCAACATTTAGGTTTCTCGTTTTCAAAGTCCAAATAATTTTATCAGTCCATAAGAATCACGCAATGTATATCATATTTCACTCGCGTTGCTCAAAGCTGCCGATTAAGGCAGCCCTGGCAGTGTCGCCATGCAAAGAGGGCATTCGGAGCGACAATAAAGGAAACAACCGTTTGCTAAGACGAACGTTTATTGACTACGAATATAATGTATTACATGCTAATTATATGATATACTATGTCTAAGTGTGAGTGAGGTGCGCTGCACACTACACACAGACCTAGCCACCGGGCAAGCTAGCGTAGCTGTTTTCTGCTTGCAGGCTCGCCACAAACCTAGCCATCGGGCAGGCTAGCGTGGCTGTTGTCTGCTTGCAGCGCTGCGATTAGAAGCGGCTACAGACCTAGCCACATAGCAGGCTAGCGTGTCTGTTGTCTGCTTGCAGCGCTGTGAGCAGAAGCGGCCACAAACCTAGCCACCCGGCAGGCTAGCGTGGCTGTTATCTGCTCGCAGCGCTGTGAGCAGAAGCGGCAACAGACATAGCCACCGGCAGGCTAGCGTGGCTGTTGTCTGCTCGCAGCGCTGCGAGTAGAAGCGGCCACAGACCTAGCCACCCGGCAAGCTAGCGTGGCTGTTGTCTGTTCGCAGGCTCGCTACAGACCTAGCCACAGAGCAGGCTAGCGTGGCTGTTGTATGCTCGCAGGCTCGACACAGATCACAATTCGGTTCGCCAGGTCAATTTTTTTTATGCCTTATTTTGATATTATAGATCATTCTAAGAAACTATTTTCGATATTTTGAAAAGATATTATTTATTTCTATTTTAAATATTTTTTTAAAGTTTTGAGGTTTTACTCAATCACTAGGCTGCATATTCACAATCTCTTTGCCTACACCTGGTCTTTAAAAATAATAATAATGGCAATCTATGGATAATCAAAACGTCAAACAATTGTCAAGTGTACAGATAAGTAGAGATGTAACCTCACAACCCGTAACGGCTTATCGATATCGATATTTAGCGTTGGCGTGAGTAAATATTCAGTAAAATTTTATTAACACATTTTAAGTATTGAACCGGGTCTATCGCGATAATTATTTAGGTAAACCTTTATAATTTACCTGTGTCCCGACATATGTGGGTAGCAGAAGAACTCGTCGCCCACCGCCTAGATGACATCTCGCTGGGACCTTAGTCAACCCGCGACCACAACACATTAAAACTGTGTTGAAACGTCGGGACACAGGTAAATTATAAAGGTTTACCTAAATAATTATCGCGATAGACCCGGTTCAATACTTAAAATGTTTGAAAACAATCGCGAGTGCTTCAAAAGTTAAAATTTTATTAAGCTTATTTTAGGAGCTTGTTATTACCTACGACTCGAGTTTAACATTACCATATTTGCAAAATATTGGCATTAAGACTCTAAAAGCTACTAAGTGAGTAGGTTTGCCGACTGCCTGTGTCAGAGGCTTCTACTCTAATAGTAATCAAATTGAAATACACTACGTTTGACAAAATTTTTGAGAGTCATTCAGAATACTAAGTATGGCCATAGTGACAGTTTGTCAATCTTCCACCAAAAAATTGCAATACACACCAACACTCAAAAGTCGCTGCTTACGACACCCACGGGAAAGATATAGGGTAAGCTGGCACCACACGACAGCATTGTTCCTTGTGAATAAACAACACTTTGCACTACGCTCACCGATCCGCCTGCCAGACTAGGTGATTATGGGAAATAATACCCCCAATATGTAAAGGCCAATACTTGCTGTGGCTCCATGGCCAGCAGTGGACTTTTGTAGCTGTTATATGTTATGGTTCTATACATATTTATAAAAGTGATATGCTTTGAAAGGGAACGTTATCCAATAATAATATACAAAAAATATTTTTAGCATTTATTCTTGATTCATCACATATGAAGTAAATTCAAGCAGACAAACGCAAACGCATACGCAGGAGACACGTCCTTAGCAAAAAAAGCAACTTTGCACTGTTCCATATGTTATACACAGCAGTACTGCAAAAATACTAGAAATACTCCGTGTTTATTTGTGCACGCCATTTTTCCAACAGCCATTCCAAAATGGGTACCAATAATATGTACGGATAATCACTTGAAATTATTCTCGCACAAAGGTATAGAACAGCGCTTACCTCCCATCTTAAACAAATAGAACACACATAGTTAGATTTTATTTTAGTTTAAAATATTGATTATTACGTCACGAATCAAAACAAAAAAAATGGTTTGATCTAAGCTACACATAGGATCTTAAACAAATATCGATAAGTAATGAGCAGCACTATTGTTTACTTCGGCACCACAATTTGGTACCGACTTTGTTTGAAATCATACTATTAATATAGCCGAATACTAATATTTTTCTATAAAATGCATTATTTAAAAGCTAAATTGCGATAAAATACACATTTTTTTGTACTTACGAGGTTTGAAAAATAGCGAATTTTGCCTTAGAACTCATATTTGTGGCCGACCACGTAAATGTCAGTGTTTTCAATATTTATCACAGCCACAACGCCAAATCTATCACTTTTCCAGCGACAGGAGGTCGCACTAGACACTGTTCACAATTTTTTCTCGTAACAGTCGTTGTAAAATGCGTATTTTCTTTAAAATATAAAATTTTATATAAACACAAAACAACAACAAACGATTGACGGATAATGCAAGAAAGACAATGTCAAATTACCATAATACAAACTCGTTGTTTTTTTTTCTCAGCTAAGACAAAAGGTCTATTCAATATAAACCGTAAGGTTCTATTTCAGAAGGTCAAATAGAGGTCATCGAAGGCAAAATATTTTATTAAAATTTCTTAATTAAACTTAAAATAATCACCAATCTAATACGTAGATATTGTAGATAAAGTGTAAATCTCGAAACGGTTTTGAGATTTTAGTTGAAAATGACCTTGTTAGCATACCGAATTGTATAACTTCACCACATGTGGTAATTTTGTTGAATAAATTGAATTGAATTGACCTAGTCACTGGGCAGGATAGCGTGGCTGTTGTCTGCTCGGAGGCTCGTCATAGACCTAATTGATTTTACGGGCAACTTTTTTTGACTTTTCTGGCATTTTCGCCAGAGAAATCAATGCCAGAGAAAGCAAAAAGTAGTGATTATTTAGAATAACCCTTAAACCGTAAAAGCGAATATAATCGTTATTACACAACCAGCTCACCACCAGAAAGCTACGTTTCTTTAACAAAATCACAACATTATGACTGATCAATTAATTATTAACTTTACCAGAGAAATCAAATGTATAGGTGTACCAAAGCCAGAATAACACTTGATTACCTCGATGAATCTAAAATGTAACATCGAGTCACGAGTGCACACACCTCCGCTGCTGCGGCTTTACTGACTCTTTTGAGCGGCCGGGATGCCGACAGCGTACCTACAAAGACTAGTGATGTGTGCGATGTTTTTTACGCGCCAGAGAATCCCAGGATTTTACTCGGACAGAGACATTTTATTCTGTAACTCGCTAAACTGTTATAAAAGTATGGTTAAATATTAATTGTAGT
The DNA here is from genome assembly GCA_024500475.1 of Phthorimaea operculella. Classification (NCBI taxonomy): domain Eukaryota; kingdom Metazoa; phylum Arthropoda; class Insecta; order Lepidoptera; family Gelechiidae; genus Phthorimaea; species Phthorimaea operculella. Next base: position 1,401,237 of record JANFCV010000034.1, read on the forward strand.
TAAACTAGAACATATAAAAGGTCTGTGAACATCGTCACAAATTTGTATCATAAATAGTTATCGAAATATAAACCCATGAATGTAGCAAGTCAGCTTTCGGACACGCCAGAGAGCGTCAATTTGAGGGGCATAAATATTTTTTATAAAAAAAGCGTAATATCCCTATAAATTTTTATTGCTTCTCCAATCGCAGTAATAGCCGTACTAACCATATAAAAAATACTGTTCCTCTATAATAGCAAGATGTACAAATTTTAGGCCAAGACAGTGATTTCTCTGGTGCTGAAGAAAGACCCTTACGGTCCTGTGTCAGCCTTATCCAGTGAGGTCCTGTAAGCTTGATGATATTGTCGGACCATCGAACAGGTGGTCTGCCCACTACTGTACTGTGCTAAAAAAAAGACTTACCTTAAAAAAGTACTAGTACAAGAGTTTTATTTACAACTATGTCTACTACGAAGTTTCATCATGCGCCGACAATTACAAGAATACATTAAAAATCTTACCTTTCTGTTATTCAGCGAGGTAGAACAGACTAAAAGCTTGGCAGAACAGTCTAGAGAAGATTCCATCGAAGAATGGGCGCCGTTGAACTACATAGATGCAACAAAGAACCCTAACTCCCCACCACCAGTCACTGTCAGGACATCACCTGGTCCAGCCTGGGATTTCGAACAGGTAAATACAATTCTAAATTTCATAGTACTGTCTGATTAATTAGTATACTTAGCTTCAACCTTCTTCTTCTTTTCGAATCAATGGCGATCTCGTCAAATTTTACGTGCCCAGAATTCGGCCACCCTTACCACTCCTGTGTATGACTTCAAGAGTAACGATGAAAATGATAAATATGCCTAAAAACATTACAACATAAGGTTATAGCTAAGTAAAAGATACTCTACTCCCTAAGTAAAAACTGGGTTTTTCGGGGCTATAATGGACGGTGTCTGCTTTAGAAAAATGGATTAAGTAAAAACCTACCTAAGGGGTTTATTTATTAGATATTGGGCAGCAGCTATTCCTCCGTAAATGTAGATGTTAAATTTAGGACTGCGCTCGTAAATCCACTATCCAATAATGTTGATTGTACTATGATGGCAGTTTAGAATGAGGATGATGATGATGGTGATGATCATTTGGCAGGTGCTGAAAGCTGCCAGGCTACTCTTCAAGCCTCCGATGCCAGTAGAGTTCGCTGATGAGCAGGAGATGCGCTACGTCTACTCCATCATCTATGACGTCTTTCGCTGTGAGTATTAAATTATAGTCCGGCAAGTTCGTGCGCGACCTTCCCTAGGGGTGACAGACGTTGGCGGGGAGAGGTCAGCGGGTAGCGGGAGGTGTAGCGGGAAGGGTGACGCGCGCATCCGCATTAAAATGACGTGCTTCCTCGCCCCCGACCGTCTGTACCCGCAGGAAGGTCGTGCACGAAGTTGTCAAACTATAGCTGTGAGTTATTAATTATTTTTGGGTAGAGTGGAGGGGAAGCGTGCCCAGGGCAGGGCGCCAACTAGATGGTCAGATGCTGTGAAGAATGCAGTGGGCGTAAGCATATATCGAGCAGTCCACAAAAGCTACAATCGCTCGGAATGGAGGAGGCTCTCATGTGGTCGCGATCCTCAGCAGAAGAAGAAGAGACATTAAATTAGCTGGCTATTTCGAACTTTACGGTAAAGTAATAGTATAACTGCAAGCCGCACCTTGGAAGCTGCGGAAGATGACATCTACAGAGCGGCTTGAGTAACCGGATGGGGAACGCGGATGATCAAGCCTTAACCAATTATTTTATTGCTGTCTTAAGCAACTTTCCCCAGTAGATCGGTTTAGGGGCACAAAAGATGTACCTAATGGTGTACCTACCCTAGGCCTACGTCCAGTAAGGGACTTCAGTTGCAATAGATAGACTATGCTATGTGATATTATTGTGATTCCGAATAAATATTCAGTCAATATAAATAAGTTCAACGCGTTGGTAAAGCAGCGGTTTATGATAGATGGGAAAACTTGCGTGTCATCTCCAAATGGTGTAAATCAGATAAAAAACCTGTGAAGCTCATAAATACAAGTGTCGGAAGGCGAAAGTTTGACAATGTCACGCAGCCAGCCTGTGTAAATTGCCTCACGCTATGCCAACCACGTGCAATCATGGGGCATAGAACCAGTTTAGGAGGCAACTATAAGTGCTAAAAATTACAAAAAGTAACATGTACTGTTGTAAAGACTTCTAAAGGAGATACTAGGTATTTGATGGATGCTATATTTTGCGTAAGATCAAAATCTTGAAAAAAAAGTAACATGTACTGTTGTAAAGACTTCTAAAGGAGATACTTGCTATTTGATGGATGCTATATTTTGTGTAAGATCAAATCTTTTCAGTTGATTGATTAAAATCAAGACATGAGTCAACATGCACCGTTTTTCAGTGAAGTTAAAAAGTTTGTATAAGCTACCGCAGTGTAGGTATTCTATAAAACACAAATTCATTTTTGTTTGGTACAAAAGTATAAAACCTTTTGAAGACCGACCACAGCCGACCAATTTGTTTAAATACTGAATGTATTTAAACAAATTTGAATGTGTAAATACGAAAAAAATACTATCAATGTAATTTCTCCATTTGCAAACTTGTTTCCTTCTATCCTTCATATGAACACTAGGCAAAACCTTCGGAAACTTGGTTTGGTAGTCAGCTAATTCCGAGCAGTTATTTAACTTCCAGCACGATAATATCGCACTAACCACGCCCGAGGTTCGAAGTTTAATGTATCATAGCTTGTTATCACCACCATCTTGCTTATTACTTTACTTGTCTTGGATGTTGGATATTATTGTTCGTGAATTTTATTATGATTAGGTTTGTAACGCCCGGAATGCTATTTTAGCGTCGTTCTATCGTCGTCGTAGACATATATCTTGTTTTATACTATTGCAGTTCAAAGGTAATTTAACTATACTTTTCTGCATGTGTCCGACGTTTTTACTACGCAAAGATACTATATCTAAGTATAAAACAATACCTTCCGCATTTTCTGAAAATATAACTCTACATTCAAATATCGTTTTACGCAAGTAGGAAATGCACCAAAACCACGATGCCTTTACAATTAAATCTAGGTATACTTTCTTATATGCCGATTCCAAAAATTATATATAATTTTCGAAGAATACCTATTGAGTAGGATAGTAAACTATTAGGCATTCGTTTCCTATGCGTATGCGTGCTCTATTTTACTACGATGGCACTCATTTATTAGTAGCAAAATATATCGACATTTGAAGGTAGTTTTTTGTCATGCATGTAGTAACAATACGTTAGGTATATTTGAATAGACAAACAGGACACGCGATTTCGGCAATAACATAGCAGAATTTTATGTTACTTTTCTACAGCAGCGGAAAATAAAAGTCAACTTCATTTTTATGGTTTCAGATAAAACTATCTTGGATCAAGCTCTAGCAGACGTTTCCTTCTATTCCGATTATCCAAAGGTAAGAATTTAAAATAATAAGCAAACCTAGTACATTTCATTATAACGTAAGCTCCTTCTACACTTAGGAATATACGTAACTAGGGGCGTGTTAGTGGTTCCACCCGCTGCAACTCATTTTTCCACGGGAAAAAGGCATTTTCCCGGCATGTGTTATACGTATAAACCTTCCTCATGAATCACTCTATCTTTTACAAAAACCGCATCAAAATCCGTTGCGAAGTTTAGGAGTAGTTAGCGAAATCGACAGACAGACAGAGAAACGCAAAAAGCGACTTTATATATTGATATGATGATGATACAAATACTGAAAATGATTCACGATCACATGCAAATCAGCTGAATTTGATAAATATATGAGGTAGAGTCGATCGCTGTAAATAACAGCTATCTGATCAACATTATGTTCCTTATGCTGTTCCACTATGAACGTATGAGGCACACATGCTATTCATTACCTTTATAGCACAAAATTGCGGTCGTGAACCTTGGCAAGGTCACCCTTTATCCCCATATAGCGTTGCCGAGGCCTATATTTGAACTTGATTAGCGAAAGGGCTAGTCAAGACGCTCCGAAAGGCTAGGTGCTGCCCTCTTAAAAATTCCTAACTCAATGAAAAGTTTTTGAAAATTCACTGGTCGAAGAACAAATTCAGAATGTTGTCTTATTAATCATCGGGCAACTTTTTAGTTACAAATTGCAAAAGTTATCAAATAGAAATAGAATAGATATGCTATCTGGAACTAGTAACAACTCTAAACTATTTACGATTTTCTGTAAATAAGCTTCAGTACGCGTACCTACAGCGGATTTTCGTTAAGTTACAGCACCTAGCCTGGGGAGGCGTTTTAACAAGATACCTACCACAAAAACCCGCCCATCAAACTCGCATTACAGGCAATAAGCAAACATCACGTGACTAAAACCATTCTTTCTCTGGAGGACGCTCACGAAAATCAGCTGTAGATTTACAACGGTTATTTTTGTAGAAAAAGATTGTATTGGCGGTTTTCGAGGCTTATAAAGTGGGTTTCGATTAAAGGAGACACGAATCGTGATTTGATATGATGGCTTTTTGGGTTAGCGGTGCAATTTAGAAGTAGGTTGGTCCTTTATTTGATTTGACCTGTCTGACCTACTTTTTTACATGTCTAACCATATTTATTGTAGTTTTTTTTAGTGTAGAGTGGTGTGTTGGCCACACAAAGCAGGCATTGTACCTACATGGCAGTCGTAGATTCATAAATTAAATAATAGGGGAGAGGGGGGCGGCTTTGCACAGGGGCAGCTATGAACAAACTAAATCCTGTCTACGTGTTTTATGCAATAATGATGGAATAGGCTTTAGTTTAATGTTCACAACTGTCGGCATCCCTGTCATCGACAATTTTACGAAGTCAACATAAAACGTGGATGTTATTGGCTGTTATTGTTTTTGGATTTGCTCGATGTACATTTTTTTCAAAAGTTGTAAGGGTTTTTCTGGTTATTCTTGGTTTTGGCGGATTTATACGTATATTTATCCTAATTTGTGTTTATTTATACGTCTATTTCACTAATTATTTAAATCCTAGAGAAAACACTTTATTTAAAATTCTAATGAAGAAATCTATAAGGTATGCTTGGGGCAGCTTTCAATAAATTTTAAGGCACATTTGAACATACAAAGTTGCACCTAAAAATATTTTAAAAATTAAGTTTAAATAAGGGATTGATAACATGTATAATCGTTTAGCTACGTATCATCGTTTTGCTTTTTAGTAATTTAGTTAAAAAATCTTTATTAGATCGAAAAATACTGAGTCTTAAGTGGTCAAAAATTATATTGAAAAAATCTGTAGCATTTTTCACGCAAGTAAGTTATATCAGAAGCTAAAGTCAAACACAATCAAAATGCAAGAAATATGCATATTTCGCTGTAATAAATATTAAATAGTAACAGAAATAAACTACTTGTTCAAAAGTGCCCCGGGCTTGTTCAAATCTGCCCCGGGGTGGGGCAGCTTTTAACACTTTCCGCGCTTGTAGTAAAACCGGCGTAGCACATTTTCGTGAAAAGCTATTTTAACATTCATATAGTTTTTATCATCCCAGATAAGCTACCTAATAGACCATGCACAAAATATTAAGAAAGTTAAGTATTTTGGAAGTTACAACATGTTTTGTAAATTCTGTACAAAGCTGCCCCCCTCTCCCCTACTTAATAAGTATTTTGCCGCTGTCTGAAGTAGGTATATTGTACGAGACGGCTAATATTTTTTAATATTAATTCGAAATGTTTTCCAAAAGAAGAAGAAAAGACTAGAACACGCGTGCAGATGTGCATTGTGATGATTATGAAGAACCACACTGTCTACGTTTTTTATGTTCTAGTTCATGCAGTTTCGTCAAACCACGTGGCTGTTCATAATGGAGCTGGCCCGAAGACGCTGGGCAGCCAGGCCTCGCGGGGAGCAGGAGCAGATCAAGCTGATGCTGGAGCAAGCAGGGTACCCGTTCTGTGACATCGAGAAGGCGGTCTGGGACCAGAGAGTGCACTTCGCAGCCGCCATCGCGAGGATACGGATTCAGAACAAGGCTTTCACGTAAAGTTTATCTACCATTTTCCAAATTTTCAAGTTTTAGCAAGTTATTTGGGTCATTATTCGGATTTCGATTCTCCGCGTAAGCTGCGTGGCAAATTTTAATTTAAGCAATTTGAAGATGATGACAATGAAATATGATTGTGTATACTTTTACGATTATAGAACAGTTTGGTGCTCCTTGCTAGCACAATTACTTTTCGAGAAATTTAATTTTAAATTTTTTTGTGCCACGCAGATTACAAATCAAGCCACGCAGATTACATAGAAAATTTTATCTTTGTATTTCCATTAGTTTTCTATAAGTTTTACTTAAAACTTGATTATTCTTGACTTAAGTCTAGGTTATAAGGCAAAGATGGAGTCTGTGATGGAGACAGGTCATGGAAAATAAGTCTTTATTCACTACTACCATAAAAAAATTATAAGGTTTTATGATTTTGGAATCAACAGATGCAGGTAATTATCCTAGTTCCTGTCTTTCAGTGTGCATAATGAAAGGCGAATCAGAGTGCTTAGTCCGAATTGGTAGATTGGCAACTAAATATGGATGGTATCCCGCCAAATATACTTACAGGTGTTCTATGGTGGAAAGGAGCTGGCGGAATAAGCACATAATAATTACTTTAACGAGTCTTATCGCGATAGTTTTTTAGGTAAATACGCGATTTACCTGGACACTCGACGTTTCGACTGGGTTGCACCAGTCGTGGTCGCGAGCAGACTGAAGTAGCAGCGAGTTGTCATCAGGGCGGTGGGCACCTAGATTTTCTGCTACCCACATATTGTCTTAAAAATAAACAAGAAAGCGAAGCAACCTGAGGTGAACAGACAGCCAGCGTATTTTTTTTTTTTTTATGTAGCCTGTATAATGTCCCACTGCAGCGTATTTACCCTATATAAAGGGTAACAGATAAAATTGGGACAGTGTTGAGTAAGGGTTCGATTAAGACTGTCTTCACTCCATTGTCCAAAATATCTTACTCTTTACGCACACCGAAGGATGTTATACCTTTTCAAAATGCAGGTGTATATAAGGTACAATGCAGCTGTGGTAAGTCTTACATTGGCCAAACCAAGCGTAGTATCGGTGAACGGGTCAAGGAGCATATCGCAGCTGTGAAAAACCGACAGACGCATAAATCGGCAATCGCGGAACACCTATTGTCATCTGGTGCCAACCATTGGATCGAGCTTCATGCCCCAAAGTCCTCTCTGTGGAACGTCACTATTACTCCAGAGTGGTGAGGAGGCAATAGAAATCAAAAGAACCCCAATAATTTCAATCGGAGGACGGATTTAAATTGTCTACAACATGGAGTCCGGTAATAGACAAAATAAAAACGCGCGATTCACCATCGGACCGATCGTCGGACATTGTGAGTGTTGTGTGCCGGCCTAATGTGTAATGTTTACAAACAATTTAAATTATTAAGACAATATGTGGGTAGCAGAAAATCTAGGTGCCCACCGCCCTGATGACAACTCGCTGCTACTTCAGTCTGCTCGCGACCACGACTGGTGCAACCCAGTCGAAACGTCGAGTGTCCAGGTAAATCGCTTATTTACCTAAAAAACTATCGCGATAAGACTCGTTAAAGTAATAATTATGTGTGAAAGTAATCGCGAGTGCTTTAAAAGTTATATGGCGGAATAAGGTCGTGGAGATCTTGGTTTAGCATAATTTTGAATAAAAACATGATGAAGACTGTTAGGCAAGCCACCTTGTGACAAAAAGCAAGGCTGTGTAGATTGGTATTGACCAGATATGTGTCGTATTGAGTTCCATCAAATCAAGAGCAACTTATTGACTAGGTCATCCAAGGGGTGGCCGGATTTCTACACACAGGATCAGGCTTGAGTTTTTTCTTTAATGCAAATATAATAAATAACAACTGGTGATACTTAAATTTAGTTACAAGGGTGAGCTTGTAAGCTTAGTTTTATAAGAAAGTAGTGATTATTAGGCTCCGAAGTAAAATCGAAGTTCAGGATTGATGACAACTCAATGCCCAGTCAACCTATTCGCAATGACAGAAATAAGTGTACTTCATAAAAGTTGTTGTCTAGTCGAGAGGACTACTTTCAGATGCAATGAAGCTCCGGTGTCGTGGTAGCATTGAATGAGACCAGGGCTTTCTCTATATAACGCAATTTCCGCTATGCCGATTAGGACTTGACAATGTCTCTGTGACAGTACTGTCTTTTGCATACCTATGAATACCAAACTGAAGTAGTTAAAAGCTGTTCTGAAGGAAAAAATCGCCGAGAGACTAGAACCTTGAGGACCACAGGCATCAATGGCCATGAGCTCAGAGAAATAGCTGTTATTGATTACAAAAACCAGCTGGGTTGTCATAAACAGGAAGCTTGCTGAGGTGCCAGGTCAAGGTTTCTGCCAGACCTTGTCCAGCTAAAAGCCTTCGAAATGTCAAGCGAAGTGGCAAGTTCGCCACGTTTGTCCAAGCTTACGCAAAAAGATTCCCAATAGTCTTAGGTGAAAGTCATATTGACGGCCGCAGTTGGTAGGGGCAACTAACAAGTTAACTCACCATGGCCTAACTCCGTCCATTGCAGTAGATTTAAATAATATCAGGAAGATTTGACTCTCCACAGACATTGTGTCGCCCAGGACACGGTTATGGAATACGCAGGGTTGCCTAAGCCCTATGCGACCCTCTCGGCCTCCCTGGCTGGATCCGCAAGAAAGACAGGTCAGCTGCAGGTGTTTGCTGCACATTAGACTTATATGACACGCGTCTGATGGAGACTTTCTTCCTCACCATGACGTAACAGTAAATCGAGTTAACGCTATCGCCCTGTTTATGAACCAATAATACCTATAAGCAAGTTAAGGGGGCTTTGGCATTGTACTTCTTTTAGAAATAGGTACTGCAAGCGGAGATAAATTTGGCAAAATTGTTAGCACAAGAGATAAATCAGGAGCACTATGTCTCAATACAGTCGCTGCCATATTATCGGATCTACCGTTTACAGTTTACAGTTTTGACTTTTGGCCTCAATATACACATCAAGCATATGAGACAACGATCACTTGCATCGAAAAATTGCTGCGAGACATAGTTAGGTGGTTGAATAGAGCCGACATCCAGTATGTTTTGACAAAACATGCACTCAAATCCATCAAAATTGGTAAAAATTCTATGTCCACGTATAACGCTACGAAAACTCAAAAACTTAATGATATTTGCCAAAAGAATTTTTTTCATGTGTTTTTTAATGAATATTAGGTAAAATAATAGTATTTAAAATGGTTATTTCAACCTTTTTTTAACTCTTGGAACCATTATGTAATCTGCGTGGGAAGAATTGTAAGCTGCGTGGGTATTTTGCCACGCAAATTACTCCACGCAGATTACAAAAACAGAGTATTTTTGATAATAACTCGGCCATCTTTTATTGAATCTAAATAAAATTATAAACCAATTGTCCCGACTATATTACAAATCAGCCCTGTAAAAGACGAATCTCTAAGAGTACTAATTCTAAAAGAAATTTGAATCCACGTAACTTACATGCAAGGGTAGTAAAACTTGTGTCAACCCTTATTTTTGGATATATTTTTAGTTCTGGGCACTAAGGTACCCATTCACTCTGCTTGATTATTAAATCATATCATAATAATTTGAGGAACAAAAACTCAGCTGGATACGGTTATAATCTTAGAAGTTTTGACCGATTTTACCACGCTTGGGCTAACTGTCTGAAATCGTGTGACCGATACATATTCGGGTTTATTTTTAAAATTACACGCATTACATATTTTCTTCATTATTCACCTAATATACTGCTTTATGACGATTATTTTGATATACAATAGATACGTACAAAACATAAGGAAAGTAGTAAAATCATAATTTGTAAAAAGTTAGTGCGAGGTGTGACACGCGGAGAACACCAAAAATCCTCCCGTTTTCAACTTTCAGACTGGGTTTTGAAGTACTAAGTTAATATAAAATAAGACTTTTTAATCTATTCCACATAGGTATTGAAGTGTTTAATCATGTCCAATCGATCGATATGTCCAAACTTGTATAGTTTAGCATTTACAACCCTGTGACCGAAATTTTCGACCCTTTGAAGAATGACCCATTTATGAAAGGTGTAAGACAATTCATTCAGTCAAAGTACTAAGAAAGGTATAAGGTTCCTAGGAATCATTGGTCAGTCTCGGCCTATAATCGCAGTTTGCTTGAGGCTTTTCGGCTGTGGAAATCTCACGCACGGTTTTTAATGGTGGTCGTCTCACTGGCTGCATACAAAAAAATCGGTCAAGGTCAAAAATCAAGGATTGCAAACAAAACTAAAGTTTCCTTTCCTGACCTTGGTAGGTATAACGACTTACCTTATATGGAGTTTTATTTGTCCAGGTTATCAGAAATGCTGCCAGCACACTTACGCGAGGAGAAAGTGTCTGCGTGCGTCCACAAGGAAACCTTCACGGGATGGGTCAACACTTTTAAAGCCAAGTTAGTGTCCTATTTTTTGATAAAGTGCTATAATATAGAACATACAGAAGAACTCGGTGTATTGAATGGGATCTTTTTTCAGGAAAATGGCACCTCTGGTGAGACGTCTACATGACCTCGGTTACACATACAGCAGCTCCCGAATTCTGTGTGCTGGAGAGTACAGGTTCGACCGCGTGTGTCCCAGGTGAGCCGCAAAATTATAGATTACACTAGACATACTTACAGACATATAGAGTAGGGCTGACTAATTGCTGAGCTTACATTTCCAGATTCATCACAATCCGACCTCTGCCAGATGTAAGAATTGGACAAACGGACCTTGTGAAGGACGGGATCATAGTTCTTCAGGTAAAATAATCGGCCATCTCCCAAATTTTCCATATTTCAAAAACACATACCTACTTACTGGAAAACTGGCCCACCGGCTACATGTCACTCAGAGAGCTATGGAAAGGTCTATGCTTGGTATCTCTATAATGGATAAAGTCCAGAATGAGGCCATCCGAAAAAAGACCAAAGTGACGGACATAGTCTGGAAGTGTAGCAAGCTGAAGTGGCAGTGGGCTGGCCACATTTGTCGTAGAACCGACGGACGGTGGAGTAAGCGGGTTATCGAGTGGAGGCCACGCCTTGGCAAGCGTAGCGTTAAACGCCCTCCGGCCAGATGGACCGATGAATTAAAAAAGGCGGCTGGTAGCGACTGGATGGCAAAAACGGAGCGGCCAGCAGTGGACTGCAATAGGCTGAAATAGAAATAGAATACCTACTTACCTATCGAATTTACCTATAGCAAAACTTTGCAACAATGATAAGATACTTTTCCGTGGTTTATGTCAAACCTCTTGTATGTGACATGTGACAGGAACGTGAATTCTGCGAAGGCGCATCAACACTATGCCGCGCACTGCGTCAGAGCGAACTACGCGGCGCGGTTGCGCAGACGCACGCCAATTCGCCGCGCAGCTCAGCCTACTTGGCTGCGCAGCTGCATGAGCTGGCTGCGGTGCTCAGGGCGAAGACTCCGGCTGCACCGGCCACGCCTGACCTGGGCAAGCTGCTGGTCTTCGGAGCTGGGGATAAGTGAGTAATACTGAATAGGCAAGCTTCTGGTATTCGAACTATCTTAGCTAAGAAATGGATACCCAGTTGGGTGCAGAGTCGCATGAGCTGGCTGCGGTGCTCAGGGCGAAGACTCCAGCTGCACCGGCCACCCCTGACCTGGGCAAGCTGCTGGTCTTCGGAGCTGGGGATAAGTAAGTAAAACTGAATGGGCAAGCTACTGGTATTCGAAGCCGCGGTTAAGTAGGCACTCTTCACTCCACACTGTCTTAGCAAAGAAATTGATACCCAGTTGGGTAGGTACAGTGTTGCACGAAGTGGCTGCGGTGCTGAGGGCGAAGATTCCATCTGCGCCGGCCACTCCTGTCCAGGGTAAAATCTCCAGTTGGTCTCGAAGCTGGGGATTAGTGAGTTATCTGACATAAGCATCGAGAATATCCACTTGGTCAGGAACTAGTAGGTAGCTTTCGTGAAAAAGTTTCGTTGCCCTCAAAAATTGCTATACATTTTCCAGCGTGGAAAACTACGTCCAGAACCTGAAGCACCTTGGTATCGACGCGTCAGTGGCGCCCCCTGACACCGACGCGAAGCCCCGGGTTTGCGTCTTCAGCGAGGCTATCCACTGCGACACACCGGTGGTATCCAGCGCCCTGGATGACGTCGTGGCTGTGCTGGCCACGCCACCAAACTCGTACTCTGCTGTCACAGATCCGATAGACTTGGTGTGTGGAAGGGGAGGCGATTTGGCCATGCTAGAGGTTGGTTACTGGGCAATATTACGTCTTATTTTGCTAAGCAAGACAGGCAGCTAATTGAGGTAACCGAAAGCTCCAAATCAAAGCAACTAACCAGAGTTCTAGAGTTTCAAACAGTGAATTAAACTTCCACCGCCCTATTAAGGTATTGGCCTTGACCTTAATTCAAAAACCATAAAACGCACTTCTGTTCTATTAGGCCATAAATCATTTCACGTGAATGGCTCGTATAAAAAAACACATTAAAAAACTTTGTAACGATTGTTTGTTACCTTTTAATCGGGTACCATGCCGTATCAAGAACCAATTGAAGAGAGGAATTAAATGCATGAAAATGGTATCTGACTACTTGAATATGGGGAGTATTTTATTCAACAGGTCCTGACCGAGTCAGAGATAGACAACGCCGGGAAGGCCCGTGTTCAAGGAATACTAGAAGAACAAAAGAAAACTCTGAAAACCTTGCTCTCGAAACCACAAGTAAGGAGCTTCATTACTTTTTATCAAATCCACCAATCATCATGCCAGCAGCATCATCGGTGTGACGATATGACAAAGGCATTTTAGAACGTCCTTGGGGCAAGAAGCCTTTCAAGATGTGATGCAGTCTACGAATATAAAGTATTCCGATTTGAAATATTATGAAAAAATCAACATATACTTTGTATAATGCGATAAATAAAGCCATTATTATTAGGTAGGCGTAAGGCGATAAATGAAATAGGCGTCGTAGGGCATCTCCCTACAACTGTTTTTCATATTATCGATAAGAAAACCGAAGAAGATAAAACATGTTTTAGATCCAGCTAATACTGTACGAGACCCACTCTGCACTGGAGGCTGAAAACCAGGCGCAAGTGACACGTGCAGTTGCAGAGGCCAATCGGATGGCGAGGGAGAGGCACTCGCTACTCAAGAAGAAGCACAGAGAACCATCTTCCGTAAGTAGCTGGATTAGTTAGACAAATTTGTTGTGATATATCAGTCACATAGCATAGCACAACCTACTGAGCATTAAAAGTCTCGCGCTCTTCCAAGTTCCGTAGCTGTGATAAAATCGAGAGCTTTAAAGATTCTGAATTCTTATTTTATACATACTTACATACTTAAATCACGCCTTTATCAATTTTCTTTACTTCAGATAGCTTTGTTTTGAACCATCCCGTAAAGAGCCATAGAATTTCAAATTTGATTTCCTGTCCTCTTTCAGGCGAAATCAAAAGAACAACTTGACGTGCCAGTGGAATCCACAATCTCAATGGACGATACAATCTCTCGCTCAGACATTAGCGTCAACAAATCTGACGATAACGAGACGACACTAACGGATTCCGACGTCTCAAGTCCTAAGAAGATCAAGCCTATGAGTGACAGCAAAAACGAGTTTGTATTGAGGAAGAACCCAGATTTATCTGAGAAGAAGACAAGTTCCAGACCGAATTCGTCTAAAGCCAGGCCTATACCGGAAGTGAAAATACCAGAAACTGGGGAGACAGTGCCGAGAGATCCGGATAAGGATAGCGCTGATGTTGTTGTAAGTGTGTGTTCGTAATTTCTGAGTGTGCGGGATGAAACTACAAGTATGAGGTTTCGGTCGCCAAGACCTCTAATTTGACTAATTGATACCTCGACCTAGAAGCTTTAGCATAATTTATATAGATAACAGTCCTTGCTAATTTTATAACAGTAGTTTTTTATTTCAACTTTCTCTTTCAGGTGCCAAATTGTGACCTGTTTGAAATAGGAAAGTTGCCAATGTTAGAAATGGATTAGATATCAACTACATCTTGGGTAGAGATGGATGTTATCTTGGACTTATTCAAAGAAAGGTAAATATCTGTCAACAACCGCAAGTATTATTGTTGTGTAGGATACAGAGTCGAGAAATGGCCCGAGGAACCGTGGTGTCACGAATTTTTAAACGAAATTAGACAATCCGAATTCGAGAATTTAGCGACGAAGTAGTGATCCAGTCCACGGCCTAGTCCATGGGCCTGTGTCACGGCCACAGTAAAAACATTTTTCGGTTTCTTTTTCTTTTATGGTTTAGTACAACGTGGTGTAGGTACAGTCGGAATTTTAAGTGGATATAGGCACGCTGAAGTTATGCACTTTTAAAATCGTTTACACGTTGTGTTTACATCTTATTCACACACTTGCAAATCAACGCGCGCTCCTCGATACTCACTCTTAAAACAACCGCTTTAAATTCAAAACCCCTGAACAACCGCCACGAAAACGGTTGACGTTAATGCTATATGTCGCAGCGATGTTAATCAAACCAGGTTTTTGACCAAAAACCAAAGACCAGTAGATAACAAAAGTAAAATTAAATTTTATGATTAACATTAATTAGTTTTAGGATTTTGATAGAAAATTTATAACAATATAGGTTTCCGATCATGAACCTGAAGTAGTTTAGGATTAAATATGTTAAAGTTATTGCATAAAACATTAATATAATGTAGTCATATCCCGCCACGCGGTCTTTGATTAAGCACCTGATTTAGTTCAGGTTTATAATAAGAAGTTTGGCAAAACATAAGATAAAATTTTGTTATCTTAAGAGCCTAGCTTTTTGGACAAAAACCTAGTTTTATCAAAACCTACGACATAGAATGACGCTGAAGATCGCTGCACACTACTGCCTTTTACGATACCCTTGGGTAGAAATAGTGCGATGCTATTTCAAGCCGTGAAAATAATATTATTTCAAAATAAAAAATACTCCGTTACTTAAAATGTTTAAAAAAAATCTTCAAAATCCTCAGAGGTCGATCATCATTTTATATAGTCAAGGTCAAGGTGGAAAATTTCACATAGCACGTGTCTTGGTTTTATTACGATAAAAAAAATTAAAGAAAAAGAAGCGACCCATGAGGATACGAACCATAACCTGACCTTTAGTCCACTGTCATAACCAATGCGCTACCTGAACATTTTTAACATGGATTGCGAAATTTTGTTACCCATTTCACTGTTAGTCATTATTAGATCGTGTTTGATGAGTCATTTTATTCTTTTGCTACAATCGGTTTACTACGCGCTTCTTTGTATGTGTGAGTGGGGTTTGGCTTCAAACGACTTTAGAAATAAAGCTCATGTGCATGTCTCTGTCATGTCTATATGGAATTCTGTTAATGTCTGTACTTGTATGAGATTGACTTAGTGGGTACTACTTACCTCGGTTACGATATCCTTTGCAGGAAATCACCCGCCTAGACGCGAAGTACATGATCCAAGTAGCTGAAGAGCGCGGTCTGTTCGGCGCAGCGTCGGCCCCGCCAGTGCAGTCGCGCCGTAAGAAAGAGACCACGGCCACGCCGCGCCGCCGCCGCCGCAAGCACAGCGGCTTCGAGGTGAGTGTGTTCCAAGCATCTATAGGCTAGGCTGTTCTGTGGGCGCCGCGTCGGCCCGCCAGCGTAGGGCGTCGCAAGAAGGAGACCACGGCCACGCCACGCCGCCGCCGACGCAAGCACAGCGGCTTCGAGGTGAGGTGTGTTCCAAGCATCCATAGGCGGAGGTAGTTTGCTAAGAGCTGAAACACAAAACCAGGTCTGATTGGTTAGGCGAACATCACACGGGCACCAGAGTCCGCTCTGGTGTATTCCATAATCCGGATATGGTATTCGGAATACCACACTTTTTTTCCCGTGCCTTCGTCTTCACGCCACCGGTGCACAACGGCCCGCTTTCGCACAGTCCTCCCTTCTCCGTCGAGATCCATTGCGCACGCACGTGTATTCAAGAATCTGTACGGTAGTACGGAGCACAGTGTGACCTTCCCTGCTGTGACACCGTATCTTCGTCCGGAGGTCCAGCCATATCCGTCGCGTAGCAGTGTCCGCGTAAACAAAATCGGTTAATTCTAATTTTTTTTGTCGTTCTTCCGTCATCCCACTAAAAGTGTGTTCTAGTCTATTCATCATTTTATCTGTTTCAGGTCGAACGCGTAGCGGCGCCTACACACGCGTCGATGGTGCGCGCGGCGCGGCGTGTGTCCGCTCCGGCCGGCATGCCGCTCGGCGTCAACCTGGACGCCGAACCGACGTGCGTGTGCGAGAGACACTTGCGAAGGCAGGCTGCCGCTAGTGCGCTGTCCGCCGCCGCATGCACCTGCGACGCTAGACACAGGCCGTGAGTTGATCCCTGATGCTCATCATCAACCTGTATAGCGAAGAAACGCACGAGTACGAGAGACACTTGCGTAGACAGGCTGCTGCCAGCGCGCTGTCCGCCGCCGCATGCACCTGCGATGCTAGACACAGGCCGTGAGTTGATCCCTGATGCTCATCATCAACCTGTATAGCGAAGAAACGCACGAGTACGAGAGACACTTGCGTAGACAGGCTGCTGCCAGCGCGCTGTCCGCCGCCGCATGCACCTGCGATGCTAGACACAGGCCGTGAGTTGATCCCTGATGCTCATCATCAACCTGTATAGCGAAGAAACGCACGAGTACGAGAGACACTTGCGAAGACAAGCTGCTGCCAGCGCGCTCTCCGCTGCTGCCTGCACCTGCGATGCTAGACACAGGCCGTGAGTTGATCCCTGATGCTCATCATCAACCTGTATAGCGAAGAGACGCACGTGTGTGAGAGACACTTGCGCAGACAAGCTGCTGCCAGCGCGCTGTCCGCTGCTGCTGCACCTGCGATGCTAGACACAGGCCGTGAGTTGATCCCTGATGCTCATCCATCATCACGTGTGCGGTGAGGAGCCTCACGTGTGCGAGAGACACTTGCGAAGACAGGCTGCTGCCAGCGCGCTGTCCGCCGCCGCATGCACCTGCGATGCTAGACACAGGCCGTGAGTTGATCCCTGATGCTCATCCATCATCACGTGTGCGGTGAGGAGCCTCACGTGTGCGAGAGACACTTGCGAAGACAGGCTGCTGCCAGCGCGCTGTCCGCCGCCGCATGCACCTGCGATGCTAGACACAGACCGTGAGTTGATCCCTGATGCTCATCCATCATCACGTGTGCGGTGAGGAGCCTCACGTGTGCGAGAGACACTTGCGTAGACAGGCTGCTGCCAGCGCGCTGTCCGCCGCCGCCTGCACCTGCGACGCTAGGCACAGACCGTGAGTTGATCCTGATGCTCATCTGTCATCAATGTGTGAGGCCAGGAGACTAACGTGTGTGAGAGACACTTGCGCAAGCAGGCTGCTGCCAGCGCGCTCTCCGCTGCCGCCTGCACCTGCGACGCTAGGCACAGACCGTGAGTTGATCCCTGATGCTCATCATCAACCTGTATAGCGAAGAAACGCACGAGTACGAGAGACACTTGCGTAGACAGGCTGCTGCCAGCGCGCTCTCCGCTGCCGCCTGCACCTGCGACGCTAGGCACAGACCGTGAGTTGATCCCTGATGCTCATCATCAACCTGTATAGCGAAGAAACGCACGAGTACGAGAGACACGTGCGCAGGCAGGCTGCTGCCAGCGCGCTGTCCTCCGCCGCATGCACCTGCGACGCTAGACACAGACCGTGAGTTGATCCCTGATGCTCATCCATCATCACGTGTGCGGTGAGGAGCCTCACGTGTGCGAGAGACACTTGCGTAGACAGGCTGCTGCCAGCGCGCTGTCCGCCGCCGCCTGCACCTGCGACGCTAGACATAGGCCGTGAGTTGATCCCTGATGCTCATCTGTCATCAATGTGTGAGGCCAGGAGACTAACGTGTGTGAGAGACACTTGCGCAAGCAGGCTGCTGCCAGCGCGCTCTCCGCTGCCGCCTGCACCTGCGACGCTAGGCACAGACCGTGAGTTGATCCCTGATGCTCATCATCAACCTGTATAGCGAAGAAACGCACGAGTACGAGAGACACTTGCGTAGACAGGCTGCTGCCAGCGCGCTCTCCGCTGCCGCCTGCACCTGCGACGCTAGGCACAGACCGTGAGTTGATCCCTGATGCTCATCATCAACCTGTATAGCGAAGAAACGCACGAGTACGAGAGACACTTGCGTAGACAGGCTGCTGCCAGTGCGCTGTCCGCCGCAGCATGCACCTGCGACGCTAGGCACAGACCGTGAGTTGATCCCTGATGCTCATCATCAACGCATGCGGTGATGAGGAGACGCACGTGTGCGGTAAGGAGACTCACGTGTGCGAGAGACACTTGCGCAGGCACGCCGCCGCCGCCTGCACCTGAGACTCTAGACACAGGCCGTGAGTTGATCCATGAGGCTGAATCTGTGATGTAATGATGGACGAGTTTAAATGAGGTATAGTTTGAATATGAACAATAAGCTAACTCGCTTCGCTCGCAATCCGATTAATGTCGTAGTTTGATGAACGTGGCGGGTTCGCTTCGCTCGCAATACATATCTTTTCTTTCGCTGGTTTTGCATGAAATATCAAGCTGAATTCCACTGGTAGTGTCTGGTAGCACCTTTCTCTCACCTATTTTAACGTGAAACACTCTTGTTACGATGTGACTTACCTAATAATAGCACAAACACGGGGCGCCACTGTTTATCACATCACTGCCCAATATTAAACTCAAGATAGTTAAATTATTCTCCTCAGGTACCAGCAGCGTCGTCGCGCATCGCTGGACGCCGGAACTACAGCCACTCCTCAGCCGCCCGTGTCTCCGAGTTGCCGGCGTCCCTTCCCCCTCGCAGTCCACGACGTCAAACTGTATCCGGCACACAAAGTCGGCGCCTCCTGAGTCCTAACCATCGCCCCCACCACCACCATTAATAAGTACCAGACGCGGGCGCAGTGCCTGGTGCTCAGCTGCCGGTGTCTCCACGTATTTAACGTCTAAGCACCTATTTAAAGTTTCATGGGCTACTTCATCGTGCATTCCTGTAAGCCTGTAATTCCTACCTGCATAAGTGAGCTCAAAATCCTTTCCGGAGCTTCTCGATGGACTCAATTCATCCACTATTCAGCTAAAATAGAAATGATGAATGTTTAGCAAAAGCTTTAGTAAAAATATTGCAAAATTATGAATGAAATGTATATTATGATAAATAAATATTTTCAAAGTTGGAACATTGAACTTGCGTATGATTAAATATTAATTTAAAGTATGATTCGTAAAATAATCAAGTGGGTATACATCTCTCAGCGCATAATGTCTAAAACGTAAAATGTCCATTTGTTAGCAAAATGTCCAGTGCGCAAATTGAATTGCATTTTGGACATTTTGCGAATGGTTTTGCTAATTGGACATTTTACGAATGGATTTTTGAGTTGGACATTTTG
This sequence comes from Phthorimaea operculella, assembly GCA_024500475.1. Lineage (NCBI taxonomy): Eukaryota > Metazoa > Arthropoda > Insecta > Lepidoptera > Gelechiidae > Phthorimaea > Phthorimaea operculella. The sequence goes on from JANFCV010000034.1 coordinate 1,420,833, forward strand.
CGAATTGGACATGCAAAATAATATCAAAAAAGTCAACCTGAAAAATCATATCTAAAATAAAATAAAAGGTTGGGACGTCCGGTTTTTCAACAGTGAAACAACAATTAGTGTATAAATAAAACAAATTTTAATCATTATTACAGGACACCATGGACATGGCTTAACAATAACCTAGAGCATGCCGAACCCTTTCGAATAGCTGATCGCCTTCATCAGTCTGTCTTGTAGTTTTTCTTTGCTTTCGTACTCGGGCAGTAGGAGGACGTTGAAGCAGGTATGGGCTGTGGGGAGGCGGTCGCAGTCGGGACCGTTGCGCGCGATCACCAGTTTCAAGTGGGACAGTCCTCCGACTGGTACGCGGTCTGAACCCGTCGTGAACTGCAGAAATAACACACATTTTAGTTACGTAACCGGGCCACTCGCAATCATTTTGAGGTGAATATAAACGATTATAGTCCGGCAAGTTCCTCGCCCGACGGCATGCACGGGAGACCGTTCCTTACCGCGCACCCTGGAGGAGACCTACGTCCAACAGTGGACGGCTATATGCTGATGTGTGTATGGTTTACCTGCAGCAGTTTCCTCTTGTCCTCGAGCGGCAGGCTGTGCACGATGCTCCAGAAGTCTTTGATGGTCTGCGACTCGGCCGTGTACCCCTGCCTACCCCGCAAGGGATAGTGGCGTGATGTATGTTGTGGTGCCAGATTAGAATAGCAATTAGCATCACTCCATATCTTTGTCGTGGGTGTCGTAAGAAGCGACTATGGGATTTGATGTGTATAGCAATTTTAGGCGACAGGCAAACAACCTGTAACTTTGGTGATACACAGTCATCTGAATGTCTCTCAAACGTTTGACGTGGTGTAAACGGCTGTTTTTTACAGTCGTTTACGCTCTGCTACCCCACAAGGGATATAGGCGTGATATTACCTGTAACAGTTTCCTCTTGTCCTCGAGCGGCAGGCTGTGCACGATGCTCCAGAAGTCCTTGATGGTCTGCGACTCGGCCGTGTACCGCTGCCTACCCCGCAAGGGATAGAGGCGTGATATATATATGTGTGTATGGTTTACCTGCAGCAGTTTCCTCTTGTCCTCGAGCGGCAGGCTGTGCACGATGCTCCAGAAGTCCTTGATGGTCTGCGACTCGGCCGTGTACCGCTGCCTACCCCGCAAGGGATAGAGGCGTGATATATATATGTGTGTATGGTTTACCTGCAGCAGTTTCCTCTTGTCCTCGAGCGGCAGGCTGTGCACGATGCTCCAGAAGTCCTTGATGGTCTGCGACTCGGCCGTGTACCGCTGCCTACCCCGCAAGGGATAGAGGCGTGATATATATATGTGTGTATGGTTTACCTGCAGCAGTTTCCTCTTGTCCTCGAGCGGCAGGCTGTGCACGATGCTCCAGAAGTCTTTGATGGTCTGCGACTCGGCCGTGTACCCCTGCCTACCCCGCAAGGGATATAGGCGTGATATTACCTGTAACAGTTTCCTCTTGTCCTCGAGCGGCAGACTGTGCACGATGCTCCAGAAGTCCTTGATGGTCTGCGACTCGGCCGTGTACCCCTGCCTACCCCGCAAGGGATATAGGCGTGATATTACCTGTAACAGTTTCCTCTTGTCCTCGAGCGGCAGACTGTGCACGATGCTCCAGAAGTCCTTGATGGTCTGCGACTCGGCCGTGTACCCGCCGTCGTATTCCGTTGATTTCTCTAGCTCGTTGAAGTCGAAGTTCTGTGGACAATGTAAAATCGATATTTTTATAGATAGTCGTCGTAGTTTGGTTTTAGAAGATAACTGGCCTAAAACAGGACTTACCTCCTACCTTACCAACTATCTTTATACATCTCTAAACTATCTTGACAAAGCAATACCAGGACGTAGGGGGCTTAAGGGTGAGAATCCACCAAAGCTGTGCGAGGTAGCTAAGCGGTGTGCGAGGAAAAAATCCACCAATAGAATCATTTCATTTTCCTAGCCTCGCTCAGCTCAGCTCTGGTGGAATCGGGTTTAGCGAAACGAGGCCATTCTACATACAAAATAAGCGAGAAATGTGTTGCGAGGAATGCGTTGCGAGGAATGCGTTGCGAGAAATGTGCTGCGAGGAATATGTTGCGAGGTTTGCCCTGCCAGTCAATAGACGGCTGATGTTGAAAGCTTCGCAACGCATCCTCGCTCCGCACATTAATGCGCATTTTGACAGCTCCGCTACGCATCCTCGTACGACACATTTTACTCGCACAGCTCTGGTGGAAACCCCTACACATTTCCACAGCACAGCTACACATCCTCGTACGACACATTTTACTCGCACAGCTCTGGTGGATTCTCACCCTAAGCCGCTATTATCAGCTATCTTGGCAAAAAATATACAGACTGACGGATAGAGGGGGGCTTAAACTCCCACACTAGTTATCTTTACACAGCTCTGCTAACAGATGGAGTAACTTTTTCATTCATGCTGAGATTTGGACTCCTAAAAGCTAACTTGTAACATACTTCAATAGAAAAGTATGCACTTCACATACCTTACTGCCAGCTACTAGTACTTCCACCTCCTCAGGGCGGAACAGTGCTCCAAGTGGACTCTCATCCGTCATCATGACGAACCCGCGCGGAACTGCGTCTCCTCAGATTTATTCATAGGGACTCCACGTACCTTGCTACCAGCCACTAGTACTTCCACCTCCTCAGGGCGGAACAGTGCTCCAAGTGGACTTTCATCGTCACCATGACGAACGTCTCAACAGACTTATTCATATGGACTTCACGAACCATGCTACAGCCACTAGCACTTCCACCTCCTCAGGGCGGAACAGTGCTCCGAGTGGACTCTCGTCCGTCACCATGACGAACCCACGTACCTTGCTACCAGCCACTAGTACTTCCACCTCCTCAGGGCGGAACAGTGCACCCAGTGGACTCTCGTCCGTCACCATGACGAACCCGCGCCGGAACGCCGCGAACTGCGTCTCCACAGACTTGTTCAGAAGGAAATCCGCATACAGGTCAACGAATTCCTGAAACACGCAATCATTTTATATTACATCTACATAGAAAATGACTTATAGCCTTATGAAACGTAGAGGAACGTGAGGAATTGTTTACGTTTCAAATTAGCGGGAAAGAATAATCCATATCAGCAGCGTTTCGGGTCTCAAACTAAAGCCTTGTTTGCAATCGCTTACTTTCTACCCGCGTGTACAATATACTATTGGTAAAAGAAAAGTTGATTACAGACTAACATGAAATGTAACACGTTCGAAAACTCTCTTCTTTTCTTGCGTAACGAATATGGTATCCCCATTCTCTTTAAGATCGTGGAAGATATTGGTTCCGAGCACGTCTTGGATACGGAAGGTCTGGTAGTACACCTGCTATTATGACAAGTATGAGCTTACTCACTTTCTTGTTCTCCTTCGTGCCATGGTGACTCCATTCTCATTCATAAATGAAATTGGTGTCGAATGAGGGAATGCAACATGCTTTAAAGCATGCATATTAAGGATACTCACTCTCTTATTCTCTTGCGTGACGAATATGGAGTCCCCATTCTCCTTGAGATCGTGGAAGATGTTTGTTCCAAACACGTCTTGGTAGCAGATGCGGAAGGTTTGATAGTACACTTGCTCTAAATCGCTGCCCTCGTAGGATAACATGTCTTTCAGACCGTTGTAAAGCACCTGGAATGGAAGAATACTGCAATTTATATGGTCTACTTGTTCTTATCGTAAGGAATATCGACTTAACGAATCACCGAATGAACTATTTCTTCTTACCATTAACAAATTATTTATCTACTTGTTTTCTATTAATGGAAAGGATAGTGTTCGTGTACAGACTAAATGGTTCCCACTTCCCGTACTTTTTCAAAATGTTTAGTAAACTATTGCAATAAAAAATAAAAATACATGTCTAAGATTATAAGCATCCCCAACCCTTTCGTTTAGTATTTTTATTTTAGTGTGTAACTTATAATGAAGTGTAGTAGATTGTAAGCATGTGGAAGCCGCCCTTTTAAACAAGTACTGAAAACCAGTCCAATCTCGGCTGCAACTTCTAAATGAAGAACACAAGTTTACCGGGTTCCAGTCGGCCAGGTCCTCGAAGGAGCCCTTCTTGCCCATGAGCTTCCGGTAGACGACCATGGGGAAGTTGACGGCGAGGATGATGTTGTTGTAGATGGCGACACCACCATGACAGTTCTCATTCATCATCATCAATACAAAGTATAAAATTTAGATGCTTTTTGTGTTGCTCCCTCTGTCTTTCATGAATTAATTTCTAAACTAGGCAACGGATTTTGATGCGGTTTTCTTTAACAGAAGAGGAAGGTTTCTATACATGCCGGGTAATCGTCTTATTCTTACCGGAAATTGGTTAGCAGGGGGTGCAAATGGTAAAGGTAATAGGGGCATGTTTTCCGCAACTCGACGACGTCTACATGCGCCTATTTTGCGTGCAGGATGAGGCTCACTACTCGAGCCATCCTAGTCTCCGAGGAAGCTCAGCAACCTTATCAAATCATTGAGTGCGTCAGGGATTGACATCGGATTACCGGAGTCGAAGTACTTTCAAGCCGCTTGTAATGGAATAATAGTCCATCTCTTACCGGATTCCAGTCGGCCAGGTCCTCGAAGGAGCCCTTCTTGCCCATGAGCTTGCGGTAGACGACCATGGGGAAGTTGACGGCGAGGATGATGTTGTTGTAGATGGCGAGCCCCACCACGATGCCGATCAGGGTGAACTGCGCCTCCGTCTCGAACGATGTGGGGTTGAACCTGTACACAGAAACATGACACGTTATCTTCTTTTCTTGAGAGACACCGAGTCGTCCGACGACCCGATGAACCCTGGTATCAAAGTTTTTTAACCGCCTACTATATGCCTGACCTACACTCTGGTGTAGGTATATGATACAAGTATAGGTACCGACCAAACGGTGCTGCTAGTGTCAGGATGAGTGGTGAACATTCTATAGTCGGGGCTGAAGAGGCGGTCCACCACCAGGTGGAAGAAGACCTTACTGATCACGTGTATGATACAAGTATAGGTACTGACCACACACTAGTGTAATGATACAAGTATAGGTACTGACCACACACTGGTTTAAATGTTACAAGTATAGGTACTGACCAGACGGTGCTAGTGTCCGGGTGCGTGGTAAACATGCCGTAGTCGGGGCTAAAGAGGCGGTCCACCACCAGATGGAAGAACTCCTTGCTGACCCCCCCTTCGTCCACATCCTGCTCGCCCTCGAACTCCACCACTAGTTGCTTGTTCAGTAACAACTGGTGTATATGATACAAGTATAGGTACTGACCAGACGGTGCTGGTACCAGGATGCGTGGTGAACATGCCGTAGTCGGAGCTGAAGAGGCGGTCCACGACCAGGTGGAAGACCTTACTGATCAAACACTGGTGTGTATGATACAAGTATAGGTACTGACCACACACACACTAGTGTATAGGTTTGTTACAAGTATAGGTACTGCCCACACGCTAATGTATTTGTTACAAGTATAGGTACTGACCACACCCTGGTGTAATGATACAAGTATAGTTACTTACCAGACGGTACTAGTGTCAGGGTGCGTGGTAAACATGCCGTAGTCGGGGCTGAAGAGGCGGTCCACGACCAGGTGGAAGAACTCCTTGCTGACCCACCCTCCCCCTCGTCCACGCCCTGCTCCCCTCAAATTCCACGGCTAGTCTATATGTATAATACAAGTATACGTACTGACCACACACTAGTGTATATGTTACAAGTATAGGTACTGACCAGACGGTGCTAGTGTCAGGGTGGGTTGTAAACATTCCGTAGTCGGGGCTGAAGAGGCGGTCCACGACCAGGTGGAAGAACTCCTTGCTGACCCCCCTCTCGTCCACGCCCTGCTCCCTCGAACTCCACGACGAGTTGCTTCTTGAGTAATCAGTGGTGTATATGATACAAGTATAGGTACTGACCAGACGGTGCTGGTGTCAGGGTGCGTGGTAAACATGCCGTAGTCGGGGCTGAAGAGGCGGTCCACCACTAGGTGGAAGAACTCCTGCTGACCCCCTCGTCCACACCTTGCTCCCGCTCAAACTCCACCACCATGTAACCACTAGTACATATGTTACAAGTATAGGTACTGACCAGACGGTGCTAGTGTCAGGATGGGTGGTGAACATGCCGTAGTCGGGACTGAAGAGGCGGTCCACCACCAGGTGGAAGAACTCCTTTCCTAACCCCCCTCTAACCCCACCAACAGCTACTTCTTAACCACTGGAGTATATGACACAAGTATAGGTACTGACCACACACTGGTGTATTTGTTACAAGTATAGGTACTGACAACACGGTGGTGTTTGATACAAATATAGGTACTGACCAGACGGTGCTGGTGTCAGGATGGGTGGTGAACATGCCGTAGTCGGGGCTGACGAGGCGGTCCACGACCAGGTGGAAGAACTCCTTTCCTAACCCCCCTCTAACCCCACCAACAGCTACTTCTTAACCACTGGAGTATATGACACAAGTATAGGTACTGACCACACACTGGTGTATTTGTTACAAGTATAGGTACTGACAACACGGTGGTGTTTGATACAAATATAGGTACTGACCAGACGGTGCTGGTGTCAGGATGGGTGGTGAACATGCCGTAGTCGGGGCTGAAGAGGCGGTCCACCACCAGGTGGAAGAACTCCTTGCTGACCCCTCCTCATCCACACCCTGCTCCCCTCGAACTCCACGACTAGTTGCTTCTTAGGTCCAGCGCGCGCTCCATCGCCACCATTTCCAGCTGCGAAGACAAAAAAGTTGGTTTAATTGTTAAGTTTGTTTGTTTGCTAAGCTTTTTTGTTTGTTTCATATGCTTATTTTTTCTTTGATTTATTGTTACTACTACTACTAATTACTATAATTTTGTTTGATTGTAATACCAGTTGAGTTAATTGTTACTAAGCTTCTGGTTCAATTGTAAAGCGATCCACAAGCGCTGACAGTTTGACGTTTGTTTGATTGCTAAGCTTATATGTTTTGATGTTAGAACTTCTTTTTGATTGATGAGTTTGTTTGTTTGATTATTCAGCTTCTTTGTTTAATTGTTAAGCTTTTTTTGATTGTTGACTTTGTTTGTTTAATTGTAAATCTCGTTTGTTAGATTGTTGAGCATAAATGTTTAAATTTTAAAATTATTTGATTGGTTTAGGCTAGTTTGTTAGATTGTTAAGCAACTTTGTTATGCTACTTTATATGTAACCCTTGTTTATTTGATTGTATTTGATATGACTTTTGTATTGGTAACTTATTAAACAAAATCCCTCTTCACTAACCTCTACTAACGCATCATCGATAATATGATTTTTTTAGTTGAAGATGATTTTTATTAGATTATTGAGTGTGTTTTTTTGATTGTTGAGCTCATTTTGATTGATTGGTCTTAAGCTAGTTTGTAATATTGTTAATCGCTTGTCTGTGGCAAAGTCCTATATAGGATAGTTTGTTTGTAGTCCGTCTTTGTTAGCCAAGCTTGTTTATTTAATATGATTTTCAAATTGCTAACTTATTAAACAAAATCCTCTTCACTTACCTCTACTAACGCGTCATCGATAATATGATCGCGGCGCACTTTCAACCTTAGGAACGGCATGGGGAGGCGCGGCCCCCACCACAGCGTGCAGCAGCGACACGCGACGCTCCGAGTACATCCGGATGCGGTTGTCGTAGTACACACCGAGCGATTGATTGAGTACAGAGCGATTGATTGTAGATCTATTTTAATTAATGGCTGAGCATGTTAGTTTCATTTTTAAGCTTGTTTGTTTGATTATTGTGTTTGTTTGGTTCTTTGTTGAGCTTGTTTGTTTGATTGTTGAGCTTGTTTCGTTTCTTGTTGAATTTATTTGTTTAATTTTTGAGCTCGTTTGTTTCATTGTTGAGCTTGTTTGTTTCATTGTTGGGCTTGTTTGAATTATTGGATAGATTTTTGAGCTCATTTTGTTTGATTGGTTGTTTAGCTAGTTTGTTAGATTGTTAAGCTAGTTTGTTTTGTGTCCTTTTTTGTTTGTTTATCTAATATGATTTACAAATTTGCAACTAAAAACAAAAACCCTCTTCACTTACCTCTACTAGCGCATCATCGATGATATGATCGCGGCGCACTTTCAACCTTAGGAACGGCATGGGAGGCGCGGCCCCCACCACAGCGTGCAGCAGCGACACGCGACGCTCCGAGTACATCCGGATGCGGTTGTCGTAGTACAGACCGAGCTATTTCGTGACTACAGAGCGATTGATTGTAGATCTTTTTTAATTGATTCCTGAGCTAGTTAGTTTAATTTGTAAGCTTGTTTGTTTGATTGTTGAGCCTGTTTGTTCCATTGTTGAGCTTATTTGTTTAATTGTTGAACTTGACTGTTTAATAATTGCGCTTGTTTGTTTAATTAATGAAATTGTTTGTTTTATTGTTGAGCTTATTTGATGAACTTGATTGTTTATTTTATTTGATTGATTATTGAGCTTGTTTGTTTGATTGTTAATCTTTTTAGTTTGTTTGTTAAGCTTCTTCGTTTATTAAGCCTGTTTATTTAATATGATTTACAAATTTTAACTTATTATACAAAAAGCCTCTTCACTTACCTCTACTAACGCGTCATCGATAATATGATCGCGGCGCACTTTCAACCTTAGGAACGGCATGGGAGGCGCGGCCCCCACCACAGCGTGCAGCAGCGACACGCGACGCTCCGAGTACATCCGGATGCGGTTGTCGTAGTACACACCGAGCGATTTCAAGAGTACAGAGCGATTGATTGTAGATCTTTTTTAATTGATTGCTGAGCTTGTTAGTTCCATTTTTATGCTTGTTTGATTGAATGTTGAGCTTGTTTGGTTCATTGTTGAGCTTGTTTGTTTGATTGTAGAGCTTATTTTTTTGATTGTAGATCTTTTTAGTTGATTGTTGAGTTTGTTTGTTTAATTTTTGAGCTTATTTGTTTGATTGATGAGCTTGGTTGACTGATTGTTGATCTTGTTACTTTGTTTGTTAAGCTTCTTCGTTTATTAAGCCTGTTTATTTAATATGATTTACAAATTTTAACTTATTATACAAAAACCCTCTTCACTTACCTCTACTAGCGCATCATCGATAATATGATCGCGGCGCACTTTCAACCTTAGGAACGGCATGGGAGGCGCGGCCCCCACCACAGCGTGCAGCAGCGACACGCGACGCTCCGAGTACATCCGGATGCGGTTGTCATAGTACAGACCGAGCGATTTCTTGAGTACAGAGCGATTGATTGTGGAGCTTTTTTAATTGATTGCTTGGGTTGTTAGTTTCATTTTTAAGCTTGTTTATTTGATTGATCATAGAGCCTGTTTATTTCATTGTTGAGCTTGACTGTTTAATAATGGAGCTATTTTGTTTAATTATTGATTTTTTTTGGATTGTTGAGCTTATTTCTTTGATTGTTGAGTTTGTTTGTTCGATTATTGAGCTTGTTTGTTTGATTGATGGATTGGGTTGTTTGATTGTTAATCTTGTTAGTTTGTTTGTTGAGCTTCCTCGTTTGTTAAGCTTGTTTATTAATATGATTTTCAAATTGGTAATTTACAAAAACCATCTTTACTTACCTCTACTAACGCATCATCGATGATATGATCGCGGCGCACTTTCAACCTTAGGAACGGCATGGGAGGCGCGGCCCCCACCACAGCGTGCAGCAGCGACACGCGACGCTCCGAGTACATCCGGATGCGGTTGTCGTAGTACACACCGAGCGATTTCTTGAGTACAGAGCGATTGATTGTAGATCTTTTTCAATTGATTGCTGAGCTTATAAGTTTCATGTTTAAGCTTGTTTGTTTGTTGAGCTTCCCCGTTTATTCCTTCCTCGAAAATTGGTAACTTAGTATTCAAAAACCCTCGTCACTTACAAGAGTACACAGCGATTGATTGTAGATCTTATTAAATTGATTGTTGAGCTTGTTAGTTTAATTTTTAAGCTTGTATACTATGTTCGTTTCATTGTTGAGCTTGACTGTTTAATATTTAAGCTTGTTAAATTGTAGAACTTGTTTGTTTCATTGTTTAGCTTATTGTTGGGCTTGTTTGTTTTATTATTAAGCTTGTTTGTTTGATTATTGAACCTGTTTGTTTTATTGTTGAGCTTGTTTTAGATTGTTAAGCTAGTTTGTTATGCTACTTTGTTTGTGAAGCTTGTTTACATGGTAGTATTTGATATGATTATCAAATTGGTAACTTAAAATCATAACCCTCATCACTTACCTCCACTAGCGCATCATCGATAATATGATCGCGGCGCACTTTCAACCTTAGGAACGGCATGGGAGGCGCGGCCCCCACCACAGCGTGCAGCAGCGACACGCGACGCTCCGAGTACATCCGGATGCGGTTGTCGTAGTACACACCGAGCGATTTCAAGAGTACAGAGCGATTGATTGTAGATCTTTTTAATTGATTACTGAGCTTGTTAGTTTCATTTTTAAGCTTGTTTGTTTGATTATTGAGCCTGCTTGTTTAATTGCTGAACTTGATTGTTTAATAAATGAGCTTGTTTGTTTAATTGTTGAGCTTATTTGTTGAACTTAATTATTTTATTATTGGTCTTATTTGTTTCATTGTTGAACTTGATTGTTTTATTATTATTGAGCTTGTTTGTTTGATTGTTAATTAGTTTATTTGATTGTTGAGTTTGTTACATTGTTAACCTAGTTTGTTTTGCTACAATGTTTGTAAAGCTTGTTCATTTGATAGTATTCGATATTCTTTCAAATTGGTAACTTAAAACGAAAACCCCCATCACTTACCTCTACTAGCGCATCATCGATAATATGATCGCGGCGCACTTTCAACCTCAGGAACGGCATGGGAGGCGCGGCCCCCACCACAGCGTGCAGCAGCGACACGCGACGCTCCGAGTACATCCGGATGCGGTTGTCGTAGTACAGACCGAGCTATTTCTTATGTACAGAGCGATTGATTGTAGATCTATTTTAATTAATGGCTGAGCATGTTAGTTTCATTTTTAAGCTTGTTTGTTTGATTATTGTGTTTGTTTGGTTCTTTGTTGAGCTTGTTTGTTTGATTGTTGAGCTTGTTTCGTTTCTTGTTGAATTTATTTGTTTAATTTTTGAGCTCGTTTGTTTCATTGTTGAGCTTGTTTGTTTCATTGTTGGGCTTGTTTGAATTATTGGATAGATTTTTGAGCTCATTTTGTTTGATTGGTTGTTTAGCTAGTTTGTTAGATTGTTAAGCTAGTTTGTTTTGTGTCCTTTTTTGTTTGTTTATCTAATATGATTTACAAATTTGCAACTAAAAACAAAACCCCTCTCACTTACCTCTACTAACGCATCATCGATAATATGATCGCGGCGCACTTTCAACCTCAGGAAACGCATGGGAGGCGCGGCCCCCACCACAGCGTGCAGCAGCGACACGCGACGCTCCGAGTACATCCGGATGCGGTTGTCGTTGTACGCACCGAGCGATTTCTTCAGTACAGAGCGATTGATTGTAGATCTTTTTTAATTGATTGCTGAGCTTGTTAGTTTCAATTTTAAGGTGTTTTGTTTGATCATTGAGCCTGTTCGTTTCATTGTAGAGCTTGTTTGGTTCATTGTTGAGCTTGTCTGTTTGATTGTTGAGCTTATTTGTTTAATTGTTGAATTTGATTATTAAGCTTGTTTAATTTTTGAACTTTTTTGTTTCATTGTTGAGCTTATTTGTTGAATTTGATTGATTTATTGTTGAGCTTATTTGTTTAATTATTGATCTTATTTGATTGTCGAGTTTCCTTGTTAGATTGTTAAGCAACTTTGTGATGCTACTTTATATGTAACCCTTGTTTATTTGATTGTATTTGATATGACTTTTGTATTGGTAACTTATTAAACAAAATCCCTTTTCACTAACCTCTACTAACGCATCATCGATAATATAATTTTTTTAGTTGAAGATGATTTTTATTACATTATTGAGTGTGTTTTTTTGATTGTTGAGCTCATTTTGATTGATTGGTCTTAAGCTAGTTTGTAATATTTTTAATCGTTTGTCTGTGGCAAACTCCTATATAGGATAGTTTGTTTGTAGTCCGTCTTTATTAGCCAAGCTTGTTTATTTAATATGATTTTCAAATTGGTAACTTAAAACAAAAACCCTCTTTCCTTACCTCTACTAACGCATCATCGATGATATGATCGCGGCGCACTTTCAACCTTAGGAACGGCATGGGAGGCGCGGCCCCCACCACAGCGTGCAGCAGCGACACGCGACGCTCCGAGTACATCCGGATGCGGTTGTCGTAGTATAGACCGAGCGATTTCTTGAGTACAGAGCGATTGATTGTAGATCTTTTTTAATTGATTGCTGAGTTTGTTAGTTTCATTTTTAAGCTTGTTTGTTTCATTGTTGGACTTGTTTGTTTCATTGTTGAGCTTGTTTGTTTGATTGTTGAGCATGTTTGGTACATTTTTGAGCTTGTTTGTTTGATTGTTGAATTTGTTTGTTCAATTGTTGGGTTTGTTTGAATAATTTGTTTGATTGTTGAGCTCATTTTGTTTGATTGGTTGTTGAACAAGTTTGTTAGATTGTTAAGCTAGTTTGTTTTTTGTCCTTCTTTGTTTGTTTACGTAATATTATTTACAAATTGGTAACTTAAAACAAAAACCCTCTTCACTTACCTCTACTAGCGCATCATCGATAATATGATCGCGGCGCACTTTCAACCTTAGGAACGGCATGGGAGGCGCGGCCCCCACCACAGCGTGCAGCAGCGACACGCGACGCTCCGAGTACATCCGGATGCGGTTGTCGTAGTACAGGCCGAGCGATTTCTTGCGTGCAGAGCAATTGATTGTAGATCTTTTTTTTTGCTGAGCTTTTTAGTTTCAATTGAAAGCTTGTTTGTTTGATTGTTGAGCCTGTTTGTTCCATTGTTGAGCTTATTTGTTTAATTGTTGAACTTGACTGTTTAATAATTGCGCTTGTTTGTTTAATTAATGAAATTGTTTGTTTTATTGTTGAGCTTATTTGATGAACTTGATTGTTTATTTTATTTGATTGATTATTGAGCTTGTTTGTTTGATTGTTAATCTTTTTAGTTTGTTTGTTGAGCTTCTTCGTTTAAGCTTGTTCATTTAATATGATTTTCGAATTGGTAACTTAGCTTAGTAGACAAAGAACCTATTTAATTACCTCTACTAGCGCATCATCGATGATATGATCGCGGCGCACTTTCAACCTTAGGAACGGCATGGGAGGCGCGGCCCCCACCACAGCGTGCAGCAGCGACACGCGACGCTCCGAGTACATCCGGATGCGGTTGTCGTACTACAGACCGAGCGATTTCTTGAGTACAGAGTACTACAGAGCGATTGATTGTAGATCTTTGAGCTTGTTAGTTTCGTTTTTAAGTTTGTTTGTTTGATTGTTGAGTTTGTTTGCTTAATTGTTGAGCTTGACTGTTTAGTAATTGAGCTTGTTTGTTTAATTGTTAAACTTGTTTGTTTGATTGTTAATCTTGTTTATTTGATTGTTGAGTTCCTTTGCTACATTGTTTAGCTAGTTTGTAATGCTGCTTTGTTCGTGAAGCTTGTTTGTTTCAGTATTTGATATGATTTTCAAATTGGTAACTTAAAACAAAAACCCTCTTCACTTACCTCTACTAGCGCATCATCGATAATATGATCGCGGCGCACTTTCAACCTTAGGAACGGCATGGGAGGCGCGGCCCCCACCACAGCGTGCAGCAGCGACACGCGACGCTCCGAGTACATCCGGATGCGATTGTCGTAGTACACACCGAGCGATTGATTGAGTACAGAGCGATTGATTGTAGATCTTTTTAATTGATTACTGAGCTTGTTAGTTTCATTTTTAAGCTTGTTTGTTTGATTATTGAGCCTGCTTGTTTAATTGCTGAACTTGATTGTTTAATAAATGAGCTTGTTTGTTTAATTGTTGAGCTTATTTGTTGAACTTAATTATTTTATTATTGGTCTTATTTGTTTCATTGTTGAACTTGATTGTTTTATTATTATTGAGCTTGTTTGTTTGATTGTTAATTAGTTTATTTGATTGTTGAGTTTGTTACATTGTTAACCTAGTTTGTTATGCTACAATGTTTGTAAAGCTTGTTCATTTGATAGTATTCGATATTCTTTCAAATTGGTAACTTAAAACGAAAACCCCCACCACTTACCTCTACTAGCGCATCATCGATAATATGATCGCGGCGCACTTTCAACCTTAGGAACGGCATGGGAGGCGCGGCCCCCACCACAGCGTGCAGCAGCGACACGCGACGCTCCGAGTACATCCGGATGCGGTTGTCGTAGTACACACCGAGCGATTTCAAGAGTACAGAGCTATTGATTGTAGATCTTTTTTAATTGATTGCTGAGCTTGTTAGTTCCATTTTTATGCTTGTTTGATTGAATGTTGAGCTTGTTTGGTTCATTGTTGAGCTTGTTTGTTTGATTGTAGAGCTTATTTTTTTGATTGTAGATCTTTTTAGTTGATTGTTGAGTTTGTTTGTTTAATTTTTGAGCTTATTTGTTTGATTGATGAGCTTGGTTGACTGATTGTTGATCTTGTTACTTTGTTTGTTAAGCTTCTTCGTTTATTAAGCCTGTTTATTTAATATGATTTACAAATTTTAACTTATTATACAAAAACCCTCTTCACTTACCTCTACTAACGCGTCATCGATAATATGATCGCGGCGCACTTTCAACCTTAGGAACGGCATGGGAGGCGCGGCCCCCACCACAGCGTGCAGCAGCGACACGCGACGCTCCGAGTACATCCGGATGCGGTTGTCGTAGTACAGACCGAGCGATTTCTTATGTACAGAGCGATTGATTGTAGATCTATTTTAATTAATGGCTGAGCATGTTAGTTTCATTTTTAAGCTTGTTTGTTTGATTATTGTGTTTGTTTGGTTCTTTGTTGAGCTTGTTTGTTTGATTGTTGAGCTTGTTTCGTTTCTTGTTGAATTTATTTGTTTAATTTTTGAGCTCGTTTGTTTCATTGTTGAGCTTGTTTGTTTCATTGTTGGGCTTGTTTGAATTATTGGATAGATTTTTGAGCTCATTTTGTTTGATTGGTTGTTTAGCTAGTTTGTTAGATTGTTAAGCTAGTTTGTTTTGTGTCCTTTTTTGTTTGTTTATCTAATATGATTTACAAATTTGCAACTAAAAACAAAACCCCTCTCACTTACCTCTACTAACGCATCATCGATGATATGATCGCGGCGCACTTTCAACCTTAGGAACGGCATGGGAGGCGCGGCCCCCACCACAGCGTGCAGCAGCGACACGCGACGCTCCGAGTACATCCGGATGCGGTTGTCGTAGTACACACCGAGCGATTGATTGAGTACAGAGCGATTGATTGTAGATCTTTTTAATTGATTACTGAGCTTGTTAGTTTCTTTTTTAAGATTGTTTGTTTAATTGTTTAGCTTGTCTGTTTCATAGATGGGCTTGTTTGTGTTATTATTGGGCTTGCTTGTTACATTGTTGAGCTTATTTGTTTAATTGTTGACCTTGATTGTTTATTAATTAAGCTTGTTTGTTTAATTGTTGAACTTGATTGTTTCGTTATTGAGCTTGTTTGTTTGATTGTTAATCTTGTTTATTTGATTGTTGGGTTTCTTTGTTAGATTGTTAAGCTAGTTTATTATGCTAATTTGTTTATGAAGCTTATTTATTTGATTGTATTTGATATGACTTTCGTATTGGTAACTTAGTAAACAAAAACCCTTTTCTTACCTCTACTAACGCATCATCGATAATATGATCGCGGCGCACTTTCAACCTTAGGAACGGCATGGGAGGCGCGGCCCCCACCACAGCGTGCAGCAGCGACACGCGACGCTCCGAGTACATCCGGATGCGGTTGTCATAGTACAGACCGAGCGATTTCTTGAGTACAGAGCGATTGATTGTGGAGCTTTTTTAATTGATTGCTTGGGTTGTTAGTTTCATTTTTAAGCTTGTTTATTTGATTGATCATAGAGCCTGTTTATTTCATTGTTGAGCTTGACTGTTTAATAATGGAGCTATTTTGTTTAATTATTGATTTTTTTTGGATTGTTGAGCTTATTTCTTTGATTGTTGAGTTTGTTTGTTCGATTATTGAGCTTGTTTGTTTGATTGATGGATTGGGTTGTTTGATTGTTAATCTTGTTAGTTTGTTTGTTGAGCTTCCTCGTTTGTTAAGCTTGTTTATTAATATGATTTTCAAATTGGTAATTTACAAAAACCATCTTTACTTACCTCTACTAGCGCATCATCGATAATATGATCGCGGCGCACTTTCAACCTTAGGAACGGCATGGGAGGCGCGGCCCCCACCACAGCGTGCAGCAGCGACACGCGACGCTCCGAGTACATCCGGATGCGGTTGGCGTAGTACAGGCCGAGCGAATTCTTGTGTACCGAGCGACTGATTGTAGATATTTTTTAATTGATTGCTGAGTTTGCTAGTTTCATTTTTAAGCTTGTATGTTTGATTATTGAGCCTGTTTGTTTGAGTATTGAAATTGACTGTTTAATAGTTGAGCTTGTTTGTTTAATTGTTGAGCTTATTTGTTGAACTTGATTGTTTTATTGTTGACCTTGTTTGTTTCATTATTAATCTTGTTTATTTGATAGTTGAGTTGCTTTATTAGATTGTTAAGCTAGTTTGTTATGCTTCTGTTTGTTAAGCTTGTTTATTTGATTGTATTTGATATGATTTTTAAATTGGTAACCTACAAAAACCCTCTTTACTTACCTCTACTAGCGCATCATCGATAATATGATCGCGGCGCACTTTCAACCTTAGGAACGGCATGGGAGGCGCGGCCCCCACCACAGCGTGCAGCAGCGACACGCGACGCTCCGAGTACATCCGGATGCGGTTGTCATAGTACAGACCGAGCGATTTCGTCGCGGCGGTCAATATGAACGGGTACTTTAGGAACGCGAATTTCTTACCTGAAATGTGAAGTTTTGATTAGAATTCTGTTATGAATGTATTTTTGGATTAAAATTATATTTACTATGCGTCATAAAAATACGATATTGGAATATATTAACATTATCATCAACAAGAGTCATCATTCATCACATTTGGAATTGGCACTCAAATCAGCAAGCGCAGTAATGATATTGCAAATGCTAGGATTCTGCTGCAAAAAATTATCGCTAGTAGTCTTTTACAACACCCAGGGATAGAAATGGGGTGACGCTATTATAACTCGGCACCATTACGCGAAACATATTATCATGAAAAGAAATTAAAAACTACTTACCATTACTTATTTCAGTTTTATAATTAGCAAAATCTATATCCATTTCTACAGTATCACTAAGAGGTTCGTTGTAAAAGTCCTCAAATGGCAGGTATGGCTTCCTAGCATCTAATACATTTATACCTAATTCTCGACCTGAAACAAACAAATTAGTTTAAAAAATTGATAAATATGCTATAGCCATGTTTTTATTAGAATGGATTCTAGATTTTAGGGGGACCTGTAATGAAATTACAAATTAAGTAGTAAAGGTTTTAGTGTTAAAATGGTTATGTGAGAATCTTTGATAAAGAAGTGTTTTAATTATAAAATATGAAGTTGAATTTTACCTAATGGGTCCTCTGCGACTTCATGATTAGTCTTCTTCATTGAAGAGAGCGGGTACAGATGGTCCAATGCGTCGCCGAGCGGGTCTAACTGGGATGCTAACACTACAGGTTCCTCTCGTAATGTACTGGGTTCCATCACGCCAGCCAGCATATTTGCGTAGTATACTATCTGTTAAGAAAAACAATATTTTTAAGTTCTTTAGACAATTTTGAATATTATTATTGGGTCGAAACGAGAGCCGTTTTCAGCAGTACATAGACAACAAACTCGATATTTATTCGTCTTTTTGAGTGGGACACCAAGTTGTTGTTGCATTGGTTGCATTATTAGTATATCCACAAGATGATCACTCGTGGTAATTAGCCCACGGAACTTCTAACAATTGATTTCATTTTTAATTTGAAAATGGCTCGCATCAAAAGTCGTAAAATTTGCTGTGCGCTGGCCTATAGAAGAAATGAGATGTATACGGTGAAATTTTACTAGTGACCGATAGCGAAAACTCAGAACCGGCTGGTGATAAGGAACAACTTTCCCCAAGGAACATAGGTCGAAATACGAAAAAAAATGTTGACCTCCCATAGTAACTCAAATCAGCTGATCGTCAATTTTGTATGGGAGCAGGCCTGGCGCACTCCGCGGCGTAGGTATAGATTTGCAAGTACAAGCGGCGTCCCCCGCGCGGTGGATAATCAGTTGGTTGGCTCCAAAGCCGTTCGCATTTCTTCACGAGATTTATTTTATTTATCAATTCTGTATTAAGTGACTCACCTTCCTGCCTCATTCGTAAATTTTGTATGATAATGCAAAAATTGTATAAAAAAAATAAATATTTTATATTTGTGCTTTGATTTTCTTTCAATATTTTACGTACCTATACGAAAACATTTTATTTATGTTTTACTTGGGTGTAGAAATGTACTCCAGTACACTTTTCGAAGGTACCTACTTTCATATAAATCTCGAAATTCGCATCCCTACAAAGCGTGCCGGCTGTGACCTTCAGAGGTGGTCTGCGGCAGATGAACTTTCGCGCGCAGCAATTCGGCTCATTTTTTGCTTGCGCGCGCGATCAGTAGGCTAATATAAAAGTAGGTATCGAAAGCCGGCGCGAAAGAAATTGTACTTTATTATCGCGCATAATAGTAGTTTATGCAACTGCCTAATAATAAGAGGCTTTAGTTAGGATGTCAGTGTCTGTTTATCACACGAGGCGCAGCCGAGTGTGATAATAGTTTGACTCGAGCATTCTAAAGCCTAATTATATAATAAATAATAAATAAATAAAATTAAAATATCATTCATTTATGCAGTTGCATACACTATTTTATCTACACTCTACAAGAAAAACTATAAAAAATAATTCAAACCTCCGCACTGCACTATGGCGATTGCAAGCTGTTGGAGGTTGCATGTATTAGCGCTGGCTGACTACCATAGCAAACCTAATCTGTCGCATGTAAATGAGACGTTGTCACTTTATCAACAAGAGAATAAAATGGTGTGCTACTTATAATCCACTGTGTTTATATAACTCTAGCTAACGTATTTATCAATAGGTTATGTGCTTTCTTACGTGAAAAGTAGCATAAAACAAGAAATGTGTGCGGACATGCTAACTAAAGCCTTATCAGGTCCTAAACTAAAACTACTCTTAAAGAAATTACCCATTAAGAGGGCGATATTTGAGGAGAAAGGATAACTAGGCTAAGGTAAACTAAACTGTGTTAGTTATTATTATTTATGTTGTGTTTTGTAATGACTAATTTCTTTTGTTTTCGTTTTGTTTCATGCTGTTACTGTATAATGACAAATGGTCATTCACGATCTACACTGTAGTTGTACGTAGGCTCATAAAGCTACATACTTAAACTATTAGGGTGTATGCACACTGAATATTGTAAAGGTGCATGCACATGTGTTTTAAGGTGTGTACACATGCCACAGATTAAGGGGGCGTGTTGGAGGTTGCATGTATTAGCGCTGGCTGACTACCATAGCAAACCTAATCTGTCGCATGTAAATGAGACGTTGTCACTTTATCAACAAGAGAATAAAATGGTGTGCTACTTATAATCCACTGTGTTTATATAACTCTAGCTAACGTATTTATCAATACAAGCCTATCTACTGAACCACCAACTGAACGACTTTTGTACATAAGTAACTTTTTAACTAAACGTTAAAATGGAGGCTCATAAAAACTGAACCACTTTTAAAATTAAAAAGCATTTATCGGTGAATTTTAATTCGAAAAATGATTTGAAGCAAAGATTTAATAATAAATAAGTTCTCATTATTTCAAGTGTCGTCCCGCCCGGGTGACACTTGTTTTTTATTTCATTTGACTTACTGTTGGCCAGTGTCAAATTGGAACAGATTACAATTTGGTACGCGGGTCAATTCGTTTAATTTTTTTTCAAATACTAGAAATCGAGTTATTTTATGTAGCTGCCAGTAGTACGAAAGTGTTTTTTTAAAGGCTGTATATTCGTAATGCAGTTCATTACGTTCGTACTTTCGATTCTGTAAAACGAATATTACGAAATGAGTATAGATAAAGATTTATATTTGTTGAATTGCTACGGCGGAGTGCGTCTTCTGTACCTGTACTATTATGTATTCTGTGATGGGAGGTCCAAATTTTTTTTTCGTATTTCGACCTATGTTCCTTGGAGAAAGTTGTTCCTTATCACCAGCCGGTTCTGAGTTTTCGCTATCGGTTACTAGTAAAATTTCACCCCATATAACATAGCCATAGCATCGCTCAGTAAATGTACGGGTGTTGAAATTCCAATGTTCAAGGATTACAAGAGATATGACAAATCAAGCAAAAAATTCCCTTACCTTGATTAGTTTAGTAGCAGTAGCGACGCTCTCATCGTCCTGCAGCTGGAAGTGCCTGGTGTAGTTGGTGCTGATGACCCTCAATGTGATCAGCTGCTGCAGGCTCTCCAGGATGTGGCGTAGAGTCTCCTTGCACTGTGTAGCCCACACCCGCGCTAACTTCGCTTGCGCTGGAAAGAATGATAAACTTTGATTGATTGATTGTTTAGTTGATTTAATCGAGCATTGATGATTTGTTGATTGTATAGTTGGTTTGCTGTACGATTGATAGGTGTGCTTGGTTGGTTGGTTTGTGATCTAATAGCTTTGTCAATGGATTTGATGATTAGATTGTTGGCTGTTGGAGTTTGATGATGTGGTTTGTTTTTGCTTGGTTGGTAGGTTTATTCAGCGATTGATGCGTTCAGAACTCATGGCTCACCTTTATCCTCCAAATGCTCGGCAGCATGACACAGCGCAGGCAACGCTATCTCCAGGTAATCGCTGCACCCCAGGTCGGGAACCTCAAAAGCAATGACGAAGCAGTTGACGGCGTCATCCAGACTCATCTTCTTGGTTATCCGCAGGTCGATCTCCATGTTCTCAGCGAGGGTCGTGAGCGCCGTCACCAGCGCTGAGCTGTAGTATTCTGATGGCACCTTCAGGGGAAAAAGGAGTTGAATGTAATGGCCTATTTTTCATAAAATTTAAATAATCCTCATCTGCCTGCCTTTATCCCAAGTCGGTTAGAACACAAAATCATGTAGGAAAATGATTTAGCTATGTCTCAAGACCGGCCATATGCCTGACGTCAACCCACTTTGGTAATGCTATTGGATGTGGTATCACCGCTACCACACGGCGAAAATTTAAATTTTTAAATAAAAATAAAGAAACGCCGTAACCTCGTGTGCAGCTGACGGTGGGGGAAGTACTTTTAAAATGTTTTATATTTAAAGTTTTGTTAAAGCACCTATGAAATGCACGATTACCAGTAAAAATCAGTAAACTTTGAGAGACATGTAAGGTGGGTTGGAACTTGGAAAGAATATTGCGCTACTAGTTTTTATCCCTTACTTTGGAAAGGTACTGAAAAGCGCGGCGGCACGAGGCGACGTCCAGCTCGGGTCCGGCCACGCTGTCCACATCTTTGTCTGGATCACTCGACGAACACATTGCTTCCGATTCTTTGTCTGAAAGTTAAAATGATTTTTGGTTTGATGTAAGTAAATTTACCTAAATTGATACATTTTACAAGTAATTTACAAGTATTTTATATATGTATTCTGTTCAAGATTGTTACTCCATTACATAGTAATTTTATTCTCATTGCATTATTTAAACATCTTAGAAAATCGGATCATAATCACCACATTAATACTATAAATTTGTAATAAATATAAATAGGAAATTGATCAAGCATTATATGGGAACTAATCTTTTAAAAGTGTAACTAGAGAGGCCAGAACATTACCGGGAGGAAATATACTAGAGGAGACTTAATTTAGGATCGACACTCCTGTACCCCGTGTTATGAAACTAAAGGCTACAAGTTTAATAATCTTGTTAGGGAAATATTTAAAATCAGTCACAGTTACAACTTTTAAGACTAAGCTAGTTTGTCTTCATTTCAACTTTCATTAACAAGCGCCAGGTTTAACCAGAAACTTTTAATTTACGTAAGTTCTAGATTGACTCTCCTAATATATTTCCTCCATGACATTACGTTCGACTTACCTTTACTACTCCCTGCACTTTTGCTCTCCGCGGGTTTCTTCTGAAAGCATCTCGCGAGTATGGCGGGCTGTGTGAAGGCCTCCCCCAGCGCGCGTATGAGCGGCTGCGGCGCGCGCGTGGCGAGACACTCGTCGCACAGCTGGTAGATGCGCTCCTCCGTCAGTGGCGCGCCGTCTGATACATACAACTTCGCTATAAGATCGTCTAATTCGTCCAAGATTCTGAGGTAACGCGCACGGGACGCCTTTGCGTCGAGATTCGTTTTAGCACTTGTGTCACTCATATTTTGGTGCAATAAGTAGATTTGGGCGCGAAGTAGGGAAAACTGTGGACACTCTACCAACAAGAATAATGAACTCCTGAGTATAACTAGATTTTTAAAGGTAATATGGCAGGTCTGAATTGCACAAAGGGTAAAACTAGAGTGCAGTCCAGAATTAAATATATTTTTCTAAATAACCAGTTAATGACTATTTCACCCTATACAACAGGTACTTACATAAATTAACTAATGATGATTGCATCAGTAAGACTAAAGGGTTTAGTGAGTAATGCTATAATTGTTTTTCAACCCCATACAATTAGCAACTAAAAAGTTATGATTGATAACAATTAATAAGGCTTTTGTTGCACAAAATTGATTCTTGCAAAACCTTTTGAAAGCTAAATTAAGTACTACTTTAAAGCACTAAAATATAATTGTAAGCCTAGAACATAAATAATGCTTGATTGTATTTCTTAGTAGTGGCTGCGGCGAATATACTGCGCACTCGTTCTGCTCCACAGCCACTTTGAAATCTCTAGTATGATAAGGCCCTTAATATGGCTGTTTGTATTCTCTCTAAGCTGTAGGTACTATTTATAGTACCTCACTACTTACTAACAGAACTAGCATTTAGGGCGTCACATACCGCCTCCGTATGCATGACATTGTATCGTACGGGACTTTATGAGACACCGCACACTGCGCTACGCGCGTTATTACGCGCACGCATACGCAGGCAGTGTGCGGCCTCTCATACGATCCCATACAATGCAAAGTCGTCTCTATGCGCGTGATGACGTGCCCGTCACGCATATGGAGGTAGTATATGACTTGCTTTCATAATAAGAACTGATATCTTACTGTTATGACTAATAGGTTTATGTTCCTCCTGCTGAGGTACATTGTGACTAGTTTCTGGTTCTTCCGGTTTGGTGGCCGCTTCAACCGGCTGCTCTTTACTATCTGTGATGTCTTTCGCTTTTGATGTTGTACATGTTGTGCTGCAAGTTACAAATATAGTTACAAAGTTGAGTGGATCATCACTATTTAAAATGATTTATTGATTAATAAAAGAAAGACATTTGTATTGGGATTTTTAATGTATTCATAGTGCTATATTATGCTCGTAAATGAAAATAAGAACTTTTCAACTTTTCTTATTTTCATTTAAAAAACAGATATTTTCATAACATTGAAATCCTCTCTTCTCAAACCTTATTTTATTCATCTAGCTTACCAAATCCCACTGCTGGGCAAATACATATAAATTCTTTTCTTTCCAGATTTTATTCTCTGCACCTGCTACATTTAGAATTCTAATTCAACCTACCTGACCTACAAACCAATTTGGCACAAACAAAATATTCTAGAAAAGTCTATTTAATGAGAATTTTAGTACACATTGTACTGGTACAAGGAATTCATTACGACTAGTTTTACCTTGCACTAGATTCACAAGCATTGGCTTCTGTCCTGGGTACTTTGTTGGGTAAACTATCACATAGTCTTGCTTCTTTGTAGAACAGTTTTATGGCTTCTGCTGCTGCTTCATTTGGAGTCAAGTTTCGAGCCTACACAATACAACAAATTATTACAGGAAAATTAAGAGCAAAGCACTGATATGACTGACACATTGATGCAAAAACAAGTTTAGCTGATTAAGAATTAACACACATAGCTCAGTGGCGTTAAAGTGCCTTCATGGTTTGGCATAGGTTCAAATGTGTGTGTAAAATTATAGTTTTAATTTTTTTTCTATTTCCTACCTCTCCACTAGAAGCACAGTACTGATTGTCGCAGTTGGGGTTACCGCAACCATCTACAAGCTGGTAGAAGTATCTTTCAATCAATTGTTTAGCAGCAGCTCGCTTCATAATGTCTTGGCCAGGGTTTCCACCTGCAGTATTGCATAAACCTTCTGTATTTATATCTTCAACACTGCTGGGGGCACTTATATTATTTGACGATGATGCTTCGTTGCCCCTAAAAACAAAATAAAATAAAACTGCACGTGATTCTGATCAAAGCAAAACAAAGACCAACAAAAATAGCAAGTAATGCCTAACCTAACATTTGTGTCGGATTTACGCATCACACAGTCTCCAAAACTAAAGATAACTTATTTAATTGTGTATCAGGTCACATAAATAATGCGTAATACACCTTAGTCGCAGAAAATGAAATTATTGTAAGGAAATTACGACAAAATAAAATTACCTTGAAGCTTCGTCAGTTTCACTTTTTGAGTTCATAGAAATTACTACTGAGCAGTAAATAACTTCTAATCCACAAACAACATAAATGCAGAGAAATAAATCGGCACATTCGCTATCAATGTGGTCTGCAGATTGTTTTCACAAAACAAAACGTAGAATACACAAAAAATACGATTGTTCTGGGGTACGTTCACGCGCGCCTTTTGTATAAAAGTTAAACTATGACAGTTCGTAAAACCTCGTTTTGGAGCGTAGTTTGGGAGGAATTTCCTACTTGTCAAAATTTTAAATACCCGTTCACCGTGCCGCCCGGAGAATTTTCTCGATGTCTCGACATAGATAATTTTTCTCCGAATGTCACTTTTGACAGTAGGTAACGGTTATGTTTACGAGTTAGATGAGACTTTTAACATCATTTCTTTATTTTGTGTATTTGTTACGATGTTTGTAATAATTGATTTGTGTTTATAAGCGAAGTAAATGTATTTTAGTAATAAATTTACTTTAATTTGAAACTATTTGTGCCGGTAAAAGTGAAATAATATATCAAAAACAAGGTGAAGTTTTCTACGCTAATCTTCACAGGTAATTTGGCTTTTATTTTCATATTATCTGTTTAGGAATCGATGGAAACTGTATAAAAATTCATTATCTTGAAGATACAACCAATATTTATTTGAAAACATAGCAAGTTTACTTTAGGAATATTTCGCAAAACTTGTTGGGTTTTTCAGCATTTTGTTGTTATTTCTTTCTTAAAACGACATGAATCATGCTCTATTAGCGCATACGTTGAACTTGATTATGTTTTACCTGTCTACAGTCTACTTTATCACATTATCAACAATTAAACCCGTATGTAAAGACTCTTTTCTTTCACAGTGGATTAAAGCTTTAATTTGATTTCCAGTTATTTAATGGCCGCGTATGGCTACTACGACAAATTTCTGGATGTCGATAGCTTGCGGTTGAGGAGGCAGTGTTACGACTGAAGATTTCGAATTGACCATGGTATAATAAGATACTCCGCCTGGTATTCCGTTCCGAGACTCGTGGACCACGTGACCAACACATGTCTACGTCATCATGCTTGTGGGTTACCAGAACTACCCACTCTTATGATGTTTTTTGTAAATCATTTATGATACTCATAACTAATAAATACAATTGAAGTGTTGTTGTAAAGTTCAAGTTAATACACACGTAAATCTAAATTATAAAATTATTAAGAAATATTTTAGGTCACTTTTCTGAGATTGAATTTACCCCATAACGTATTTTATTGAAATAAAATGGCAATACTAAATGACGTTGTCTTGTGTTTCTCTGGGAAGGAAAGACCATGTTTATTGACAATGGTACTACATTGGATGAAAGATGAGAGTTGTGGTATGGGTAAGATTAGTTTGTATACCTTTTACTTTACTCCGACAAGAGGAGCAGCCCAATGGGCTTCTAAGTTATGGATGTCACTGTGTTCAAGCCACCCTCTGCTACTAGTAAGCTTCTGACACGGTTGTTGAGGCTGTCACCTGTAGTTGTTATCATATTATCATAGGCAACAATAGTGACCGATGTGATGGCTCAACATTCACTTTGAAGAATGCAAAAATCTTTCTGACAGTGAATCAGGTTCATTTGCCTATGTTAAATGGAAACAATTTGATAAATATCCACTATGTAACCATAACAGTCCACTGCTGGACATGGGCCTCCCCCCTATCGCAAGGCATTTCCATACTCACCACGCTTGGCAGGCAATTGTTGGGCACAGTTTAAGATGTTGCATTTACATGGAATGCTGCTGCCCGTTCCCTGGATGATTATCCCTTAGTCGCTTTTTTTGACACCCACGGGTAGAATTAGGATGATGCTATTCTTAGCAAGCATCACACAGCATTCATAATTCATAACTATGTCTCTCTTTATCTTATCTCCCCATGTACTATCACCAATAAATCTACCTTCTGTTATTACTATGTGTTTTCGAAAATGAAAGACTACACCACGAAGGTAGCCCATATCATTGTATGCTGGTATAACTTAGAGAATAATTAACTTCAATTTCTAATATTTCAGAAATCCACTTTGTCTAGGGCAACTTTTGGCAAAATGGAATTTGCGAACATGAACCTGCTCTTCTTTCATCTGCACCACAGATACTCTAAGCAAGATCTGCACCAATCAAGCTGGGCTCAGACTGGACTCTGCAGTGTACCACCACAATGCAGCGGATCAGTGACCTGACGCTATCAGTGACTCTATGACACAATTGTGGGATGGATTGTATAATATGCATAAGAACCAAAACATATCCCATGCGCATCGTATCTGGAGTTTAAGGTACAACATAAACTTACACTCAATTCTTGTCCCCCATCACCGAAGAGCCATACCAGGGTTCATCGGGTCGTTCATCGACTAGTGTGCGTGTCCACATAATAGGAACAAGAACACCTATTCAGGGCCTGAACAGTGTTCTTAGTTAATGTACGCGAGAAGATAGAACAGGAGCTACAATCTACGCACCAACATAGGCATCGTAGAGGTCTTAGGTAAGTCACGCCTGTATCCCTGTGCGGAAGAGGCAGATCATTGGGGCTACCAAGATGAGATGAGAATTCAAAGAAACAGAGAAATGCGAAAAGCCACATAATCTATCAAAAGATCACAGCTTTTGAGCTTATCGTAGCAGCAGCGTCGCTACGTGCTAGTAAACCGGTTCCATGAGGGCATAAAGCAAATTAAGAACTTTAGTAACAAAAATATATAAAATTTTAATATTAGTCGAATTACTTACCTCTATACTGGCCGCCAAGTATTAAATTTTATGTTCTGTCCCATTTCGATATTTTCGAAACCTTATTATCGTGACTGTTACAAGAAGAAAATAATATTCTTTAGACTGAGTAGATGTGTTCACAATTTGAATCCAACCTAAGAGTCTTCGTTCTAATTTATCTTCTTTTAAATTGATCATGTTTTTATAACTTTTTCGAGAAAATGTCCTGCAGTTGCTAGGAATTTGTTTTCTATGGATATAAATAATAATATCAATATCTATACATTACCGATTACTTTATTTAATAGTGATAATGCTTGTACTATATTCAAAAGTCATGAAGCTTCTACCTTCTTTCCTTCAGCTACCTAGTCTCCTTGGTACGGTTCAGCAGAGACGAGCTGCTGGAACGACAACGGCACTACCACCGGCGTAGAAAACTGCTTCAAGTTTGACGAAGGAGAGTCTAGTTGGTCTCTACAGGTAATAAGACCAGACTTAGATTTGTATGTGCATTCATTCGTATATGCAATCATATTTTTAAATTCAACTATTACTACTTTTTTGTGTCTGCACTTTGGATATATTTTAGAAATATGAAAATACAACTTACATAAGTCTCTAACATGGCCGTGTTATGACCACCGTAATTATCAGTGATCAACACACAGACGTAAATGGTGATCTCCAAATCCTAAAACCAGCGCTCAAAGCACTAGACCACATCAAAAGTTGGGCGCAAGGTGTTTTAAATATTGCTGCTGCTCATTTCCTGTATCAATCCTCAGACCTCCTCAGGAGATGTTATTCTAAGCCGGCACACATTTTTTGAAGATGTCATATTCGTTGATATTTTTACCTCAAAATAAAGCTTTAATAAGATTTTTCTTCTCAAATTACAGGCAGCCGGACAAGCGCTCAGGCAACTTTGTGCTACACTTCGTAGACAACTACGAAGAATGAATAGTGAATATCATGATGAAACGGGTTTAAGTCAAGTTACACCGTACCCCATGCCCGGTGATGCTAGTTGATTTTCTGTGAGTATTCGATTCAGAATTTCTTCTATACCATACCATACCATAACAGCCACAACGCCAGCCGAATTTCTTCTATGATCAGATTGAATTAAAATAGCACTGGGTTGAGTCTATTATCACAACACAATCGAAATAATGCATGATCTAGGTATATGTTCGGAAGTCTAGCCCCCAGATGTATTACCATTACGCTTATCGGCTACACACCACACCTTTCAGTTAGATGGGCTAGCATAGCACTATATATTTTTCGTAATAAAAAAATTATACTCCACCGCAAAACAACACGTCATTATTTGTGATTTAAGTTTCTAATAATAATTTAATTTTGTTAATTTCAGCGCGCATCGCGTCTAGTGGAAGCCACTAAAGTAGATGAGAAGACTTTAAAGGTACGAGTAGAAGGGCGTACGTGTGGCCACTGTACGCACCGCCCCGAACCACGGTCATCTTAGCTGGCGTTTGAGGTACAACATAATTTTTTATTCATTCTTGTCCCATCATCACCGAAGAACCATACCAGGGTTCGTCGGGTCGTTTGACGAATGGTGTCCGTGTCCCACACGATAGAAAAAAAGAACATCAACTATGGACCTTGGCTCAGACTGGACTCTGCAGTGCACCACAACGCAGCGGACCGCTATCAGTGACTCTATGACACAAATTGTGGGATGGATTTTAAAATAAGCATAAGCTCCAATACATAGCATAATTAAGTCGCTTTTTGCCTCTGTCTGTTGCGGAATTTGCTAACTCCTCCTGAACCATGCAACAGATTTTATAGTAACAGTTCTTCAAGAGGAAGTTTTAAATGCATGAATATGCCTTTTCCCCGCTGGGAAATGAGTTGCAGTGCAAAGCACTAGACCACATTGAAAGTCGTAAATGTCGTTTAATGAAACTTTCGGACTGTCTGTTAACTGACTGACATTAAGCAGTAAAAGTCAGTTAAAGAAAAATTAGATCTTTAAGGCTCGGATTATATAGTCCCGCGGCGGCTGCGCCGCGGGACTATAATCCGAGCCTTAATATGTAGAGCCCATGACCAATAGATGACTTTGCAGTAATAAATTTTTTTCTTTTCTCTTGCAGATTCCTGACCTGAAGGGTGACATCAGAGACCAGCCAGGAGTGACCACGGCGGACCACGTACGTTCTGTTGCACACTGAAATTAAGTCTGGTTACAAGTAAGTGTCCAGTAACCCCAACTTTCGTAGGGCATAGGTACGTCATGAGCGTTTTCCCAGTTGGACACGTCTATCTTTTGGGAGGTATTTATTTGCTATGCCACTACGCGTGTAACACATTTGCAGGGAATACTGCTAAATATTCTCAGGATTTATCCGTTTGTGACTTCAGTAGCGGATTAACCCTAAAGCAAACTAAGCCCTGGCTTAGGACATCTCATCACATCTTGGGAGCACCAGAAGAAGCACTAAGATCTCGAAACGAATGTTGCCCCCCACTTGTAACATGTTACTAACAAAACTGTTTCAATTCTGTGTTTGTTGCTCATAATAGTGTATAAAAAGTCACGATTTTCATGTAATTCTATTACTACAGTCACATCAGTTCACTGCTGGACATGGGCCTCCGCCAATGGGTATTGCTAAACTACCTCGCTTGGCAGGCGAACGCAGTGCAAGGTGTTTTAAATATTGCTGCTGCTCATTTCCTGGATCGATTCCTGAGAAGTCCGTAATCGCTACCACACCCATGGATAGAAATGGGATCATGCTATTCTAAGCTTCACTTAGTCAACATTTAAGCTGAAGCAATGAGTGCCGAAGTACCGATGGTGAAAAGTCCTGGTTGTTTCACCTTCATTTCGGATCATCAGGTATGGAAGTGTCCATACGACAACTTTTTAGGATATATACCGGAAGTAACAGAAAGTATATAACAAGCCGGGAGGAGGTCAAGGTACTCATGAAACTGAACAACTTTCCCCATGGAATATGGGTCGAAATATGAAAAAAAATGGACCTCCCATACAAATTTGTCGCTCAGCTGATTGATTTACTATGGGAGGTCCAATTTTTTTTTCATATTTCGACCCATTTTCCATAGGGAAAGTTGTTTAGTCTCATGAATACCTTGACTTCCTTTCGGCTTGTTATACTCTTTCTGTTACTCCCTGTGTAGTCCAGATGGGCTATGAATGCGAATCTGCTAGGCATCGGTCTCACGAGTGTCTTGCGACAACTCTTTTGAGCTTCGTATTCTACGATAAGCTACTTGTATGTACACATTACAGTGTAATCCTTATTATATATAATTTAATTTTGTTAATTTCAGTGCGCATCGCGCCTACTGAAAGCCTCTAAAGTAAATGAGAAGACTTCAAAAGTAGAAGAGCGTACGTGCAGCCACTGCAAGCCCCGCCCGCCCCCCGCCACCCGGAACCACGGACATCGTAGCTGGCGTTTGAGGTACAACATAAACTTTTACTCATTCTTGTCCCCTCATCACCGAAGAACCATACAAGGGTTCATCGGATCGTTCGTCGACTAGTGTCCGTATCACACGATAGAAATAGGAATATCTATTATGGGCCTTAGCTGCATTTTTAGTTAATGTATCCTTATGCGGAGAAAACAGCATCGTAGAGTCCTTAGGAAAGTCACGCCTAGGTATATACATCTTTCCTTTTATGAGTTAAGTAACAGGCAGTACTGCCTTGAAACCCGCACTGGTTTGTATCGCTTACTCTCTTTACAAACCCGCGCACAGTTATGCGAAGAGCATTTTGCATGGATGTCCGTGTTCAATGGGAGGTTCATCGGGTCGTTGAACGACTTGGTATCCCACTCGAACAACATTTGCGAGGTAAGATGTAACTGTCGGGTTGTCAGTTATTGTAACAGCCGCGTGGTTAGTTGAAGAGAGATGTTGTTTTTTTTAATTATTGTTTGAAACGGGATTATTACCGTGATTATATTTTTGTTTACCTCGATATTTCGAGGCGGTTGCACGCCTCATGGTCACGAGTAGACACGAAATATCGAGGTAAACAAAAATATAATCACGGTAATAATCCCGTTTCAAACAATAATTTAAGTGTTGTGAACAACCGTGAAAACCTAAAAACAGATGTTGTTTTGTCGTAGAAACGTACAACAGTAAAGGAAATGTCTGTCACCGCCGCCGCCTGTATCGCCTGTGTAAGTACGTTGTCGCACACTTCATAGGGAAACAGTGTCTTTCTAAACCATATGACTACAATCTTCATCATCTTCCTGCCTTTATCCCAATTACTTGGGGTCAGCGCAACACGTTTTGCTGAACACAAAATAGTGTTGCAAAAGGATTTGGCTGAATTTTACGACCGGCCGCCTACCAGACGTCAACCCTCCTTGGGAATGCTTTTGTGGTAGATTAACCGCCACCATGCGGTTGGCCCTGGCTGTTTGGGTCGGGTTTATCCTTGGTCGTCTCTTACTACACCCACGGGAAGAGAGGGGGTGGTGCTATTCTACTCTGCCGGCACCACACGGCAATCTTATTTTATTATAATACTAGCGACCCGCCCAGCAGTTTCACTCGCTGCTACTTACCTGTTTTCCCGTAGAAATTGGACTTTTGCCCGTAGTTAAAAGTCGATTACTCCATTTCAGCAGAATAGACTCATCATGCATGACCATGTGCCAGCAAAAGCGTCCCGTCATGCTGAGGAACTTTAACCTTGAAGCCATTACCGTTTCTCTTATAGTTTAGATGGGGTGTTGGTGGTCTGCATCAGCTATTTGATATCCTCAATGACCATGCCATGTCCCAGCAACAGCGTCTCGTCATGCTGAACAATTTTTACTTTGAAGCCATTACCATATCTCTGATAGTTTAGATGGGATGCTGGTGGTATGCATCAGGTACTTCAGATCCTCAATGACCATGTGCCAGCAGAAGCTTCCCGTCATACTGAACAACTTTTACTTTGAAGCCATTACCGTATCTCTTATAGTTTAGATAAGATGCTGGTGTTATGTATATAGCTAGCGTTGTGTATATGAAGAAGAATACCTTATTTATACCTACAAATTATAATGTTTACAGGTTCCCGAATATGAAGAACACAGTGTCTATGCTGAAGACAAAGAGATACACAGTGCCCGTGTGGACGCATCCATGCATCAACTGCAACAAGGGCTGCGAGCCCTGGTAAATCGAAGCTTTGAGCAATGGGTGAGCTTTTACAAGCACAGTTACTTTAAGACGGAGTAAAAAGCCCAAAGATCAAAGCTTTCGGAGCATAAGTATAGCAGAAGCGTCGCTACGCGCTAGTCTTCTTCTTCGAGTGGGACACCAAGTCATCCAACGACCCAATCAACCCTGGTGTCAGAGTTTTCAACCGCCTACTGCAAGTTGCAGGCCTCTGACATGGTTCATAGACAGCAACCGGGACCGACGGCTTAACGTGCCCATCCGAAGCACGAAACCATCTTGCTTTTGGACAACTAGGTGGTTCAGTGTGCAATGTCCTAACCAGACTGGGAACAACGAGTGGGACACCAAGTCGTCAATCGACCCGATGAACCCTATTAAGTGACTAACACTAAGCAGTAAAAAAAACCGGCCAAGAGCGTGTCAGACACGCCCACAAATAGGGTTTCGTAGTCAACGTTTAAATATCAGGTTTTTGAAGTTACAAAGTTAATTTTGTTGCTGGTTTGTTTGCAGCTGTATGGTTACCAACCGCAAATCGAAAAACATTAATTTCTCTTAAAACTTTAGTGATACAGTATCCATTATAGTTTTCATGGTAACTTCAGATTGAGAAGTACCTATATTCCATATTTTCTTTTAAATTTTTAACGTTTATACTTTAGGAGTTATGGTTCAAAAACGCCCTTTTAAAAGCAAATATCTCGAGGCAGAAACATTTTAGATGCTTTGTTTCAAAGAAACCTCTCCTTAGTTTTAAAAGACCTATTCAACGATACCCTACTCAATATAACAGGAGAAAAAAAAAATATTTTGTCCCCCTTTCACTTGTATTGGAGGGGGTCCAAAAAACAATCAAAATATTTTTTTCTCTACATTTCTAAATTTGGGTCAACACAATCTATCTTCACACCAAATTTCATGTTGATAGCTCTAAAACTGACGGAGTTATGAGGGCGCGGCATACAGACAGACAGACAGACAGACAGACAGACAGACTTGACGAAACTATAAGGGTTTCTAGTAGACTACGAAACCCTAAAAACAGTTATATGTAGAGCCCAAGACCAGTAGATGACGTTGCGATTATAAATTCTTTCTCTTCTTCTCTTGCAGATTACTGTCCTTAAGGTGTGACATCAGTCAGAGACCAGCCAGGAGTGACCACCGTAAACTTGCGTACTGTCGTCGGTTGCACAGTTCGTGCCCATGACTAAAGTTGGGTCTGGTTACAAGTAGGTAAGTGTCCATAACCCCAAATTAGTAGGGCATAGGTACGTCATGTCATAAGTTGTTGTACGACACTTTTCCAGTTGGACACGACTTTTCGGAGGTAATTTATTTGCTATGCCACTACGCGCTTAGCGCATTTATACGAAACATACTACTGAATATTCTCAGGATTTATCCGTTAGTTGCCTTTTAAGATTTGAACTTGTAAAAATGGGGAAAAAAATGTAAAATGGGGGTATTCTAAACTGACATTACACAATTAAAATAAATAAACACGAGCGAATGAGTTAACTTAGCATAATCTCTATTTGAATCGATAGTGCAACAATAACCGTAAGACCTTTCAATCTTCGTGTCGTGCGCATACCTAATCGACAAAGGCACATAATCGACGGCTGATGTGGCGCAGTGGTAGTGCGACTGCCTGCAACGCAGAAGGGTTCGAGTTTAGATGGGTCATTCACAAAGTTTGTATTTATCACTGTGAATTTGATTGCAATCTGGTTAGGACATAGCAGGCCGAACCACCTAATTGTCCGTAAAAATGATGGTTCCGTGCTTCGGAAGACACGCTCAAGCCGTCGGTTCCAGTTGCTGTCTATGATTACTTAGATGGCAGTTGTTACAGGTCCATGTCAAAAGCCCGCTACTTGTAGTAGGCGGTTGTACAACTTTGACACCGGGGTTCATCGGGACGTTAGACGACTCGGGTGTCTCATACAAATAGAGAGGCGAATAAATAACAAAATCCGTAAGGTTCTAGAGGTTGAGAAAGCTTTTGCCGCCCTCTAGTCACCACCACATCGTAAACGATTTGTGCGAAAGGAAGCTTATACATTTTGGTAGTCTTTGCTTGGTTTGAAATCGGTACGCGCTGTACGCGTTCCTCTAAAGTGATGCTACAAACTTTGTGTTACAGAGTCTTCGGCTGATGTCCATTCCACGTTACGTGCATCTGTTACAACACCGCCATGTCGCGAGCAGGCAGGACGCGAGACTACTCGTCGTGTAGACGCAGCCAATTTGTTTAATCAGTCTTTTTTTATGTAGTAGCTGCGTCTAGATATGGTCATGTGCGTGCGAGGCAAGACCGTGCGGTGCGGTGACCATATCTGGACGCAGTTATATTTGTATGATAAATGTTACATTATTCAAATAAATGTATTATTATTACCAGCAATAAAAAAATATGTTTTTGTATTTAAGGTTCAATTTATTTTCTTCCTAAATCCCTGCATAAAGGGTGTTAGGGACGGATGGACGGGGTGACAGCCGATGTGGCGCAGTGGTTAGTATGACTGCCTGCCACGCAAAGGTTCCGGGTTCAATTCCCGGTGGGGTCACTCACAAAGTTGATATATATCACTTTGTGAATTTGTTCCCAGTCTGGTTAGGACATTGCAGACTGAACCACCTGATTGTCTGGAAGTAAGATGGTTCCGTGCTTCGGATGGGCACGTTAAGCCGTCGATCTCGGTTGCTGACTATGATAGCGGTCGTTACACAACCATGTCAAAGACCAGTTACTTGCAGTAAGCGGTTGAAAAACTCTGACCCCAGGGATCATCGGGTCGTTGAACGACTCGGTGTCCCACACGAAGAGAGAGAGAGAGGAACGCTGTACCGAAAACTTTGCAGTCATGATCAGACCATCAAACTGAACAACTTTTCTATGGAGCCAATGGCAAAATTTTTAATGGAAAATTTTCCGGCCTCCCATACAAAATTCACAATCAGCTTTCGTTTCACACCATTGGCTCCATAGTAAAAGTTACTCAGTTTCATGGTCTGAGCACACCTGCAAAATTTTCGTTACACCGTCCCTAACACCTCATATTCTTAAATTTCTTATCTAAGATTATTCTGAGGGTCAATTTATAGTACTTGAGTCAGTGGTGAAACGGCACCAACTACTTATCGCATCTTTACGAGCAAAGTTTTGAACTGCGCGGCCACCACCACTGAGACAAGATCTATAAAATTAGGCTTAGGTTACAGGGAAACAGTGCAAACAAAATTGAAATCTACATATTTGAGTACTAGATTTAATTCATACTAAATTATATTAGCTACATGGTAGACAGGTGCACGACATGGCATAAAGGTATATAAACACAACAACTTAACTATACAATGGATCAACGGTAACGATGCAGGTGAGCGGCTCAAGATCCAGATGTTCCTATTAGCTAATGCTAACTGCACCCATGGTCAGCGGCTCAGGGTCTTAATTTCTCTGGATGGACTTCCCAAAGGAACACAGGAAGATAATATTTAAAAAATAATTTCTCTGTAAGTGCTTACAGAACTTGTTTAGCAGACCGAAGAGGAAGATTCTTCTTTTGAGTGTATGATATTATGATAAGCCATCCATCCCGCTTGCTGACTGACTATACAACCATATCAGAGGTCTACTACATAGTTGCCTAGTAGGCGGTGGAAATCTCATACACCAAAGGCTCATCCATCATGTTGTTCGTCCACTTGGTGTCCCGCATTACATGAATGCATGCATATTATACAGAATAACGAATTTTTTCGAATAAAATATTTTACTGGCATTTATTACTACTATACTATGAAATGCGCTTCTTCAATCACTAGGTATACATATTAGAAAATACACATCACAATCTACGGATTTTGATAGCAAGGAAGAGTTCTCCTGCTGCACTGCACATTTTCACTAGGGTTCACTGGGTTCGACAGGAAACATTTGCCGTCCCATTCGACGGGAAAAGAAGCATTTCTGCAACTCTGTAGTCTAGCTGGGCTCTCGGTCAGGGTTCAAGTTTTCTGAATTGCGCATCAGGATCGTTGAGAACTTTTGTTAGTAAGCCATTTGTACATCTCGTGCTGATTATCCAGGCTCCTGGAGTCTCCAGCTATTTCTCATTCCGCACTAACCCTCGATGTTTATCCGCCAGCTGGAGCAGTACAATTAAAACCAAAAATCTTGTGTTATGAAGGTATTTTTCTGCTTTGTACAATGGAGGTGGGCTCCAGGCCTCCAGGTAGTCAATACTAAGTGCTTCACATCGCAAAACTAATGGAAAACAGCTTAAAAACAAGGAAAACGTTGAGAAAAACGTGTGTTCAAGCAGCAAATTGACGTTTAATAGCTGTCAAATGACGCATCTTTTTTCATTCTTTCGTTCTTTTATATTTTTTCGTAAAGTGCACGTTCATCGACGCAAGCGTATAAAAGAGCTACGAAAGAATTATGCGAAAAGCAGCTATGAACGTACCCCTGTTCTACGATCTGTCAACCATTTTGAACCTGAGAGAACATTTCATTTCACGCAGTTTCAAGCACCACTTTAAGAATATTTTGTAAAAACTATGAATTTCTAAATGGCATATTTTCTTCTTGCTGGATTTTCCACAAAATGACAGCGTTTTACCTATCAATAAAACGCTTATTAAATAACTTACCCTATTCGAAACATAAAACAAAACATGAGAGGCGTATGCGGTTCCCTTTAGGAGACGGTCGGTAGCGGCTATATCTGTCCCTTTCTAGCATGTGACATCTCTTTCTCGCATCCCCTCCGATTGCGACACGAGGCAGGCGCGCAGCGCTCTTGCCTTCATTGGATCTCATGTTTATAAAAAGAAATGTATGTTTGCATACATTTTCTTTTTAATTAATCACCAGGCAGTTGAGAACTTTTATGTTTCGAATAGGGTAAGTTATTTAATAAGCGTTTTATTGATAGGTAAAACGCTGTCATTAAACAACTGTACCGCTATTCGAAACATAAAACAAAACATGAGACCTGTTTGTTATCGCCTGGTGGAGCAATCACCAATGTGAAAGACAAAAATAATAAAATGACCTATTTTATTAAGAGAAAGAGGAAAAATTATCAGCTTTAAATAAGTAATATAAATATTTTATATTTCATGAATGTACTTTTATTTATTATAGGATAGAAAGATATGTAATACTATTACAATATATAAAATTTGAAACAGCAATTGATATAGTGTATAGGAAAGTACACATTTGTTTTATCATTAAGATACTTTATGCAACCTTGTTCATTAAGTTCTTACAACAGCTACACAATTGTAAATATTAGTGAGAATTGATATTTTTTAAAGATAGTTGCTTTTAGCAAGGTTTCACTTGAAAGTATTAAGTTATAATTATGAAGAAAACAAGTAGGATGTCATAGGGTAGTGCACTTGGAGTGCACTCGTGCATGCTTCGAGTAAGAGCACTCTACCCTACCTTGAAACATATGCTATTGAAGTCACTCCTGAACCCCATGGGGGTTGGTGAAGGGCATGACTGAAAAACAGTATCTATTTTATCTTATCATGATAGCAATTTGAAGGATTTGCCCTTTAGTGTAACCACTTACTCTGGTCTAGTGAAGTATGGTATAATCAGGATAAAGTACAGAAATATATCAGTTATACACTAGATGCCACAATTACGGTCATTAGTCGTTCATATCATAACATAATAGTCGTTACGTGTCATATTTGAAGTATGGCAAACTTTTATTTTGTTGCTTATGACAAGATACCAAAATTTAGGCGGAGGATAATGAGATTTCAGCAGAATTACGCATAATACATGCGTAAGAAAATAAAGTATATGCACCTAGAAGTTTTATTTCACACGCTTATACTTAATGCATAAGCTGAGATTTGGAGTTGATACATTTATTAAATCTTATCTCATTTCCACTTTAGGTCATCGTCATTATGAACATGATTCTGCATTCTTCTTGCAACGAAAACGGTTGAAAGTGTCGACAAGAACCTGAGTCGGATTAATAAATCACCAGAGACAGATTTTGATTTTAAACGTCAACTATATTCGTATTGATATTGATCCTTTATCTAAAGAATTAAGCATTTCTAAGGAATTCAGCATTTGCAGCATTCTTTAGTGTATGTACTAGTTAGCTCGACATTATTGTAAGGTCCTTTATAATAAGACTCTGTATTCGTGCGATTCATATAAACGCGTTGATCGCGCACTTATTTGTAACCATGCATTACTTACTATTACTTACATTATGCAATTTACTTCAGTTAGACATTAGACGTACTTCGGATTTGACCGATTTGGCGCCTTTCTTTATTGTGATTTCCTTCCGTATAACAAACAGCAAACCACATAAAATTAACATCAACGATATTTCTTACACAATTGTACAATGTACGTGACATTGTACAACTTTTAACAACGCTGTATTACTAAATAACGTGTGAGTTGGTACCTACACACATATTCCATGATTATTTACATTCATAAATGTTATTGAGGGTAGATAGATTTTATACGTAAAGACTCCTGTTGGAATACAGTTCGATGTTTCATATACGTATGGATGAAAGGAAATCTTCACATATCGACTAGTGTTTTTCATGTAAATCTGTTCGTGAATAGGGTTGCCAAGCCGTAGCAGTATATACGTAGAAAAGCCGGTCGTGTCGAAACCAACTGAAACCGAAATCTCATTACATCGTGTCGAAACCAACTGAAACCGAAATCTCATTAACTTGCAGTTTTATGCAACCGGCTGACAACCTGTCACTATGTTGATATACAGACTTCTGAATTACCCTCAAACCTTAGTCAGATATGGTGTAAATGACCGTTTTTTACAGCCTTTTGCGCTCTGCCTACTTCGCAAGGGATATAGGCGTGATATATGTATGTATGTAAGTGTGTAGGTATTAGATCTCAACACACTTGAAGGCTGGTACAAAAGTACGCGGCCCGCATGTTATTGTTGCAAAATATTTCTTTTACGAGATTGAACGACGGCATGCATAGAAATATAAACACGAGCGAGTAGTATAGAAATTGATTGCACTGCACGCACTGAAATTTGCGATTGCACTCAACATATCCGTGAATTTGTGGGTTGTTCATTTCTTTGAGAATGTTTCCTCAAGTGCGTGGCCTAGCTAAAAGTTCGGTCAGGCCAGACATGTCGTATTTGACCAGACAGGGCTCTGCACAGTCAGACGGTAGGCAACCCTAACTATGAGCAAGAAGGAAAATAGTTTGACTTGCTACACAAATACTTGGCTGATAAATGTTATTTCATTTATACTATGTCCTTGTGAGCACCATGTGTATCTATAAGGATTTAAATCAATGGGTTGACGTCGTGTCAACGAACGTGACGACGACATCAATGCGATTTTGTTACAATGTTCATTGAATATTTGTTCGACTTGCCATTAAAAAGTCTTTACGCTCTGCCTATCCCACAGGGGTAAAAGGCATGATTTTATGTGATTGTGTCAAAATTATGGAACGCCTGTCAAAGGCGCCATTTGTAACGGCGTATATTAACGTTAAACTGAACAATTCAACTTGTTCTTGGAGGGGCCACATTTCTTGTCTTGGTACCCACTTTACGCATCATATATTAGGTTGTTTAGGTACTTTGTGACTGAAATTGCCTTCAGATGCGATAATCTGAATTTCTTCGCAACCTTAGCAGTCCTGAATCTTCTGAATCGCATGTCAACTTTATGAACAAGTATTTTGCTAGTAAGATTAGTATGGAAATATTTCGGTAGCTATACCCTCGTTTTTGTCATAGATGTCAACTCTTTGAGAATTGACTCAGTTGGTTATGGATTGGGTAATGCAACTACGGGTTTTAAGTAGGTACATATCTTGTACCCGATTTGAGTGTAAACAATAGAGTGGACTTCACTTTATTGGGACCTGTATTAAAATGCCCTGATAGTTAGACCTGTTTTTATTACAATGATAAAACTGTGTAGAATGCACTGGACTATTAGGGGCTATGTTGGTAAGTAGGTAAGTACCTTACCATCTGTATGTTATCTTATGAATGATATTACATTACAGGTTAATAGTTTTAAGTATCAATGCATGCTTAGGCATATACCTACCTATATATAGGTATGTTAGCTTAGGTATAGGTTCGTTTCGAACGCTTCGTATTATGTTTTTTTTGCGAGATTAGATATCTGCGCATAACTTTGAAAATGTAGCTTGTTCACCAAATTAAAGGTGACAGGACAGTGAATTATTTTGCTGTGACGTAACTAGGTACTTTCACAATAAGCTCCTACAGACTAATTTTGCATATCCGTTAGATTTGAGAACGGAATAGATTTGATTTCCCCTGAGGATAGTTTCGAATGGCAGGGGTTTTCCGAGTACCCACGACAGGCAGGCCAATATTACCTATATTGTAGGCGCTTGTAATGTTTTCCTTACCCTTTGTCTGTTTCATGTATAATGTTACATGATAAGTGCTTACATTAGTGGGTAGTATGTGAAATATCGCAGTGTATGTTCATTTTAGAACATGTGTTGACATGCAAGCAAGCGCGAAATGAATCATTATTTTAGCGTATTGATTGCGCTAGTAGGTTTTACAATCATGAATCTTTTTCAAATTGCCGAAGGGCATGTATAAATGTTAAGACATAGAATCAGTAATATTTGCGTTGGCTCTTAGCAACATGACGTACTGCAGGTAGAATTTCGTAGGTGAGCATTTGGACAAGTTTGGGATGACTCACCGACTTCAAATTTCGCAATTACATCTTGTTATGATTTTTATTACGTAAATGTGCGAATATTTTAGGCAGGGCTAAATCGTATCGCGCTGCCAGTAATTTTAAAGGTATGTCGCGGCGCGGGCGTTGGCGCTTAAACAGTATTTTCGTCTGAGGCGCTGAGTTTGCAGGCGCTCTTTATGCAGTTTTGCAACTAAAATTAAATTTATTGCTTCTTATTTTTCTTATCAGCATAAGGTATTGCAATTTTTAAATAAAATCATGCAATTTCCTTGTCGTTTAGCCTTAGACATTGTTTAAAATAATTTCAAATCTTTATAACATGCAAGATTAGTTATTTTAGGTTTAGCACTTTTATAGTACCAAACGGATTTGCCGTACATTTTATAATGACAAGCTTTAACTTTAGAGAAAGTATCATAGCTGCACTGCACCACAACGCTGCTGTAGAGCTGAGCTCGTTAGGTACTTGAAGGTTAGGTTGAATTAGAAATTATGCGACCACGTCTGAGTGAGATCGCGAATATGTCATTCTCTAGGTACATAGATACCAGAGAAAGAATAAATATTGGTGCCCAATATGGCAAATATTTTTAAGATGAGGAATGCATCGAAATGGACTTTACATACTTATGCTGGACTTTTTAGCTTTGACTCGTGAGTGACCCTGCAAATAGTTTGCGAGGACAAAAGCTTAGCATCCATTAACGAGTTTTTAGACATTGAAAAACTCCTTGCGCAGGAGTTGATTTCTAGGTTTTATAGAAACCCGATATGTTAAGAACAACCCGCTCGTATTATTATAGTATAGGTCACACTTTCAAATTACATTGTTGCTTACCTTATGTATAATAGCTAATCATGCTACTACAGTATAGAACTTGAAAACTATATTATAAATTTCATATTTTTGGTTCCAAGCGTTTTCAAGGGCTGTGTTCGAATGGAAGCACATTTTAAATAAGTTTTCGTCAGCTGACGAAGAACTCGTAAGATGTTCAGACAATTGCATGACAATTGACTGTTGTTTACGTATGGAAATTACGTGTTTTCACAAATATGGCATAATCAAAGCACTGATTTGTCAACTTAGTATGGTATTTGACTAACCTTTTATGTAGATTGGATCCACACGGTATTTTTGCACATTGGCTTTTCCGTATTTCGGAAATAAGAAATGTATGTCGAGCTCGTAAGCAACAATCATTAAAAGCTGAAAAATAAAAACCTGAAAGAAAACCTGGAATAAAATTACACTTAAATAAAATAAAAATTCATGAAAGGAACAGATATAGACCAATTAATTTTTTCGTTTAAGAAAACGATAATTTTTTCGAACGGAAAAAACCGTTATTGAAAATAATTTAAATAAAAGATTTGAAATTATTTTCTCTTCTCACCACGACCGCTCTCGGGAAGCACATCACCAATGAAGGCAAGAGCGCTGCGCGCCTGCCTCGTGTCGCAATCGGAGGATGCGAGAAAGAGATGTCACATGCTAGAAAGGGACAGATATAGCCGCTACCGACCGTCTCCTAAAGGGAACCGCATACGCCTCTCATGTTTTGTTTTATGTTTCGAATAGCGGTACAGTTGTTTAATGACTTTTATGATAATTTGCTGGCTAAACAGCTAAACAGACACAAATTGTTACAACCAAGTTACAACATTGGCAAGTTTGGCAACGTTGTAAAGGAACGTAATAAGGCCTGTTCGTTTCACTGCAAGAGAACTTCATTTGAAAAATAAAATGAATATTATAATGAAACGAACATGTGTGATGTAAAAAGATCGATTTCGTAAAAAGATCGAAACGATTCAACTTCCCCTCTCTAGTAAAAAAAAATTATGACGTCATCGGCGTGACAGCTGCTGTCAGTTGTAAAGGCCAAATCAAATCTTTGCTTTTTGCAATTATTTTCCAAAAAAGTTATAGAATTTACAGTTTTACTAGTTCAATAAATAGCAAAGTATAATTCAAACCATGACTGAGGTTATGCCGGTGGAAGTGACCCCACAGGAGCGGGTGGACAAGATTTTGCAAGGGTTTCAAGTGTATCCTTTTTCTAACAACATATTTTTCCGTATTTCAGCTAATTCTGGCTAAAACTTGCATCAAACACGTGTTAATTTTGTGTATCTTAATGGTTTACTTGGATATATTCAATTATTTTCACATATTAATATTCAGGTAAACGGCAGAGACCCTCCAACTAGGGGAAGCCTATGTTCAGCAATGGACTGTGTTGGTCTTTGATGTTAAGAAAAAACACCATGTACCAAGGTGCTGGTAAGATTATTGACCGAAATGCATATCTACTGCATTCAGAAAATATAAATATAGATAGGTAATTGAAGAAATTGACACAACCCATGTATTATTATTGTATGTTTTAAATAAATGGATTTAACACCCTTGCTTCATTACATCATATTGAGAAATGTATTCTACAAAGATTGTGGGGTATTTATGGCTTGTGTGGTAAATGTGATAAAGAATGATGACCATTTTAATTTTAACTCTTTAGAGATCATGGTTGGGTGTTAATTTTTACCATGGGGACATTTCTCCCAAGTAGTTACTATGAGAAAAATAATAATTATGTTGTTTTTACAAGCGGCACACCCAAAATCTAAATATCCAATCTGAATATCCACTTGAAGAAATGTCCCCAAAGTATAAATTTACACCTAACCATGATCTGTAGACCGAGATATATTTCAAATCTGTTGGTCAATGTTTAACTTTCTTTATTTAGGGGGACATATTGATGCATCATCCTTTCACTTAGGTATTTTGGATTTCTGTTTTTTTTGTATCCTAAAATTGCCTTTAAACTAAACTATACAAATGATGCCATACAAACAATGCTACGAGATGCCAAAGGTCGCAGGTTCAAATCCTGATTGCGGTGGAAAAATTTTGCAAGTTTAAAAAAAAATCTATACAATTAATTACACTTTTATGTTTCTAGTTTAGAATAGATACTTGTTTGGTTTATTATTTCCTTGACTATTTATTTTAAAAACAGAAATTGGATGAACTTGCGTGATGCTGATACTGGTAAGTGCCTAAAAAACAATTTATTTTTACACTGTATACTTGCTAAAAGTATTTAAGATCCTACAAGAATAGAACAACAACAAATTATTAGAAATAACATGACAATATAAAAAAAAAATGAAACATATTCTCTCTCTAGCTTGACTTTTTTGTTTATCAATAATAAAGAGGAATGAGTTGTTTGTTTTTTATTTCTACTAAGAAATTTCTTCCAGCTGACCTAAAGAGAGTGAGACTTTATAAGTAATTTTTTTATTTGTATGTAATCAATAAACTCGTAATAATTGGACAGATTATTTCAAAAATTCTTACACCACTAGAAAGCTACAATATAGCATACATTTCTTTTTACTTCTGGAAAATGGCTCATTCCCATGGGAAAACAGTAAGCAGCAGATGAAACCACTGGGCTGGCCTCTAG
Organism: Phthorimaea operculella; assembly: GCA_024500475.1. NCBI lineage: Eukaryota > Metazoa > Arthropoda > Insecta > Lepidoptera > Gelechiidae > Phthorimaea > Phthorimaea operculella. The sequence goes on from JANFCV010000034.1 coordinate 1,465,752, forward strand.
TATTCATTAATTTTGTTTATTGTAGTATACCTATCACAATAGGTATCTTGAAAACTATATAACTGTGTGTAATATAAAAGTTACTGAAGATTTATTGGCGTTTGCTACCCTATTTGAGACATTCCTAGGTAGTCTGTTCAGGCTCCTATTCACTGGCAGTGTTGAAGGAACAAGAAGTAGAGGTTGAGTACCATCACGCTAAAGTGACATATAAGGGATACCACCTTACTCGTACACACTGCCCAAGACAGAGAGGTTTGGGGAGAGCTAGTGACGAATATTGTCCAGAGTAGTAACGTTCCTCATTTGTTCCCAGTCTGGTTAGGACATTGCAGGCTGAACCACCTGATTGTCCGAAAAGCAAGATGATTCCATGCTTCCGATGAGCACGTTAAGCCGCCGGTCCCGGTTGCTGTCTATGATGGCGGTTGTTACACAACCAGAGGCCTGCTACTTGCAGTAGGCGGTTGAAAAACTTATACACCAAGGTTCATCAGGTCGTTGGACGACTTGGTGACCCACTCGAAGAAGAAGAAGAAGAAGATAATGTCATCCTTTTATTGTTTTCTAGGCAAGATCCTGTGGCAGCACAATGAGGACATGTCCAGCCCCGACGTGGAACACGAGGCCAGGGTCCCGAAGCGCATCCTGAAGTGCCGCGTGGTGTCCCGCGAGATGAACTTCAGCTCCGTCGAGTCCATGGAGAAGTTCAGACTGGAACAGGTAATTAGCAATTGTGAAGCCATACGTAAGATAAGATAAGATAATTCTTTATTTAATAAACTTAATTACTAATAGGTACACTGATATGAAATAGTTATGAGGCTTGACCATTTCCTAAACTAAGAATAAGAATTCCTATATCTTAGGTAAATGGATAACAACATGCTAGCTAATTCTCATCAGCTTTCCTTTTGGAATTTTTCGTTAGTCAGATCAATCCACCTAGTCTATTCCTATCCTCAGATAGGAAATGGGGTTTGTTTGTAACGATGTAAGGCTAAGAATAAATGTGCTCATATCATAATCACAAAGCTCTCAGTCAATAGTGTTTCTGTCAAATGAAGTTATAAAATAAAGTTTATCTATTATTATATGTAAGTAAAGCTTCTTCAAATAAATTCATCCCTCTTATATTATTGTGCTTATTATTTACAGAAAGTGCTGTTCAAAGGGCGTTGCCTGGAGGAGTGGTTCTTCGAATTTGGCTACGTGATCCCCAACTCCACCAACACCTGGCAGTCCGTGATCGAATCAGCACCCGAGTCGCAGATGATGCCTGCCAATGTTTTGAAGTAAGTTACTTATTCAAACCTACATCATCATCTGCCTGCCCTTATCCCAACTTATTTGGGGTTAGCCCAACATGTCTTTCTCTTCATAAGTTATGAGCTTTTTGTCAGTTCTTGGTCGGTGACAATATCTTATCTTACCGTGTCGTCTTCTACTGTCAATGATTTTATGTTTTAGTCGGAAGGGCGTCTTTCATAGGTTGTAAGCAAGATTGTAAGTTCTACTTAAGAAACGTAAAAATAAGCCTTCAGGACCAAAATGTTGAATTCCTAAAATGTTGAATTCTCAAAATGTTGAATTCCCAAAATGTTGAACTTAATTTCCTATAAAGTTGAATTCCTAAAATGTTGAACTTTTCAAAATGTTGAACGAAATTTTTCTAAGTGTCGAATAGTCTTCATACAGTTTTTACTATAGGTTTTCCCAAAATGTTGAATGTAATTTTTCTATGTCGCAAATGGTCTTGATACTGTTTTTACTATAGGATTTCCCAAAATGTTGAATGTGTGATTTTTCTAAGTCTTTGACTCCCATGACGAGCTCTAAATATTACGTGACAGCTGTCCAACTTGTTACTCTTTTATCTCGTAAACTATGCATGCTGGACTCCTACTTTCTTTGAAGAAGTTGTAGTTCTTGGCAAGACCTACATTTTATGTGACAGCTGTCAAACTTGTTACTCATTTATCTCGTAAACTATGCATCCTGGACTCCTAGTTTCTTTGAAGATGTTGTAGGTATTGGCAAGACCTACATTTTATGTGACAGCTGTCAAACTTGTTACTCATTTATCTCGTAAACTATGCATCCTGGACTCTAGTTTCTTTGAAGAAGTTGTAGGTATTAGCAAGACCAACATTTTATGTGACAGCTGTCAAACTTGTTACTCATTTATCTCGAAAACTTTACCTGCTAGACTCCTAGTTTCTTTGAGGAAGTTGTAGGTCTTGGCATGACAGAAACTAGGAGTCCAGGATGCATAGTTTACGAGATAAATGAGTAACAAGTTTGACAGCTGTCACATAGAATGTTGGTCTTGCTAATATCTACAACTTCTTCAAAGAAACTAGGAGTCCAGGATGCATAGTTTACGAGATAAATGAGTAACAAGTTTGACAGCTGTCACATAAAATGTTGGTCTTGCTAATACCTACAACTTCTTCAAAGAAACTAGGAGTCCAGGATGCATATTTTCCGAGATAAATGAGTAACAAGTTTGACAGCTGTCACATAAAATGTTGGTCTTGCTAATACCTACAACTTCTTCAAAGAAACTAGGAGTCCAGGATGCATATTTTCCGAGATAAATGAGTAACAAGTTTGACAGCTGTCACATAAAATGTAGGTCTTGCCAAGACCTACAACTTCTTCAAAGAAACTAGGAGTCCAGGATGCATATTTTCCGAGATAAATGAGTAACAAGTTTAACAGCTGTCACATAAAATGTAGGTCACTAAACATGAGTGTCAAATACTTATAAAAATTACACTTTCAACATTTTGGGAAATCCTATATTAGAAACAGTATGAAGACCATTTAGGACTTTGAAAAATTTTGTTCAACATTTTGGGAAAACCTATAGTAGAAACAGTATCAAGACCACTTGGGACTTAGAAAATTTTTATTCAACATTATGAGAATTCAACATTTTGGGAATTCGCAAAATGTTGAATTTTTTCCACATTTTAGGAATTCAACATTTTGAGAATTCAACATTTTAGGAATTCAACATTTTGGTCCTAAAGGAAAATAAGGTATACCTGTCAGTCAGTCTTAAAACAGAAATTGGTTTTATTAATAAGGGTTTTCCTTTTTCCAGTGGCAATGTGGTTATCGAGACCAAGTTCTTCGACGGAGACCTGCTCATCACCACCTCCCGAGTGAGATTGTTCTATATCTAAACCATCAACACTGTCCAATACCTACTATGAAGGGTCGTGTAGCAATCGCAAACCAGATTGACCCAATGCTAAACCAAAGTTTAAATTAATATTTTTATCTACAATATGTTCTGTTAACCTCCTCCTTCTACTCCTACATTTAAGCTATCTATAGAGTGCGCCATACTATGTATAAACGGTTGGCACAGGTACGATCACAATCTATCTGTCCTTCAGTACCAAAACGACAGTGCCAACACTATTGAATGTCTATGTTTCTCCTACATTTAACATAAGGATCTATTGAACTTTTGCTTACACTGGCTACAGCGGACCATTAAGATTACGATATAGACACTCTACAATACTGTACGATTAGGTAACCATAACAAAAAAGAAAGCCTTTGGTAATCTAAATTTTAAGTGAAATTGGTCCGCATTTGGTGCCTGGTTTGCGAATGGTACGTCGACCCTTGCGTTCACTGTCGTACAGGCAGCATTTACTAGTCAACTACACAACTATTAATGTTAAGCTATACATGGATGTTTTCCTGTGGGAAATGGTCCGCCTGCCGAATGCTATTCTTGATGTTCAAGAAAAAACTAAACAAAGATATTAAAAAGAATGCATTATTTTAAAACTCCGATAGAGGGCGGTACTCATTTTAGAGGTAAGATAAGTTAAATCTAACAAACACGTTTACCGTAACTATAAAATATCGGAATTCGTAATATTAGCCAAAAATAATAGTCGAAATCTATTGAATTAAAAAACAATGTTAAATTATAAGTATGTTTCGGTATTTATTTTTAAAAACAAGTTGGCATTCATTATTAGGTTGACCATAATAGTGTACCTACCTACCCTTATCAAATAAGAAATCTACTTTTTAGAACATATCCAAACTATATGAGCCTCCTCAATCTCTACAGGGTCTTTTAATTACTTTGAAAATTCTTTCAGTTTTGAAATAAAAGTGTCCTTAATTCATTCCATTTGAGATTTGACATTCTAAAACTTTAAGGACTGGCATGGTAAACTTCGTATTGTGATGCTAAATTAAGAGGTAAAACTACGTGTAAACTAAGAATCTCTTAGAAAAGAAAGAAAAAAGAAAGTTGGTTAAAACATTAAAACAATACACGATTAAATAACCATTTTATTTTATAATATAAATAATAATGCATTAAATGCACTATAGGATTTTAAAAGTCAATTACTCGTAAACGTAGTAAATATCCAATGATTTAAAAATTCTAAATACCTACAAAACGAATTAGAAATTTATGAATCCTATCCAAATCTACGAAACTGTATAGACAAGACAAATTAAACTTACGTAATAACTGTCCCTCAAAATCACTTTTAAAGACCTGTAAACAGTTAGTAATAAAAATTATCGGTGTTTAAATGTTGAACTGGATGTTTAAAATACAATTAAGTAAATTAATTTAAACTGTATTCTTCCTAGTTTTTATTATTAGTAAAATATTATTAGTTATATGCACGTGCATTTTGTACATGGCGTTTATTTTACCTATGCTTATTATTTAAGATTGTCTTAGTAAGTATAATCGTTTTAAGTTGATTACAGTTTTATGTGACCAAATTACATCTGTTTATATTTACTAACCTTCCTCTGAAATCCATCTTTTATTTTTATTTTTCCTTGAAGCTCCCGCGCACTCTTGCGCAGCTTTTGTATTAAAAGTTCCATGGTTCTCGGACAGGTGGCGCTAGTAGGACCAAAAGGAAAAATCGTAAAAGTGAAATGATAAAATCTTACCAAAACCTATTCAGATGTAATGCAACAGAGAAAATTAAAATTACATATCAAAATAACGATCAAAGTATCCGTTTCAAAGTTATTTTGCAGGAATTATCATTATGAACTATCAGAAGCACCTCGACCTACCTTTTAAATCCACTTATACTCATGTAAATTTAGAGAGCTGTTTAAAGTAGTCCTAATTACATACTTATAGATTGTGTGCCTCCAAACTAAGCTAGTATAAAGTCTCTAAGAACCTCGGTCCTAGATGGAAGATTAAAGATAGGCGATTATAAAATCCCACTTTTCAAGCGGTTATGATTAGTGCGTCCCGCTCTCTCATTAGTACCCTGACACGTTTATCAATATTACCATAGAGGAAATGAAAAGCGCGGCTGCGGGCAGGATGAGCCAGGGGCGGTGTTAGGGTACAGTCATCATCATCATTAAAATAGGTGCTGTCGTTACGACGTAGTAATCTAAATCGCTCTTATTATAAAGGCAGATGTATGTGTGTGATTACTGATTAGATTCATATGAAATTTTGTACAAGGACGGAACAGTATCTAGAATAACATATAGGCTACTTTGTACAGCGGAAAAATGTCTCATTCCCACGGGAACACATATTTTTCAATATTTTTGAAATGGTGGCGCGAATTGGCTCAGCCAATTCGCGTTTTAGACAACTAACAGCGACATCTCTCGTAAATAATAATTCTCTCTTCAGTAGCAATAACTGCTAAACTTCGTCATGTTATATCGTTCTAAAACTAAAATACTTACCTACCTACTAAATAGTGTAATATGCAACAGACAGGTATCAGAAATCGATTGACAGCATACGAAATGTAAGTCTGCTTTCATGTGTTTACATGTCTGTTTAAGGATTCCTTGGACTTATTTCTACCTATGCTTGGCACAGATATCTAACGAAACAACAACGGCGTGAACAACTCTACATTTCTGCAACTTTTCAATTTCGCACGTGGTTATTTTCGGTAACTAATTTCAGGCGCAAATACCGAACGTTTCCCAGAAAGCGCAATAATATCCGCGTCTAGAATGCCGTCTACAATGTTCCTTTGGCCGCCCACGCCCTGCCGGCGGCCCTGCTAAATTAAATCATACCAGCCGATGCGTACATCCTCTTAACTGAGAAGCCGTCGAGTTTCTTCGTACCTTCGAAGGAAGCGGCGGTTCTCGATGCAGAGCACGCCGTCTTCGCATATAAATAATAGAAATTATCTAATTATGTGGCAGCGAGTACTAGCCGCGCATCGTAATATGCGTAGAGTCGGCATCGGCATATCGCCGCCGTACCTCTGCGATAAATAATAACTACGATGACATTACGATAAATATTGAACGGTTTTTTCGATAGGAAGGTCGGTGTTATCGGTTACCAGCTATTACACATTGTAATAGAACGATAAAGCGCCTAATTGGACGTGGACATCATTTCGATAGACGAACGCTCCGTTCCGTTTGAGTTATCTTTACTAAAGAGAGCTGTTTGTAGATATTTCATGTGGTAGGTAAATCATTAATCAATCTATAGGAACCAACAATTTATATTTAACACTACCTACACTACAAACCCTGAAAATTTCTCTGCAACGTACGCACATAAACACGTCACGTCTATATCCAGTGCGGGGTAGGCACAGAGTAAACGACCGTAAAAACTAAAAACTGTCGCCATGTTACGGCCACGATTAACAAATATTCAAATAAACTAAAATTAACCTAGTTCTTGTCACTCATTAATGTAGGCACGAGGCTTCACGAGGCCTCTGTTACAATGCCATTAAAATAACGTTGTTTTATTTGACAACATTGCGTTGGCACTCCGCGTAGCGCTAATTGTTAATTACGGTACACGTGTTGTGAAAACTGCAATGCGAGATGCGAGTACCACATTGAGTACCATCGTAATACGCAATTGGTGTAGTGGTGGAGTAGTTAGATCACATATTGCAGGGTTGTCAGTCTTTGCCTTATTCCCAATTTACACGAGTGGTGAAGCATTCCATGAAAATGTCCCACACAGCACAGGACCCTCTGGTTTCTAGAATTTCTGTGTAAGATGCAAGCACTTTTTGAAACGCTTTGAAAGTATCTAAAAAGCAGTTATATTTTAAGCATTTTATGTAAGTTACCATAAAACGCCCGTGCGTTACAAAGTTGTATATTTCGTGGAATGCCCCTGGTTTGTCCAAAATGTTTCATTTCCTTGTGATCCCACTCCTGTAAATTTTCTTCACAGGAGTATCATCGGTCTTGGTGGGGAAACCAACGGTGGAACAGCCTTAGTCCCCTTTATTCAGAGCTTGATCGATATCAAAAAATGTAGAGCCAGACAGGACGTAAGAACTGGAGATCAAAACAGGGTTGTCTTGTCAGCCTTTTCGCTGTTTGTTTACAATGATCTTTCGAGTAAATATAGACTTTAGGACTTTGGAAATTATGTGGACCCTACGTCTCTACCTACATAATTTATTTTGATCATTTGTACAGTCTACTTATTGATCAACGGTGGAGGTACCTAACTTTTCAAATCCTGACTAAAAATCCCATCTAAATGGTCCAGCATACCAATATTTGTATGGGTATGTGAAATTGTAGTTCTGCATATTTATCACGGGGTTGTCGCTTGGTCCCAAATTTCCAGCTCTCAAGTTTCAGGATTGTGATGTTATGTAGAGTCAATTTGTAGGCTGAATACTGAAGGAGCTAGTTTTCGTGAAATCTTTTTTCGAGGTATGTTCTCGTAGTGAAGATTAGGCCAGCCCTACACCGGCGGCGGCGGCGGCGCGGCGACGGCGGCGTCTCTCGTTCCGCCGCGCGCCGTCCGCCCGCTCGCCGGATGAACACCAAATGTGTGATATTTTTAGGAATGTTGATTGCCGGCTTCCTGTTTCCGGCAGCCAGCAGCCCGCTCTGATCTGCCGACCGGCCGATACATAGCTGCTAATTAGTGATGAATAATTAATAGGTAGGCACTCTACCTCGTTAGCTAGGTACCTAGTAGTGAAAATTAGAATAACAGGACGTTGATTTCGCCCAAGCATTTTGTTCCAAAGTTGACTGCTGAATGCAATAAATTCACGATTAGCAGCCAAGTTTCATTTACATTTATTATATCGAGTTATATTTTGTCAAGGTAGGTCCTACCATACATAGCCCTAACCCAAGAAACGATGAAGATTATATAAACCTCGTTTCTTTTGACACTGAAAGCGGAATAAATAACGCGTGGTCGTCGGCGCGGGCGCAACAGGACGCGCGCGGGCGCAGGCGGGGTCAGCAACCTCGCGCGCCCCCGCCCCCTCCCTCGCGCCCACCTCCCCCCGCGGAGACCCGCGACGTCACCACCGCTACGTCACTCCTTATCACGCGATGGGACAATCGGACGCACCAATAGGCTATCGGCAACTTTCATTTCCATATTATGGAGTTATGGTTCTAAAGTCAGATCCGGGTCCGGGAAAAGTTGGATGACGTGCGGTGCGTGTGCTTATTTAGACGCTTGATCCTTTAGCTTAGTCACAAATGAAGTACTAACATATTGGCGGTTAGTCAGTTAATGCCTATACTTATCAATATTATATCAATCATATATCTCCTAAAATCTTAGGTAAGAGCAGCACTTTTTTTTCCACCAACTGTTTTATGACTTAGTAGAGAAGGGTAGGACCTTATACAAGCAATAGTTAGAACACCCGAAAGTACGATACGACTACATAAACTTACACTGATACTTACCAACAAAACCTTCACTTCTATAGGGTTCCGTCGTAGGTTGACTGGTTTGAGATTGGCTAAAGGAACGGCAATTTTCCAACCTTCTTACTCGTACTTTTGCTACCTTTTCTTCAGTTTTCGCTAACCAGCTAGACCAGCCTGACAGAGACTTTCTTAAATAAATACCTAGGTATTTTACAAAAATCCCCTGTTCTGTTCAAGCCTGATGCTCTACAAATTCCAGTTTCAGGTACCTACTATACGAATTAGGTAATCAGGTACTAAAGTAATTAATTTTGTGAAGAACCTTTACAATATCTGAACAGTTCGCTCTGTCTTAACGAAGGATGACCGCTGCGACTGTCCGCCCGTCGTGACTCCGGGAACATGGTGCAGTGAAGCGGCAAAACCGAGGGTATCCGTAAAAACCCGGCTCACTCGACTATGACCGCTGCATCCAATCGAACGAATACTTTCTTTTGACCCTGTTTAGTCATCAACATTGATTACCTTTTGCGTGTCATCGTTTCCTTTAGTTTTATCTGGTCTTGGTAAATCTATTGCCGTGTGATGCCGGCTTAGACTAGCATCACCTAAATTCTACCTGTGGGTGTCGTAAAAAGCGGCTAAAGGATAATCATCCTGGGAATGGGCAGCAGCAATCCCTGTAAATGCAACATCTTGCACTGCGTAGGTATGTCAAATACCCTCCGATAGGGTGAGGCTTGTCCAAGGGTGAGGCCCATGTCCAGCAGTGGACAATTGTGGCTGTTATGTATGGTGCTGATGGTAATACTGGTCTATTCCACGTTTACCTCCGAGGATTCTTTGAAGCGTTGCTTATTCCTGACATTATGCCAGTACTTCCGTTCTAAGAACTCGAGAGCCCCATTCATATTGTACCTATGCGTACTTAATCGATTCGGTTAATGATTATTATCGTCCTGAGAAGAATACTAATCGAGACAAACAATACGATTTACTACATGCCAGAGCTGAGTACCTCTGGAACGACCTTCCATCGTACGACGGTCCTTATGAATCTAATGCTCGATTTCGTCGCTCCCTTTTCGGAGCAGCCAAGGATCTCGCGCACCGCGCATGTTGATCACGTCCACCCTCCAGCTATGGGACAAGTTACATCACATCTCGTTCGTTAAGGCGTTGGATTGAAATATGAAATCGGTTATCGCCGTTAATTATCGATTCATCGTAAGCGCGCGGCCATCTTGGTTGCGCGGCGTGGCCATGTTCCCGCGCGCGGCTTCCGGCGAGCGCGTGCGCCTGCATGCTAATGGTCGCGCATGCGCCACGTCCTGTCCGCTGTCCGCATGTGCGTTCCACTTGCCCATCAACTACCTCCGTGGTCTAGTGCTCTGAGCTTTGGCCTGGCAATCCGGAGGTCCAGATTTCGATGTAGAGATTTACATTTTGTCAGTAACTGTGCTTTTGGCTCTGGGTCAAACATATTGTATATTTGTCCGACCAAAAAGTGAGATGATGAGGTCCATGTTCTCTGTCTGTCACTGCTGACATAAGATCCCTGTCGGTGGTTTCAAAAGTCTGACGATGGTTCATCTAGTTGATCGTCGATTCGGTGCCCCACAGAGAAAAGAAGAAAACAATTCATCGCCCATGTCGTCTCACAGAGGATGTTTGTCATTATTTCGTCAGTTTCACGGGACGCCGTAAATGCCGTCATGCCTACGTGCTGTGGAATTTCCGCTTCGTTTGGAGGAATCTGGAGGACGATGCGGGAAATTAAGATGTCCTATCAGAGACAAGACGCACGCACGTCCGTCCGTCCGGAAACATTCTATAGAGTAACTTCTACGTCTCACGTTACTAAGTACGACTTTTGGCTCACGTACTCGCACGTACCTTCTCTATGTTAGATTTCCAGGAATTTCCCCGGATAGCTGATGCGATTTCTATGGTAAAGGTATCTAGGTTTTTGACAGGAAGTCTCGTCTCAGAGTTAATCTAGATACCTGTGGTATTTTTTTTATTAATTAATGACTAAGATGTAGAATTTGGGATGTTAGGGTTGGTATGGAGAGTTTCAGTGCCAACGGCATTGTTCGCTGACTAAACTATATGTAAGATTAAGTGAGATAGCAAATGTTTCGGAAGGAACCCTACGAACAGAAACTTTTGCTTCTACGTGTTGCGGATTGTATCACGAGGTCTGGCGGATGAGACTATGTCAAGTCAGATGAGACTGCGGGTCTCGTGCGGCAGGCAGGCGGCAGGAGCGCATAAACTCATAACTCACCATCGATATGCGATAATGCCGCTTCATTCAGTGCCAACGGCATTGTTCGCTGACTAAATTATGTTGGGAAAGCGATTTTCAGAGGGAACTCTACAAAAATCCTAAACTTTTAGTTGTTAGCTTCCAATATTGTGACAGAAAGCTTTCTGTAAACACCTTTATTATTTTAACGGTTTAGCCTTGATGTAATGGCTAAAACAACTCGTTATTACCTACACTATATAAAAATACGCTTATGTTTATTTTCTAAACAGATTTAAAACCACACATAACTTGACGATATTACGTTACAACATTTTCTGCTCTTGCGTGCGGTACTCGTAAGCCTGGGTGTGGCTAGTTTCACATGGCCTCATTCTGGTTGTTCGTAGGATTCCCTCTGTATCCTCACCTCATTCTGAGCCTATACGACGCTCCTATAGAATTATTTATCAGCCGCTGTTGTGTACACACAATATAAGTGCTTATTTGTACAGTACCGATACCTACTCCAGCAAAAGGGCCAAAGTGCTTGCATATCTTATCAGTAGTTATCAGTAGGAACGAGACGCAAAATCGTACTGAATCCGTTTATTGTATTTAAAATGTTGCTGGCAGGAGATTGTATTCATTCATTCGTTTGGTTCATAATCTCCATTAACACAGTTTCATTAATAATGTGTTGTGGAGTGAGATGCGTTTTCGCAAGCGGTAGAGACGGCGCCACAAAACGAATCCCGCAGGCAGACGCAGCCAGCAATGTAGTTCAAAGCCTAGGTAAATAATATAATTTGAACCTCCCATAGAAAATTGCTCGGACAGCAAACTGTGTTTGTATGTGACGGTAATTTTTTGTAGGCTTTGTACCTACTTTGGTCCATAGGGAAAGTTGTTCAGTTTGACCTGTTGAGCTCAACCTTTTTGGGAAAGTTGGTCGTTTCGTACCACCCTGTATAATCTTTGTCGCTTTGACATAAGACATATTATTAAGGGTTATTTTCGTTCGTTTTTTCTCCACGAGACGTCTTCCGTGGCGCAGGCTCTATGAGCGTTTTTGATTCAGACGCAGCATGGTTTTGTTGTATGGAATCGCCTACGCCCCCCTCCCCCGGCGGCCGGAGCCCCCGCCCGCAACCCCGCATGGGGCCATAAAGGAAATGACATGTGGTTCCCGAAATCTGCCCACGCTAGGAACTTATGGACATGTCTCAGCTTTTGTTTTAGGTACTCGTGCGTGATTTGTTTTGTGGCCTCTTCGTTGATGTGTTTTTCCAGCTGCTTACTTACCCTACCTTTAGGTATAATTGTCTAACTGAGTTGGTTTAACTACTACGAGCTATGTATTTGCTAGGTTTGTTTTTTGGATTTCAATTTCAATCTTTAATAAAACCGCCCCTGAGACTTTATTTATTGCAATGCGAAAAGTATACTAATACGATTAGATAATGCATAAACTGCCTAAACTAAATGACTTTCCTTGAAGCTATACAACTAGGTACCTAGATTAGGTAAAGTACTGCTATGTTATGTATCTAGACACACGGCAGTGTGTCGGCCAAGTTCGAGCAAAGAACCGACACACCGGCCGTGGGTTATATTACACGAACCATTTCGGGCCAAGTTTGACCCACCTATAACTCAAAATCTATTTTATCTACGCATATGAAATTTCTAGTATCTGTCGAGATCTACTTACTTATCTAAAATACAAAATTTCATTTATGCACCTATTGTAGGTCTTGAGATATTGACGTCAGAAAATCGCTATTTTTACTATACACTCACTGACTGACTCACTCACTCATCAAAAACCTAGACCACTTCCAAAGGTCGTATTGACTTGAAATTTGGCATGGAGGTAGGTCTTTAGGTCAAGGTTAAGGCAAAAATCTGAAAATGGCCAAGTGTGAGTCGGTTTTAAAAATAATGAAGGTGTAAATTCATACCCCTAAGGAACTAAAACAAAAAATTTATCTATATCTTCCAATGGTCGTACCGACCTAAAATTCGTTACGAAGGTTTGTAATTTAGTCAAAGTAAAGTAAAAATTGAATATAACCGGCTACTGAATATGACTTGCCAAACTTATCAGTAAATAGAAAACGTGTAAAAAAAAAACAAGATATTGAATGGGCTATGCGCTCTAGCGTGTCAGTCGTACAAGACAGCATACAAAATGACAAAACAAAAAAGTTTCCTTTGCCACGCAAACGTAGAAAAATTTAATAAAAAAACTAGTCCATTTCTTTGTAAGAAGCATAGTCCATATTCAAAAATCTGAATATTAGTATAAATGAGACATTTCCTTAACTAACTTAATCATAAGAAAAAAAGAAAATAAACCTTACAAAAATAAATGAAATCCCACCCAAAACATAAATGTGAAAGGCTGCCAAGTTCGATAATATTGGAATGCTTCGCCTATAAAAGAAGTGAGATCTAAATAAGTACCAAGTTCCATACACAGACCTTAGTTAAAAATAGTTACAGGAATGCACATTTGATTTTCCGCAGTTTGGAAAGTAGATTCTGAATAAATATCATATTAAATACCTAAAATTCTAATACTTACAAAAACGCAAACCTGTTTTTTCAGCAGTTTCCTTATAACATTTTTTATTTATTTTTTTCTGTACTTTTTAATTATATAACTTGGCAAGTTTTAATAGAAAATTATAAACTTGACTCATTGCGTTTAGTAGGTTTATAACAAAGTGTGTGAAAACTTGCCAAGTTATATCATTAAAAAGTACAAAAAAAATAAATAAAAAATGTTATAAGGAAACTGCTGAAAAAACAGGTTTGCGTTTTTGTAAGTATTAGAATTTTAGGTATTTAATATGATATTTATTCAGAATCTACTTTCCCAACTGCGGAAAATCAAATGTGCATTCCTGTAACTATTTTTAACTGAGGTCTGTGTATGGAACTTGGTACTTATTTAGATCTCACTTCTTTTATAGGCGAAGCATTCCAATATTATCGAACTTGGCAGCCTTTCACATTTATGTTTTGGGTGGGATATCATTTACCTACTCAAAATAGTTTTTAATAATAAACATAAGGTTGGTGTGTCAAGAAAAATAGAGTATTGAAATTCCACGCGAAGACATCTGCGGAACTCTCGTTGGCGCAGACGGACCATAGGAGGAATATCTACAGTAAACTTTCGAAAATGTCCCGATGCACACCTGCCGGCATTCCGACGTCGGCAGGGCTTCGCTGCGGGCTCCGTTCACCCTGATTGTAGCCCCCGCATCAACTAACTTACGAACTATCTCAATGAACATCATCTTTTCAATGATTATTGCTGCGTATCCATGCATCTTCTTTCACTACCAACAATAAAACACTGCAATGTATAACTGACAGAATGGAGAAGCCGTTACGTTCAAAATACCCACATACCCCTTCCACCGGCCATTGCGCACCTGATTCTGTTTTAGCGTTACAAACCCAAATAAAATTGGTCCTGGTCCCAAAGTAAATGATGTAATTCTGAGATTTTAAATAGAACACAAGACATAGTTCAGACACAATACTTAGCTTTTAGTTTTCAAAATGAGGGAGGAATCTTTTTCAAAACTGTTTCACTTTCTTCCCGACTAAGAACGTGGTGCCTCTGACCGGGAATTGGGTTAAGATACATAATTATTGTAGAGACGAAATTATTGTACTTATAGGTACAAAGTATAATTAGGCGTTTTAGTTAGTTTTTGCTTACAAAATAGCACCTACTTACTCATCCATCTAGCTTCTTATGTAAAAACGAGGAGTGTAGTGTGCTGCTTGCGACTCTACCTATTTGGAACTATACCTAACCAGTATCTTTTCCAGTACTAGTACCTAACTGCTCACATTATTTTTAAAGTTTGGTCTTAGTATTTGGACAAAGTATTACAACCACACTACAACTAGTAACTACAATTTGAGACTTTCAAGCCTTTTTGTCTATGTCCAAGAAAAAAGTCGCACGAGGCAGTTTCAGATTTCTGTTACATTAGAACCTGGGACGAAATAAAACTACAACGTGAGGGAACAAAGTGTGTTTACTTATTATTTGTGAGGGCTGGTTGCGGGGGGAAGGGAAGGAGTGCGGGGGACGATACCCGCTTTGTTTGCGGGCACGCGCGCACTGGGAACCAGGGATGCAAACCCTATACTGCACTGTTTGCACTAAAACAATCTTTTCAGGTAAATTAGGGTAAATTACAGAACAGCATAGGCTGGACTTGCCATCGACATGATAATTATATAGGGTGAAATTTTACTAGTGGCCGATAGCGAAAACTCAGAACCGGCTGGTGATAAGGGACAACTTTCTCTAAGGAACATAGGTCTCAAATCAGCTGATCGACAATTTCGTATAGGAGGTCCAAAAAGCCTATGTTCCTTAGAAAAAGTTGTCACCATCACCAGCCGGTTCTGAGTTTTCAGTCTCCAAGTTTTATTAATAGGTACAGCAAACCCTCACTCACAAAGTCCACAAAACGCTTGTGAACATCAATAGTTAGCTACCTCGACTTAAAGATGGCGCTTCTTATTTCAAAAACTATTATTTATGAATGATTTATTTTATCTGTGCCTAATATTAGCGTCCGCAAGGAACGCAGTTATTTTTTCGGATAACTCTACATGCAAATACGTTATTCATAAATAACTGCATAACAATTATTTTCACTTTCTTAATATAATTAGGTATATCATGGTGGGTTGTTAACACTGCTGCTGGGACGCACTCCTGCGCAAGAGGTGGTCAATCTTTACTCAAAAGAACGTTTATTTTCCTTTTCTGAACGTGTTTTCCAAAACTCGAGAACCTTTTGGTGTGTACAATTTTTGACATCTGTGTCTGTTTTGTCAAGACTTGTGGAAGTTGCATTTCTGAGCAACGTTTTACTGTGTACTATGCTAACGGGCAGGTTATCTAATCCTGGGCTAATATTTTCTTCTAGCTCAAATTGCAGATCTGTTTTTTTATTAGATAGGCTCGCTTTTATCTCACCTGTTGGTAAGTGACTATGCAGAATCAGCCTACGATGAGGTTCTCTTTACTAACGTTGGTAAATTCCCGTGGTAAATTCACTCGCTGCTTCTCAAAGTCATCAAAACTTTACCTCGACTTACGATCATACCTACACCTCATCTCAGACATCACAACATAAAACAGCGATAAGTGACAAAAATAGCACCAGCATAAAAAGTTTCAGCACCAATGGCCATAAACATCGGCGTGTTAGTTTGCGTTTCACGTTATACAACTAGAGGTTCGTCGGCCGCCGCAACCTTTAAGGTCGGACGGGCGGCCTCCACACTGCAGCCTGCACCAGGCAAGGTACCCGCAGGACGCGTTCGGAAAACACGGGGATATTTACATGTAGAGAAATATTTACGACCAGTCCTGGGCTCGCATGCTTATGAAAGTGTGCATCTATGTGGTGCATAGAAACATTTGTCAGTTTGTTACTAAGAAACACATACTTTTTGGAATAGGTTAGTTCAAGGCATTCATCGGTGTATAATCCAATTGTCTTTCAAAGACCATAAGAATGTATTAACCTTTTTCGGCATATGGACTTTATTGGATCCTTTTCAATTTGGATGGCGTGAGGTGGCGCACCGTTAATTTAGCAGGCACGATGAATGTTAACCAGAACAATTTTCCCCAATGTGTTTGACCTATCCTTTAGGGTCGTATAAAAAGCCACCACACTACTGTATGCAAAGGAATATTTACGTCTTTTAACCAGCTTTCCTTGCAAGGCCTTTGAAAGTGCCTTTAGATCGAGGTGCATCTATGTCGTGCATCTATAGAGTAATAGTTTGTTAATTCACTAACAGCTATTTTTTAGAAGGTGTTTAATCGAAATGAAACAGTTAAATATCCATGTTAAATATCTTCTTCCAGGTTCTTTTCAACATTCCATTTCGGCATATTCTTTGTTTCTCATAGACTTTGTTAGACCCATTTCATATAGGTCAGTGTAAGGTGGTTTACCTGCCGAAAGTTTTGCAAATGTGAACATCATGAACCTCAATAGAAAAATCATTAAGTAGGTACCTAGATAAAATTTTTGCCTTCTTCTTTCTCTAAGTATACAATTCATATAATTAATACCTAATATGTACTACGAAAGTACACAATCGGGTGACAGATTATCAATGTGAAAGTTTTTTCTAATCTTTATCCCTGTTAAAGTTTTCGATACACCGTCCGTTAATTTTAGACGGAATCCAAGTCTTAGCCAATCTTCTTGTTTGACAGAGCCAGACTCTTCTTATGTAAAACGCTTCTTTATTTGCACTAGACTTGGTGTATTTGCGCAATCATCCAACAGCCTAGCTCAACTAAGTATAAGTACTTAGGTAGGTAGGTGTGGTAGGTTTGCATTTGCTATAGCTGGCTGTCCTTGCCTGTCAAGGAAGCATTGTTCGCTTTCGATTTGTTTGATTTCGATTTCTGCCTTGAGCCGCAGTAGGTTGGTACTAAGTATATGATTGATAGATAAGATAACCTGCTACTGCTCTGTTTTTATTTACCTGCCACTCTTGGGTTTAATTCTTCTTTCTCATAATGTTCCTCCTAGGTTTTTCTTTTACCAGTTATGCACTTAAATCCCATCAGAAAAACTAAAAAATTCTTAGAAGTTTTACAGAACTATTTGCCGCTGCAATAAGAGAAAAAAGTCCCGGCGGCCTTATGGTGCCACATGTTGCATTACAGACTGTGCAGCTAAGAGAGCCTTTGAAAAGATGAATAGACCGGAACCAAAAAGGACCACTATTACTTTTATGCTAAATAAACAAAACAGATTACCTTCTAATACATTATTCAGCTTTGAATGGTCCAGGCAACATCGTAAAATCCCTATTTAGGAATACCAAACATAACGCCGAGGAAGTTATTCTTCTTTTCAGACAAAAGCGACTTTATTTCCTTCCGGACCGGCGTCAGGACAAAGATGCATTATACAGGGTGTTAGGGACGGTGTAACGAAAACTTTGCAGGCATGATCAGACCATTAAATTGAACAACTTTTACTATGGAGCCAATGGTGGGAAACGAAAAAAATTTTCCGACCTCCCATACAAAATTCACTATCAGCTGACTAACTTTGTATGGGAGGTCGGAAATTTTTTTTCGTTTCCCACCATTGGCTCCATAGTAAAAGTTGTTCAGTTTCATGGTCTGAGCACGCCTGCAAAGTTTTCGTTACACCGTCCCTAACACCCCGTATATATTACGGAACGTTTAACAATTATGTACCACTGTATTGTATTGTAACGGACGCAGTAACAAACATATTGGCCGTTGGAGAGCGGATGTTGGCTCAGAAACGGAAGGAAGTGCAATTGGGCATCAAAAGCGACAAAAGAGAGGCCGGGTGTCGCGCCGTAAATAGTTGTTTGCCAAACGTGTCTCCAGCTTCCTTTTGCAGCTTTGGATGAGGCAGTTGCGATGTGCAGGGACTGGAGGCGCGCGGTGCGTGAGCGATGGATCTGTGCGGGGCTTAGCGCTGGCGGAGGGGGCGGCGCGGCGCGCGGGGCAGGGGACGGTTTCCGGTGGCGCGGGCGCAGCGTGGGAACGCGCGCACCCACCTACGAGACTGCTCCTCAGATTAAATGACGGGCACTAATTAATTTAACTTTGCGGCAAGTAAAAATAGAGATCCATGCCCGGCTGCTCAACGAGACCACTCAAGCGCTCTCGAAACTCAATGAACACTGTTCTAAACTTTACACAATTGGTTATTTTTAGCTTTAGCATAATTTTTCTTGTAAAATTTGGAAACCAACTTCATCGCGTTATTATTTAAGTCTAAGCGTCACGTGTTTTATAATAACAACCGTCTCCTTGGCCTAGTGCCTAATTTAAGATTGCGAAAACGTGTTTTAGATTCAACACAATACCTACATACGTACGTACACGTGTAAGTTATTAATTACAGTTAATCCGCATCCGCTTCGAATCAAATTAATTTCTTCTCGAAATGGTGAATAAATTAAAAATGTATGGATAGGATCATCAATTTTTAAAATGAAACAGCTTCTCTCGATACTTAAATTGCACTTATTAACCGGCAGATGTAAGTAGGTAGCTGCACTTACTAGCAGTACCCCAACACCTGTTATTCCCGTCTACCTATAACACAAACCTCTCGAGCTGAGCATTCTTCAGTTCACCCTTTGTGTGGATTCTCTGGTCGATGCCAAGATGGCTGCCCACCTGGCACGGCCGGCAGCTGCGCGCCATTCACCTTCCCGCTGAATTTTATCAATCGCCCCGGTTTCATTCACCGTCGTCTTTTTATTGCACACAACATATGCGAGGGATTACGACAGGGCGTAAAGAAATTGCTCTATTTTGAGAGCTGAACTAAGTGACTTTACTTTCCTGGCGAAGCTTGCACTGTGAAATTCCTAGGTATCTATCTAAAAACTTGATTTTCTTTTTTAGTCTCACATAATTCAATCCTCTTATGAATCTAATTTATCACCAAAATGGTCATATCTCATCTCATCCCAGTATCTAATGTGCAAGGGATTATAAACAGGCCATTATAAACTTTTATGAATGAGGAAGTTATGTGGCTCCAACTTTTTAATTGTCATTCATTCATTATCATTAAGTATCATCATTACAGTCGTTATCATAGCTGAAATGTGTGTGAACATAATTGTGTGTTGATTCGTTCATTTTGTTTAATACCTACCTACATCTGCAAGTTTCATTGATTCTGGGGGTTTCGTTCTTTCGTTCCTTTTGCTTGCGTCAGATTCATTCTCTTGAATCAACATGAACAGTTCCCATCAAAATGAAGAGCATTTAATTCATATCTACTTACATATTGTACTGTGTATTCATTCAACTAGTACACAAATTAACACCAGTCGTTTGGCCAGTTAATTAGGCAATGTTCATGATAGGAGCTTGGCAAACTTCGAAACACATCAACAATTTGCTCTCAGTGTTATCTCTCGGTTCATTCATAATTTCCTTGATAAATACTCAGCAAATAACACTGATACGCTGCTCGGATATTTATTTATACTTTGTATCTAACTGCGGGTACTAAATAGCTACATTATTTTATGTCATGCATGCATCATTCATCGTATACACCTACCTACATTTATATAATAATAACGCTGCAGTGATGACATGAATGATACTATCCGGCAGCATCTAGCTTTACCCATATAAAAGCAGTTTCCTCTCTCTATCCATACCATAACCTCGCTTGGAAGTAGGTTGATCCCTTCCAGTCAAGCTAGTGTCAATGGTGCCGATGGTTCTCCACAAAAACACAAGGGTACTTTTACCTATATCTCCTTTTTCGTCGCAAGACGAGAGGAGCCATAGATATTTTCCCACATTTCAGCTGATTTTAAGTTTTTCTTTCATTAGTATTTTTCTAGTTCGGCTTTCCTTGCACTTTTTTCTATTTTTCGTTCTCGTTGGCTCTCCCGCTGTTTAGATATACAGATGGTACGTGTTGTACACACAAGATGTCAGCACGTTCAGCGTTCGCATGCGGCCCTGAACTCGATTCACAGTTTCTTAATGAAAGCCCACGGAGGTGGCACACTCATTGCCTGTAACGGAACTTACATAATTATTGGTAAACCCCACTTACAGCTCACAGCTTACCATAAAAAACAAAACCGTACCATCTAAAAGATGATCTGTGTCTTTTGAAGTAGAGTCGCAATTCGTTTAGCCGTAAAAAGGGACTTGAGTCTTTATTTCAAGGCAGGATTTAGTTTGTGATCTGAATGAAGCAGCTGCCGGGTTGTTTTAAAGTCAACCTGAGTTGTTTTTTGTGAATTTTAGCCAAATTGACGACCGATTCGGAAGAATTGCCAGAAGGAAATGGAAACTTTTTTGACGAGTATTTTTAGAGTCAAGCCGGCCGTATTTTTTGCATAAGCTGATTTTAGATAATAGATATTACTTATTTTCTAGCTAGATGATGAAGGAAGCAGATATACCAATACTTACATCATGTTATTGGCGTGGGTAATGTAGAAATATTTCATGTGTTTAGGAGGTGTTATGGATATGTTTTTCTAGTGAGATGTTATTCGTTTGTTTTTCACGCTGTGATCATCAATTGCTCGTTTTTCATCCTGCAGCCGTTGGACATTTGTGAAACCAGTCGGTATGAATGAAGGTGTGACTAATTTCGGTTTTTAAAGCTACACATTTTAACCAAAGGAAACGTTGAGTAGGAAATAATAATTGATTCAAACAGGGAACATTTGCGTCCGGTGACAGCGTCGGCGGCGGAAGTAGCGCCATACGCCGGAAGTGACGCGCCCCTTTCTTCCCTCCATAGATGCGTAAGCGCACCATTCATGAAACCGTGGGAGAGTAGAGTCCCCGTAACGTCTAATTCATGAATGAATTATAAAGCGACCAATTACTTGAGTATGCAGCATTTGAATAAAATAAACGTGTAACAAACGGTCTTCTTCTCGGTCGGTTAGCCGCGCGGTGAGTGTTCAGGTTGTGAATGAAGGGGAGGGTATTTTTACGTTACTTTCGAATTGCTTTCTCATGGCGCTTTTATTGCAGGATTATCTTTATAGCTTGCATAAAGCGGGCTAATTAATTCAAGTTACTCAAACTACTGAACAAAATATCTACTACCCACATAATAATATTCAGTGACTGATACGCTGATACACTATGAAATATTCGACTATATCCACAAAAGTTAACGAACGTTTATATAAATTAAAAATGCCGACTTAAAACTATAAATGAAACATTTTTTTTCGGAAATTATCCTTATCTTAGTCAGTTTTCTAAAAATGTCTCTACATTTTACGCTTAGAAGTACCGCTTCCACATCAATTTGCTATACCTATTCAGTCAGATTTAGGTAGGTGGTTTGAACAATTTGTTTGTACAAATAGTACGTGGGACTTTATGTAGGTTTGACTTCTTATTTGGTATTCGTTGCATTAATGGACCGGTCCGGATAGTCCAGTTGGCCATTATTATCCCATACCAAGGTATTCCCACTTGTTAGCTACGTGGGCAGTAGGACGACATTCTCTAGAACTTGGCGTCCATATCTTTTAATTGCACAGCTTCTTATATATTTTCTTTTTAGTCGTTTGCGATTACTTGATCCGTAGAGCCGCTAGCCCGCCAATCATGATAGGTAAGGTACAATTCAATATGTATTTTCTTTTAATAATTGCAAGAGAATACATCAAAACTTAATCAAAAGAAAAATACGTACCTACCTACTAGTGCATCTTGTATGATTAATGTGATTATACTGAACTGTGATATACCGAATGAACATTTTTCCTAGCAGATAACTAATTTAAGAATACGGACTGGATGCTCTCCTAGTTTTATAACCAAGGGAGTACAGGGACAGGCAAGATATTTTCATAAGCAATCTTTTTTATGTATTTATTAGTAAGTATAGGGACCACAGATAGAGACCTGTATTAACAACGTATCTCAATGCCATTTATAATGAAATGAGAGTGACTCAGACAATGACAAGAATGCTATAAAATAAATTTCATTTTTATAGCTGAGCGATAAGAAAACACCAGAGATTTATCACTTACTTTCACAACCAATTGTTTTCGTTGCAGGCCAAGTGGCGAATATATTTTCTTCTCGGTTGCACGATTCCCCTGCGATAGCGTGTGCGATAAAGACGGCAAGCGGAAGTAGAATAAGAATGAAGTCGGGGTTCATTCATTGATGTTTCCGCCGACATCAATGGGCAACTATTACACAACCGCCGGCGAGGCGACGTAGTTTTCTTGGCCTTTATTAGATTACGACTACAAATACCTAAGTTTATTTTTGTACGCTAACGTTTTTGTTTTGTCAGCTTCATTTATTCCGAACACGTTTGGATATGACTCTCTTTTGTGTAGATATAGAGCCAAAGATGTCACTTTAGTACGTATGTTACTCGATATTTTTCCCAAGTATTTTTTGGGTACTTTTGGTACTTGGGAAGGTAATTTAATAAAATACAAAAGTGGTACCCTCAAAAACTGTTTTCCTAACTGTTATTCAAAAATACCACAGCCTCCATTTCATTCATCGTTTTCCAAATGTCCAAGGTAAGAATTTTTAAAATATGTAATACAAAATTAATATAAATGTTTGTGTTTTGTCGCCATGCAAATTATTGCAAATACCTACTTAGTGAAAAATTAGGTACGTCTTATTTCAATATATATTTTTATACAAAATATCGTTTTCGATCGTTTTAATCTTTGCTCATTTGACCAAATCTATCTTTAGAATCTGATCATTAAAGTATAGGTAGTTTAGTCTTATTATAACTGGATGATACGAGCGTCATTGAGCAGCGGATGTGGGGTTAAGTCAGCAACGCGATAATGACGTCATATAACCTCACTCATTGAGTTGTCATCCCGCAGTCTCCAGTTACCCCTCCTTTTTGTCCTTTATCTTGTTAATCAATCACCCCTCCCCCAACACGTCCCGCCCCCCGTTTTCTACGTCTACGTCAACGTCACTGCTAGTCAAATACTAATGGAATCTCGGATAATAAGTCGTATCTTTTGTCCACTAACGTAGGAGGCAATTTTATCGATCATTGCTCTTCTAAGTCAGTACCTAACCTACCTCTAGCCTTCCGTTGGTACGACTTTATTTATTCCATAGAGTCATTCATATCCTTTAGATCTCAGTAATGAATGTGCAATTTTTGCATTTGCCTGCAAAGGGCATAAAAAACGTTACCTGACGGTAGTTGCACCTGTCATTGAACGGTTTCTTTTCCCACCTTTTTCTAAAATATGTGGTAGGTACCCCGAAAGATAGATGGCGCTGGCAGGACGAGACCGGATGAAAGTGTAGCAACTTTCGAACTATTTTTGAATTTTTCAGGATATTGTGCTGTGCGCCTGTTTTCAATCATTTACTGGCTGTAAGTCGATTTTTAATAACGTTCGAACAGCTTTTCTTTTCAGTTCTGTCCTCACGCAGGTCAGACTCGTGAATGGAAGAGCGCGCTTGCATGCGCTGTGCGCGCGGCGCGGCGCGGCGGCGGCGGCGAGCGGCGAATGGGAGCGGAAGCCCGCGGTTAGTCCACTTCCTGTTTCCTGCAGGGCCGAGCCGGGCACAGCGAGCAGAGCGAAGCGCGCGCCCGACCGTACTATACTGGCTAACACACTACCCTGCCGAGAATACCCGATTTGGTCTACATTGCTGGTTGTTGTAAGAGCAATATTACAACAAGCTCAAGATAACCTGTAATGTATAGTGGATCGGGAGCCAGAGCAAAGCGACCGTAGTATGCTACACTTGCTACATGCACATCATGCATTTATCATCAGTATTAAAACCTAAAGTGCATGGTGTACATAATACAAATAGCCTGTGTGTGTAGGTAGGTAGGTATAGGTAGGTAGTTTGGTGTAGGTAGCTGCGCTTATAAATTGTTTAAAAAACACAAGTTCAATCTCTATGAATAGGTACCTACTTTATGTTATGTATGATCAAACAAAATCATACCAAAATTACCCGTCTTCCAAAAACACTAAGTACCTTCTTCCTTCATGCTTACTCTATGTTAACTTGATCGTGTACCAGTGTACCAAGTATGTAAGTACCTAGTAGATATCTTCTGGGCATAGTAGTAGGTGTCGGTTAAGCCAATCTGCCACCTAACTAAGCTAAGAATCCACTCTAGATTAGGGTTACCTACTGGTCGAACATCCTTTCCAATCTATCCCTCCAGTCCAAGGCATCCAAGGCGTACATGCTAGGATGGCAAATTGGACTAACAACCCTTCTTCGTGCACTATCGAAAGCTATTTATTACTAATAATGATGGCCTACGCATGCATGGTAAAATCTGGATTATGTCGTGTCAATCGAGTGGGTTCTTATTTCAAAAACTACTGACGTCACGAGTCGTTCGCGTCGCGTCGCGAGTTCGCGACACGCGCATTAATTGCCCAAATGCGAACATCATCATATCTCACTCATATCTTCATACATAAGTACTGTATCTATAGGTCGGTATAGTGCCTACGTAGAGCGTATAGCTGCGCTGCCGAATCGCCTACGCGGCCGCCTACGCTCGCCCACGCCCGCCCGCACCCCTCCCCACACCCGCCGGGGCCCGCCGTAGTAGCGTAGGTTCAGCATGTGATAGATCAACGACTCAGAATGGTCGCCAGAGGATCTACCTACGTCCGTCTCAAAACAAATTCGATTCCTGGGATGGGATGGGACCTTGATTAGTGGGACACACTATTATATATAAATGCACAGTCAACCATACTTCGTTCGTTGACTCGACTCTACCTCTCTTGTCAAAAAAAGAAAGGCAGAGTATTTTGAAAAAGAAGTCCTCACAAAGTAATTTCTTACTGCGAATCTTCAAGCACCACCTTTACCTTGGAAAGTTTAGTTTTCTTACTAGATCTGTGTTTATCTACTTTGTAGTTCAGTTCAGATCATCTTACTATGTAGACTTGGTTGTTACGGAACATATTTAACGTCACGCTACCCGCATAGAGTTTAGCATATCAGATGCTGTTAGGTAATAAATTAAGCAGTTATCTCTCGTACCATCTGCTTATATTGTTGCTCTTTGCCACTATCCTCCGTATGTGGCGAGACAAACCCAATTGCGACAACGCCAGTGTTGTTCCACTCACACGCAGAATTCATTAAATTGTAGAACGTTTTATTATTGTACTCGGCAGCCTCGTGA
This sequence comes from Phthorimaea operculella, assembly GCA_024500475.1. Taxonomy (NCBI): domain Eukaryota; kingdom Metazoa; phylum Arthropoda; class Insecta; order Lepidoptera; family Gelechiidae; genus Phthorimaea; species Phthorimaea operculella. Next base: position 1,491,439 of record JANFCV010000034.1, read on the forward strand.
TTATGATCCCAGCAAGACAGTTGGCTAGTTAGCAAACTCGTCCAATAACTATGCGCATACCATATCCATTTGTTACTGGTTTATCTGGACGCGATCTTGCGAATAATGGACTTTGTTGAAGCCTGCTGGATGCTGGCAAAACCTTCGCAGAATTCAGAATGCCATATTTGCGATCTAAACTTTCCATAAAAAGCTAGATTTTGTCCTTTCGCTGTGGCTACACTTGATTATGAAATTGTCGAGGTTGCGTGGCTTTGGTCTGTTTGTACAACTCCCCGTGGGGTGGCGAGTGTGGGGTGACGGGGGTGATCCCCACCCCAACGGCTCCATTCACGAAGAGCCGCGGGGCGCGCGATTACGTTACGAACCGACTGACATTTGCATAATCCTCATAATCATATTCAAGAGCCAGAATCAGAGTTCGAAGTGCTGATTTGTGATACAGTTACGAATTCGGTTTTCGGAATGCTTTAGGAAGTATTTCTCTATTGTGTGTAACCGGTCGTAATAATAGAATCGCTCAGCGGGACGCAAGTAACCGACTGGGTTTTCAAAAGCAATAATTTTGTTCACCATTTTCGAAGTTTCTTAAGAATCGACGATTTAATGCGAACTTTATAGGATGTCTATTCAATCCGTTATCTTCTCTTTTATCTATCACTGTCATTAAAACATTGAATTGTTTTATTTTATGGGCAGTAATATCAATAAATCCCGAGTTGAACTATTCGCCCAAGCTGGCTAAATAGCTGCCTTGAGTGTCTCATTTATATGCAGTCCAATGGAAAGAGGAGTTGATAGGTATGCAGTGCAACATTACGAGGCACATTTTGTGCAACTTTAGTAGACAATGCAATATCTGCAGCGTTAGATAACACAGTTGCAACAGCACCCGGTTTACCGTTCTTGGGAAACAACATAGAAAATATCGGTGAAATGGTGGGGAGAGTGGGGGTGGGGTGGCGAGTTCGAGAGTGGGAAACCGCGTGGGTCGACCGAATGAATGAATGAACCCGACCACGCGCCAACTCTTGACGCTAATGTAAATTTCAACACGATTATGATCACTAAAAGGTGTAATAGAAAGTGCATCCTACGTAAAAATTAAAACGACATAGGTGTGAGACCGATTCTCGTATCTTTTATGTATCTCTGTAAGTAAACTGTTTAGGTAAAGCTTATTTTATAGATTCGTGTGGGTGTTAATGTAGCTGTATGTCCAAATGTACAAGTAAGTAGGTAGTAAAATAGCGGTTTCATTCATAACTTTCAATAGGAGTTGGATTTTACTGGTGAATCGCACGGTCCACACACACACATAACATCGATTGAAAAACTTTGACTGTTTTTACGTAGATACCTATGTACCTAGTAGTCGAGTTGACATTCGTAGAGTCTCCAGTTTTTGATGAGGTGTGTGGATGTGGAGTGTAATCGTATGGTCAAAAGCATGGTAAGTTGCCGCTCCAGGGATCCACCTATACCGGTCTGTGTTAAAGACTGTATTGAAAACCAATACAAGCTGAGCTGATCTTTTGAACGAGCTACTCAGTTGCCTTGCCGCCAGTCGTCATACAAATACCGGCGTAATCGTAAAGTTTAAGTTGCCACTTCAGGGCCTGGGATCAATCTATGCTGATCTGATCTGAACCTGTATGGAAAACAGTAGAATAATTTGATCTTTTCAACTCAACGGTTGACGATCGTACCTACAAATACCGGCTTGTTAATCGGATGTGGCGGGCAGCGGACGCGCGTCCGGCCGCGGATCCGACCGCCGCCCGGCCGGACACCGCGCCGGCAGATAATACGCTCCCGCATCCGGCGTCCGGCGTCCGGCGTCCGCCGCGCGACGACCGGCCGAGACACTAAATAGGGAATTTACAGAAGGACAGCTCGCTTCTTTTCCCGATCATTTATACTTACACGCTAGGGATGCTCTACTTTTCATTTCTGATTGCGGAACCTGGATCAAACATACAAAAATGTTTGCACCTGCGAGTCGTCGTTTTGCCGTCTCATCGCACCAAACGCTGCTGTTAACATTCCCTACTAGCTGGTTCGAAACGTTTTGAAATAGCTCGTAAACGACGGCGTGTAAATAGTGTTTAAGTATAGCTACGTTTCGTTGTAGCGGTCTCTCTGTAGGTATTAAGCGTAAGCCAATACTTACTTTGTGGCCCAGCGTACTCACTTACGTTCTCACAGGTCCTCATGATTGGAAATAGCTTGTCGCTTCGGAAAAGTTGCAGACGACGGGCGACAGATTCTCGATTTTGGAGCATTCCATTCCACGACAGTTGTTCCGTACAGGAGTACAGGATCCTCTGGTTTCTAGTCTATCTGTGTAAGATACTAAGATACCGCAAATACGGTATTGAAAGTACTTACCTAACTAAATAGCATTACAGTCTTCAAGTCCTTGTAGCATTGCATCTAAAGAATATATGCTACGAATATATGTCGGTCGTGTAAGGCCACCATGTAGAGCAAGGAATCGATCTTGCTCTTGATCTTGCTCACATTTCTGAAAATTTATTCATAGAACTTCTGATGTAGCTAAAGAACTCTTAAAAGTCAACATTATGATATTGAAGAAAATATTTCATTGCTAAGTAAATAAGTTTAGAAAAGCCCCTTCTTCTTCATCGTGTCAACGAATCAATATTTATATTTTGGATCTACAACCTACATATAATATCATTGTTTTGGATTGCCAAAATTTGGCGACCACTGCGGCGTTGTCTGTAGTTAGCCCCTTGACTAGGGGTTAAGGGGTCGTCCACAAATTACGTAACGCAAAAATCACAATTTTTGACCTCCCCCCCCCACGTAACGGGACCGTAACGCTTGGTCATGACCCTCCTCCTTTTCCCGTTACGTAACGCTTATTTTGTAATATTTTTCATATAATTTTTCGTGATAAAGCAATGACACATTTTTTAGAAAACTTGCAATATTTTTTTACAATTAGACTGAATTTGAAGCTGCAAATTTCGGCACTAGTACTGGCGACGCCTCTTCCTTCTGAGCTACTGCGGCTCAATCATTGTCTGCGAAATAATATAAGTGTATGTATGTATGTTTGTAGGCTAATAACGCGTGGCAATGGATCTATTTACAGAGAGAGTTTTGCAACTAGTTCCCAGCAATTATTTTTTGGTTCCAGTTTGTGTTATGTAGCCAAAACGATGAAAACCTGCTACAAATAGGATATAAAATTTACTCACGCACGATTAAGCCGCAGTAGCCCAGATGGAAGAGGCATTGTCAGTACTACTTTCGATAGTCGTACGTTCAGATCCTGCTTTCGGCAGTTTTTTTTTATTAATTTCGAAAGAATTGCATTCCTGACACTGACACCAGAAGTGTTTTAAAAGTTTGTTATACAATTAATTTGGTAATATCTGAATTAGGTGTAAAAAATACTTGAAAATCTTTAAAAAAGCGTTACGTAACGCTTGACTCTGACCCCTCTCTCCCCCATAGTAACGGGACCGTAACGCCCAGTCAGAACCCCCTCCCTAAGTGCGTTACGTAATTTGTGGACGACCCTAATGGTTATCAAATTATCGTACGTAGCACGACGACGAAATTCTTTACTTATTTTCGTATTGCAATGGCGTTGTCCCTTTCTATTCTATTCTGCAAATGTAGTAGTAATGACGTCGCGAGGTCCTGCTGACGTCACGGGGGCATCGGCTCCGGAGTTCCAATTCATCCCCCTATCTATGACATCTAGGCACATCTATTTCCATTCGCGTTGGTGGGAGCTTTTCGGCTTGCTGACGTCAGGCAGACAGCTCGTTCTGTGCCCTAAGTAAGTGTAGGGACTTATCCTAAACTATAATTCGAAAAATAGCATCAGCTTCGACATGTTTTTGCTTGAGTTGGTAGCAAATGTAAATTGGTGTTGCTCTCCAAGGACTTCCTGTTCTCTAAGAAGCGCCTGAAATCAGTCAGTAAAAATTAAGTAGGTACCAACCACCAGGTACATGGTTTCAAAGTATGCATAGCGCATGGTTTTAAAGGCGTGTATGTATGGTTTTAAATTAGTAAATAGCTAGGTATTTTGCTCCAGATGTTTTGGTATATGGGGTAGGAAATTACTCCGCTTTAAGCTAAGTCTATATGACGCATTCGATCTTCATGAAAAGTGGTGTAGGTGCTTACAAAAACAAATTAAGGCACAAAGGCTAGTGAAGTGCATGCAGGAGACAGTTCCGATATCAGGTTACAAACTGTACAAAGGGGAAAAACGAACAATAGTTCGACTTAATTAACAGCAGCGCGTTTTTCTGACCTTTACAAAGTTTCAGAGCGGAGGGGTGAAAAGGGCATTGCTTTTTGCGCCACAAAGCCATTTCACATCCAAAGGTCAAAAGTATTTAATAGAGAGTCCTTTGAGCTCTGGCTGTCTATCAACTGTGACAAGCTGCAGGCAGCTCGGCTATAGCTAATAAGGAGGATAGGCCAGTAGGGATAGGTGGAACAGGCGCTAGCTACTAGCTGTGGTACCTACAACCTACCCCGTTTAGGGATCAACAATGCTTTTTCTTATTAACCGTATTTAAGTATCCCTTGTAGAGGGATCGTACTTAGTATAACTACGCTAGTACTATTAATTATACTGTGGTATAACTAACTAAACTTGGTACCTATGTAAGTAAGTATGTTCATGTAGGTTTTTGCCGTGCGTGTGGTGCCGGCAGTAATGCCGTGTGGTGCCAGCCAGCTTAGAATAGTATCACTCCATATCTTTTCCGTGGGTGTTGTAAGAGGCGACGTGGGAGTTGATACAGCCGTTTGTGCTCTGCCTACTCCGTAGGGGATATAGGCGTGATATATGTAGGTATGTATCTAAGTAAGTACGTTCATCTAGCTCTCTCTCTCTTTCTCTTTTCGTGTGGGACACCGAGTCGTTCAACGACCCGATAATCCCTGGTGTCAGATTTTCAACCGCCTACTGCAAGTAGCAGGCCTCTGACATGGTTGTGTAACGACCGCCATCATAAACAGCAACCGGGACCGACGTCTTAACGGTGCCCATCCGAAGCACGGAACCATCTTGCTTTTCGGACAATCAGGTGGTTCAGCCTGCAATGTCCTTACCAGACTGGGAACAAATTCACAAAGTGATAAGTATCAGCTTTGTGAGTTACCCCATCGGGAATTGAACCAGGAACCTTCTGCGAGGCAGGCAGTCATACTAACCACTGGGCCACATCTAGCTCTAATGCAGCCTGTAGCTGTACGTAGGTGGATGCAAGGATTAATTACATCAGTGGCGCGCTCGCTCGCTCCGCTAGCTTTGTAACTAGATATGCCCCACGCCACGCCACACACTGCACACTCGCGGCATACGAACGAAATTGAATCCAGGAATCGAGATAACTATTATTAGACGTCTCCAAGTAAGTATCAGTGTTGCTTGGACACTGGTGATGTTGCTAGTTGATTTTGTTTCATACTTACTCTCATATCGTGTCAAGTACCTAGTAGGTAGCTGCAGTTACCAATTCTTTTCGGTTATTTAAAGCAGCAAAAAGCTAGATTACAGACTGTGGCGTCATCATACCCGGTGACGAGTGACTTGACTTCTCTTCTCAATGATCTCTACTAGGTATACCTAAGTATTATAGTAGGTATGATGATCGGGTATTGCCATACAACTTGTCATTTGGCGGCGAACGTAGTGAGTAGCCGTCTCAACTATATCTTCCTACTTTTCGCTAGATCAGATCAGTCGGTGTGAGTGTGACTCATCTCAGCGCGGTCACCATGTAATGGAAACCCCCATGGAAACCCACACGGAAGTAGGAATAGTCCTTCCTTCATCTTTGAGAAACCCATGAGTCTTTGTCACTAAAGAACGAGAATAGGGTTTATTCTATACGAACCATAGGTCAAATTAGATCGGCCGCTAAGTCACTCGACCGACAATGAGGGCAGTTTTTTATCATCCGCTGTCGAATGACCCCTGACCGTAGTTTGCAGCGTCGCCAATTTGTACACGATAGCGGCGCGCGCGCAGATAAACCTCGCACCCTCGCCAGACGGCGATTGACTCGAAATTTGAATTATCATCGGGGATTCGAAGGCACAACCAACCATTTCGACTGATATTTATAGTCGGATATCACTAAGTCGACGAACGACCGGGTGAACCCCAGCATAAAGCTATTAAGTATACTAGCTAGAAGGTATAAACGAATAGATCTCCGACGTGCCTACTTAGTTAGAAATAGGTAAGTAGGTGGGTGGGTACTCGATACTTGGATAGATGCTAATTTCGCAGTCAGTTCTAAGAAAATATTCTCGCCCATAATAAGTCCCGTCAAGCCCTAATTATGTGGGCAATACACACCTTTCATTCATTTCGAGTTTTCAGACATGTAGGGTAGGACAGGCAGCCAAGGTCACTTAAAATCTTATCTAGGACTAGGACCTCACTTAATATGGTGGACGAAAATAGGAAAAAACCACTGAAAACAGGTGCAGGAATACCTAGGTAGGTAGGTATAAAAGTACCTATTCACTTGTTTGTCGCAGATAATTTAAATCGACGTCAATCTTTAAAACGCACGTCCGCTTTTCTAAACATTATTCCCCTACACCACAGGACGAAAACAAAAAATCTCAGGGATTCGTGCCTGACGTCATTTCGAAGCAAGGAGTGCCTTCCTTTCGCGTCTCTGCATCTTTTATTTATAGGCAACTAGTGGCGATCAGCGGCTTCACTCGCTTCTACGCTTTTTCCCGCTGTAATAAGACACTTATTTTGAGTTATGTACCTACCCTGGAATAAAGTAGATTACCAGTTACCTACATTCAAACAAAAGGACTAACAAATGCCTGTTCAGCTTATGTCGTACCTAGGTACTTAATTAATTTCTATTGGCCCGTCAGCGGTTTCACCAGCTGCAAGTCATTTTCTGGTAGGAATTAAACGTTTTCCCGGAGAAACCTTCGTCTCGAACCGTTCTATCTATTTAAAAAAACCGAAACTCAGAAAGCGACTTTATTTTATACTATGCAGGTACATTGATCGATCGATCGATGTAGCGACACCACTTTGTCTTATATGAATGAATCGGCAGGTTTATGGGAGCACCAAATGGATTTTTTCAGAGGGACAACCAGTTCGAAGCCATGAAAAACTCATACCAACCGGTACCTATACCGTTATTCTTATACCTATACAGCCGAGCCGTGGTTTGAGTAGGCCTTTCTCCGTTAAGTTAATAGAATAGGGTACTCGCTATATTTATACTAATAATTGCGATGTCTTACCTACCTAAAATAACTTGCGCAAAAAAAAGCCTCATTTTCCTTCTAAAACGTAACTGGCTGGATTGAACTCCTGATCAGAGTTCGATCTGTAATTTGTGAACGGCCTCTTTTGAAAATTTGCAAGGCTTTTTCTGGTTGTTTTCCCTCTGAACCATTCCCTTGCTCTGAGGTTTATGGACGCTCGCTCGTTTGTGGACGCTGTTTGTTTCTGTAACAGTTTGACGTCAAGAATTTGTATAAGACCAGTTTCATATTCTGAATTGACGCAAAAATTTACAAACCTGAGGGAGTAAGCCTCAACCATTTTTATTTAATTTAGCTGAGCTTTTAGTTACGGTCTGATAGCTAGGTACATAGGGCCAAATAGGTCGAGAAACCACTCGCTGCATTCGCCGCCGTATGGAGCTCCCTTTTCCATGGAGGAGTATTGGGGAAGGGAACTCAAATGAGAAAGGAGCGCCATAAGTACGGCAGCGAGTGATTCCCAATATATTGTTATACCTACTCTTTGTGTGATCCTCTCAACTAGACGAATAACTTACCACATGCTGCACGCTCTTGGAGGAACGTTGGACTACTATCGATCGGGACGGAAGATGCATTGCTCGAAGCTGCACGGTTTTCGACTCGAAAAAACATATTTCTCGGAAGTGTCTCTATACTATAGCGGGGCGCCCCGCTCGATAGTCATTAAGGCTATTCACCGGGGCGCCCGGCCCTGCTGACTAGCGCTTTGTCTCTGGATAAGCTATTGAGCGGGGCGCCCTGCTAAATAGCACTTTGTCTGTGGTTTGGCTATTGACCGGGGCGCTGCTCCGCCGTTATTTCGACTCGTATGTAGGTATCATGGTAGGTATAAGTACAGGGCAAGTGTACCCACTTCGATTTGATTTAGTAAATCTATGTTTGTTTTGTTTGACCTCGCTTGCCCCGGTGAATAGACTAAATGACTATCGAGCGGGGCTCCCCGCTATATAGACACTTCCATATTTCTCCTCCTTTCTCACAACCTCCATCATCAGTTTTCATTCATTCATTTGGTGTTAAAATGCGTTATGAAACGAACACACCCTTTAGAGTCGCAACCAAGAAGGTTGTAGGTAAAACCTATAGGTTTACCTATAAGCTTCTTGGTCGCAACCCACCATCGGATGTTTGTTCCGAGCGAGACAATTTCAGACGAATACGAAAAAAAATTGACTCGTTTAAAATAAAATTAACATTTGTCTGAATGGTAAACGGCACTCAGTGCGGCGGTCCTCAGTTTAAGGGGACGTGAGTTACGGGGGTAAGCTAGGCATACCTTTGACCTTATATGATATCATAGAAATTAGTTCGTTTTACGCACCCGTTAACATGTTTGGTAGTTATTTAAAGGTATGTTTAAGTAGTGTAGTTGGAGTGGAGCGCATCGCTGGCTGCAGCAACAGCTGATAGCGGCGGGTCAGCGGCGTCAGTCCGTAGGAAGTGGCGGCGCTTCAAACGACACGATAACAGGGAGGGACCGGCGGAACCAGAAAACTACTTGACCACGCCAACCAGACGCCATATATGGTCACGTCTTACCTGCTTATAAGCTACATAAGCTTTAAATTAAAATGATTCCCATAAATGAAAATAAGAAATTGAAAAATTACCTACATGCATCGACCGGGGATCGAACCCGGACCGCATGGGTAAACGCCCCACCGCTCTGCCACTGAGCTAACAATGCACCGGTAGATGCGCGTCAAATTTCTCTTGATGTTCATCTCGAAGCGACGATCTAGCGATTTAAATGATTTACTCTATATTGGCTGCCTATTGGCTTATATGGCTGCTCCTATCCTAACAATATTTATTTTTCAAAAAAGTATCATTAGACATTCATTCATAATATCATTCATTCATTCATTCGGTCATTTGCATGTTTAAGTGACGTTTCGCTTCTCAAATTATTGGCTGGCAATTACCTGTATGTAATACATTTCTGAAATTCCAATCTACTAAGAATTTTACCAATAGTTACTAATTTTAATATTTTTCAAAATGTTACTTGTCTATGGTCGTAGTCCTAGTTACTAACTAACACTATATAAAAAATAAATAAATAATAAAACTGTGCACATTTACGTATAGACTGAGAGATGGCGACATAAAAATACACACAAATAAGACAGTGCACTCCGGAATACTAAAAAGGATCATTTAGTTTTCAACTATGAACATTTTAACTGGTCAAAAAAAACAGTCATCCATAGTAAAAGAGATTCTGACAGAGCAGAACAGATAATTATATTCTGTAGCATTGTCATAGCATAGCCATAAAGGGATTTTGACAGAGTCCAAAATATCCGAATGAAATGAATATATCGAAAATATAAGTAACTAGCTGCCCGTCAGCGGTTTCACCCGCTGCAACCTATTATTCCGTGGGAATAAAGCATTACTCGCCAAGAGATGTCGCTGTTAGTTTTCGGAGAAAACGTTTAAAACGCGAATCGGCTCAGTCACGCCACCTTTGCAAAAATATTGGAATATGCGTGATCCCGTAGGAATAAGACATTTTCCCGTGGTAAAAAGTAGCCTATGTGTTATTCTAGATACTCTTCTATATTTGTGCAAAATTTCATGTCAATCTAATCAGCCGTTTTAGCGTGATGTCGTAACAAACACACACACAAACATCCGCTTTTATAATATTAGTAGGATATCTGCTTTAACGATTTACGTTCGCGCCCTAATAAGGCCCTGGCCGATAACGAATGTTGTAATCGACAACGAAGACCACTGATGGTTGCTAACCTATATTTTGAAATTAGGTATATTAGTGTAATCTTAATTTGAATAAGCAACAAAAGTTAGAATTATCTAATTTAAGATTGTACATAGTTCTTAAAAATTAATATATCTACTGTTATCTTTTTCTGTTTAGGTTAAGCACGGTGCATGTGCAACGGACAGCAAAGCAACTAAATTAGTCAAGCATGCAGGTGGGCAATACCCATTAATTCCTATTAATATTATGATAAAAATCAGCTGTAGTTATAGGTATCATTAATGCCTAACCTCACTACGTAATAATGATGCCTCTTTTATTCAGAGCTTTGATTTATAAGCTTTGATATTTACCTATAGAATACAATAGGGTGCGTCACTCTTTTGGAATGCCAGCCAGCATGCCACTGATCGAACGCTGTCAAGCACACACACCTATTGTAGTTTGAGGTTAAACTTGAATTGAAGGTACCTACATTTTAAAACTTTAATATGGGCATATTTTGTTAGTTCATGTAGTTTAAAATCACTAAATATATTATATACTAACTAAAGATGAAAAATCGGCAAGTCAAACTCGCGCACAAATGGTGGCGTGCCATTTTGTATTAAAATCGCATAAAAATCACATTTGTTGTATTAGAGCCCCCCTTAGCTTTTATGTAATTTTACTTTTTAGTACTTGTTGCCATAGTGGCAATAGTAATAATATGTTTTGTGAAAATTTCACTCAACTATCTAACTATTACCGTCATCAGATACAGCCTCCGAACCATAATAGCTAAAATCGGGCAAAATAGCACAGTTTTTTGTTGTTCTTGTAGCGGCAACAGAACTACGGTATCTGTGAAAATTTAAACTCTATAGGTTTATGAGAAAGAGACTAGTAACAGACGGACGGACAGACAAAGTCTCAGTAATAGGGCTCCATTTTCACTACTTTTGACCCTTTGTGTACGGCACCCTTAAAAGTGTATGAGTCGGTGTATTCCATAAGTAAGTTATATTATTACAATTATTGATATTATGAATGATATAAACAAGTGAATACATATCTGCAAAACGACCAAAGACTGACTCAATACAAAAGTTTATTGTGATGGTTTACGCCGGCCGTTACGCCTTGCAGTCGATTAGTTAGTAGCTTTGTAGGCAGTTACGTTACCTCATCTTATTAGGCTGACAGTTCGGGAAATAAATTCTCTTAACTTACCTTAACCCTTTCACTTTCCATCAAATATGTTTATAGAGGATGAGGTTTATATTTATTTTCTGAATTGCCAGCATTCAGTCTCTTCATACGAAGTTATAAAGTTACCTACACTATGATAGTAAGTTGTGAGAGTAATTTATTGCTCATCGGAACTGGCACTGCATGATGCATCTCAGGGCGTGGGTCAGGAGTCGGAGTGTCAGTACTAGGAATGTGCCTGATAATAGCGATATTTGATAGTGAAATAGGAAGGTGTCCTCTTTTGACTTTAAGGAATCCTGTTTATTTATATAGGTACTTACCGATTTTTATAAGGATAGTTGCATGGTGCGTTAACCTCTGTATACACATATTATAGGTAATAACATTTCGAGCAACTTTCCCAACGAAATCCATCCCTATATCTCTATACAAAACCATTTTTACTTACCTGAACTATCAGAAGTGGCGCAGACTAAAGGTCAATCAACAGTCAGTCAACAGTTAATTATTAAATGATTTATTTAAATAAGCATCTTGCTAAATATGATTGATCACAGGGTTCAATGCAATAAGACACTTTCAACCAAATTAATAGAACAGTAGTGCCTTATCCCTACTTTGCATCATCATCATCATCATGGGGTGCACAATCTTCAATTTTAAGGTTACTTTGCGTAATCAACGATAAGTTGATTACAATAAAGAATGTAATAATAAAACTGCTCGAAGATGAAATAGGTATATTTATACTTACGCCATTAAATCCTTCATGTCGTGTGCTTACGCATACGCACCACTGGGTGAATAAATAGCGGCAGTCTATAGCAGTGTGCTGTTGTAGATACCTACATACTGCAGACGGTCCAATCTGCCCGATGCATGCACCTAAATTTATCCTGCACAAATTCAACACACTTACGTCTACAAAACATATTATATGTACTAAAATAGGTGTGCCCAAATACTGTTATGCTTAGTGGTATTCCTGTTCATTATTTAATCTCAACTGACTTCTATTGTTTCGAATTTTGTATTATGTTAATCGTGGCTAAAGTTTGACTTTGTTTGGGGTAGGGTTCCTAATTTTTGCTAGGTTTAAGCACAAATTCAATGTATGGCATAATCCTGCAAGTCAAATGAGCTACATTTTAAAACGTTATTTTGAGTGTATTTAAACACAAGTAAGTACCTACCTATAGGACGTTATAAGCCTGTATGAAAGATGGTCAAAATAGAGTGTTTAAAATTGGTATTATTTTTAATATTTCTAGTAGTGTATGTTTTGAATAACATTGAATAAGCATAGTTATCCTCAGGAAAATAATTTTAATCATTTATGTTTTGTATTTAATAACCTACTTATACTTAGAAAAAACATCTTATTGCTGAACGCGTTTTACGTTTCACGATTTCACGTCACTTTACTCAAACTGCTGTTGTATTTATTTTCTCTTCCTTATTTAATCCGTTCGACTATTATGTACATGTACCTATATGTTTCTTCCTAACCTTGGGTGTGTCTAACTTGCACTAGACTGTTTAACAATAATAACATCATAAGCCTAATAAAACTTATTTATTTATAAATCTAAAATTACCTACTATACTACCCTTTGAGAAATTAATAGGTTACCAGTAGATACATTAAAAGCCATAACAGTGCACTATTTTTAGATACCTACACGTATTGTGTTTCCAAATTTTTCTATCCTCAAAGTTAATTTTGAACTGAACCCTACAACGAGTTGAAAGACCAATAACCAATAATAATATCCTTTTATCACGTCGCTAGGCTCCATCCGGCCATCAAACGGTGCTGACGGCGGTCTGTCAACATCTGTTGTCTCAATTTAAAACTATCTACAGCAGAGTATACGCTATACGAGCAATTTTATAAACAGTTCTAGTTTTAGTTGCTTTTTTTGCTGTAGTTTTCTTTTTAAAATCATTCATGTACCTATTACCTATAAACTGTGCTTTACAATTTGTCGAGGTAGGTAGCACGTAGGTAGGTAGGTAACCTTTATGTTATGTAAAGTCTCGTTTTGTTAAATATATTTTTTTTAATACCACACTTAAATAACTGTTAACCTCCCTGATTTATTATAGTTAAGATAATTTATACCTGTTACTACCTACATTTGTTACGTACCTATCGTAGTTAAAGCAGACAGGCTGCAACACCAGCTCCCAGACTATCGCAGATTAAAGATGTTTTCACGGTGTGTGCTTTAATGTCAGTTTTTTGTCAAGGGATTTCTTAACGGATAAGCAATATTTTCTTCTTTCGCAAACTGTGTTGTCTGCAGACTACCCGGGCCTGTCTGTAGTTAGTTTTCTATATAAATGTCATGATTAGGTTTTTTAATTATGATTTTAATCAAGATAAAATTGCTGACGATGTGCGCAGGCCCTTATTCTGAAAACATTCACTCAATCATTCGCTTTCGCAGTTATTTTGAAACGAACATACCCTTTTTCAAGTTTTGACATTTCTTTTCAAAAGTTTTTGCCGTTCGACCGCTTGTGAAATAAATTATCTTTTCCTTTCCTGTTTTATTTTGTGATGTGAATTTTCTGTTGTGTTGTTGGTGTTTTTCTATGATAATTCAGTGTTGTGTTGTGAGATGTTGTGTCTATATTACAGAGTCCATCTGGGATTTATATAGGTATGTAGGTAAGTACCTCAAATCTTGTTGTAATATTGTTGGATTCGGTCGAGACGCTTTAATATTAATTGGTCATAGAGAAAAGGTCCTAGCAGGCGAGTATCTGTTGTTTTACGTGTAGGAGATATAGGTACCTATAGCACGTACGGTTACATAGGCGTGCATGCCTGAATTGTTATTGAAAAATTGGTAATATACCAAAGAAAATTGATGAGCCACCACCTACCTAGGTAGGTACCTCAACTATGGAGCTGATCAGTGATCACCCATCTGTGAGCACCGCACAACAAAGATAGACAGACTCTTAGCATTTAGCAAACTATGTTAGGATATTTAGAGATTCGAAAACAATCATATAAATATATCTGTATTGTAGTATTGTTTTATTCCTAAAGTATCATCTTAACATGTAATCTTTTCAACAAAAATACAATGTATCTTTTAATTATTACTGTAGCAAGTGTTAGTGTTTTTTAAAGTGAACAAGTTGTGTGGAGTATGCAGCTGCAGAAATACATGCAAATTTACAATAAAAGTCACCATTGGACAGGCCAGCACCTGGATTGGACTGTCGGATTATGACTTTATTGTAAAGTAATTTTTTTTGCTGGGTGAGTACCTATGTGTTTTTCATTTTGCTTTGATTCTGCTATTGTCTATTTGTGTCTCTAGCATGTCTGTCCACTCTGATACAGGAACTCTAGATTGAGTAAATACACATTTTATTCTGATAATGTAAAGGAAAAATTATTTACTTCAAAAATTTACTTCATCAATTAGAAGAATTCGTCATCTAGAGGCTATTGTCACCAGAGTTTATTGATTTGTCTGCTTGGTGTCCATCGTCCCTCATGACAAGAAGAAGATATGCTACATAATTATGTAAAAAAGATATGCTACATAATTATGTAAAAACATTTTGATTCCTGGACATGTTGATTAATGTTTTTACCTACTTAACTACCTACAGCCTAGTTCAGATTCCATCCAGTTTCAATGCCATTCGTTCCAGATTCCACAAAGCTTTGCTGTTTTAGAACTATATGGAGTCGGAGCAGGTGGGATCGAAACTGGGTGGAATCAGAATTTTTCATTTGCCTTGGGTATCCAGACACCTACATAACTCATTTCAAAGAGTGCACCTGTCTAGCTATGGAATTTGAATGGAAGTGAACAACTTTGCCCAACAAATGTCCGGTTAGGTGGGAATTAATTATAGACAAAAACTTTTTGGCATACTCTTTGTGAGCTGCATGTGAGCTACTTTGTACCTACAAGTGGTTTAAAAATCACCTTATTTATACGACCTATGTTTGTATATTTTACGGTTTAATGGGCTGTTTTGCTTGGTGAAATAAAAACAGTCTTTCTCTATCACCATGTAGAAAGGACTGTTCAAGTATCAGAGCTAAGGCATGTTTACCTATGTATTATATCCATTAATATTTTTCCAGGTACCTATCTATCCAGAAAGCTTCTTGCTGTCATAAGCTTACTATTACTACCTGCTTGTGTGCTTGAATGCTTAGATAAGTTTACACTTTTACACAACAGATGGCTTAAATTTTTGATTTCTTATTTGAAAAGCAAATAAACCTCTTTTAATTTTTACAGATAGTGGGAAATAATAAGCAGAGAAACAATCGTAATGTAGTAAACATTCGTATTTATAATATAATGTCGTTTTATTTACAAATAAATACAAATTCAGTTAATAAATAAATGGTAAATTATCTACATCTTAATAAGTATGTTTTATATCTCATTTCTTAATCTTCTCTGGATTTTCGGAATCCAAAATACTAACGTTAACGTTTTCTTTGACACGTAACGGTCTCAAGAAAATTTGAGACTTCGACGTTCTTCGGGCGACACGTTCACGTACATTCACACTATACAACTATATTTACAAGGTACTCGTAGACGATTCACTCAGCGTCACGGGGCGTTCGTCCATGGGCCCCGTGCGCTCTCACCACACACGAGCAGCGCCAGGCACAGCGATCACTGAGTCCTACCCCGCGCGGTCCGAAGCTCTCCGTGAGCCAATAAATATTTGTACAACGCGACGCGTCTCGCACCGCTCAGCACGGCGCTTCGGAGGGCGCGGGCGACGCGCGGCGGGACTAGATAATACTGGAGAGCTACGGTGGAGGCTCCGGGCAGCGGCAGCCGGGGCGGCAGCGCGCGTACAGCGCCGCGCCCGCCGCCGCGCACCCGCGCAACGGCCAGTACAGCCACAGGCACGGCAGCGGTATCGACAGCGCGCCCACGCACGCCAGCCGCGGCCCGCACGCGCAAGGCTCGCCCGCTTCCTCCTCGCCGCTCCCGCAGTGGTAGAACAGCGCCTTCACGCAGCACATGCACGACGCGTAGTCGACGCACGCTTCTGCGCTGCACAGGCACGAGCCGCAGAGCCAGCGCTGAGGCAGTGGCCTGGGCCTCGCGCACTGTTCGCAGCGGCAGCGGCCGCAGGTATCGCACACGATAGAATCGGCCGGGAGCGCCGGCGCGCCGCTTATCGCCCGCGGCGGCCGGCTGTGTTGTCACCGGTTTGAGCGGCTGCGCAGCAGCGTGAGATGCCGCGGGCGCGTTGTGCGTTCGCCGTGGAGCTTCCACGTAGGCGTTGCGCTCTCGTTCGGCCTCTGGTCGCGGCCGCAGCAGTGACACGTTGGGCTGGCGCGCGCCCGTTGGCCTGTGGACGCGCGCCGCCGGCTTGGGCGGCCGGGGCGGCGCCGCCGGCCCGCCATACTCATCCATCGAGTCCGGCTAACGGCTCTCCGGGCCGTCGCCTTCCTGTTCCCTCATCGTTTCCACCTGCAGACAAAAAAACAACAAATATTAATTGACAATTCACTAAAATACCTAACACAAGCTTACAATAACAATGGCCGTTTTGGCCATAGATTAATTTAATAGCGTTTAAATCAACCTTTAATTCTCTCAGCATTTGGTTAAGATAATTTAAAATAGGTCTGAAATCAATGCTGGAATTCTAAAACCAGTAGTCTTGGAAAACACGAAAGAAAAACATTAAGTACTTGAAAAATTATGCCTTTACCAATTGGCTTCCCCATAATTACTTAGTCAGACCATATGCTTAGTTGGCTCATGTCTGTGATTGACTTAATTTTAGTCCTTTCTTGCTGAATTGAGATTTTCTATATGTACAGTCGCTCTCAAAAGTTAAGACCATTGCCTTCACTTAAAGTGTGATATAACTTTTATCCGGAATGATGTTAAAAATATTATATTCTGATATAAAAGTTTAATAACTTCTATTTAGCGCAATAAAATAATCAAAAACAAGAAGTTATAAAAGTTATTTCAAACTATACGTGAAGGCTGTGGACTCCACTTTTAAACGCCGGTGTACCTCTTAATTTATTATGAAGCATTTTTAAATGATGTGTGTATTTTTTCCTTTATACGTAAGATGGACGAAATACCCTACTAACTCTTGCTTATGTGTACGAAAAAAATGCCGCCAGTCGATGAAGATGATGATTCACCCACTATTCGATGAAAGCAAAAATTTTTAAATATGTATATTGGACAGATAGAAGTAAAGGTAATGAAGCTTATTTAAAATGTTGTTATAAATATAATAAATGAGTTACTTGAGTTCGATACAAAATAGGCAGAAAATTGACACTTTTAGCACGTAGCGGTTATGTGACTATGTTAAACCATTTAATAGTATTGCAAAAACTTACAACATGCTTCAAATAAGCTTCAGTACCTATACCTACATTTGCATCTACCAAAATAGCTATTCGATAAATTTCGTTATGTAATAGTGACAAATTATGAGGGCTTCAGCTCCACGTAGGTATCATCAATTTTTTTTTTAATGGTTTCTTGTCAGCATCGACACTTTTCTTATAATTTAAAGAAAAGGCTGAAAGAAGTTTTGTTTTATGTAATTCGTCAATAAACAAAATTCTGGTTGGCTACATAAGTTTTATTTACGTAATTAAAAGCTACTTAATTTATTTACCGCGCGAAAATATCTTATTCTCAAGAGAAAACGGTAAACATAGTTTGAAGATGTTGAGCAAAGCGTTAATGGTTGCGTATCTTTGATGATTAGCGCCATCTTTTTAATGGGAAACTACCTGGTTTGAATTATTTACAGTGCTCCTTTGACAACCAGCATCGGATTTTGTGACAAAATTGAATGAATCTTCGCAAGGAGTAAAATTTGAACATCCTTGTATAATCCCTTATACAGTTTTGGACTCTAATACAGTTATTTATTAGGTATTCTCCTTTCACTACGATGACAACAAAACTACATTGACAATACAATGTTACATTTAAAACCTGCTTCTGCCACATATTCTAATGAACTTGCTATTTAAGCCATGTCTTACATTGATAACAGGGATAGCAGTGTAATCCAATCCCAACAAAGGCAGTTTTTCTGTATTAAAGGGCGTCAATGATTGAGAAATCATCTCTCCTTAGGTTCTTAAACCTGCTTGAAGTTGTATTGGAAATTGTTGTGGCATTGTGGGTATGGTAAGTTCTTTTTACCATTGGTATTTCGAATGATAGTACCTATCCATACTATAATATTATAAATTCGAAAGTAACTCTGTCTGTCTGTCTGTCTGTCTGTCTGCTACGCTTTCACGCCTAAACCACTGAACAGATGTTGATGAAAATTGGCATGAACATAGATAATAACCTGAGAAAGGACATAGGCTACTTTTTTCCGCGGAAATATTTCGTTGGAAAATTGAAAATCCAAAAAACGATTTATTCAGACGCCCAAAACTACCTGCAGAAAGAAAACACACAAGTATCCGTGGTTGATATTGCTCTGCAGGTTTTGTCAGGCACACAAAAAATATAGTAATATACTTAGGTATCATCAAGATCTTGCTACCAAAAAAAACTACATACATACATACATACATATATCACGCCTCTATCCCTTGCGGGGTAGGCAGAGCGTCAACGGCTGTAATAGTACGGTCGTTATCGCCACGTCTGACACATATTTGAGGGCCGTTTTAGCTATTGTCGTGTATCGCTATAGTGACAGGTTGTCAGCCTGTCGCCTAAAATTGCAATACACATGACACCCTCGAGTCCTTTAGTCGCTTCTTGACACCCACAGGAAAGAAATGGGGTGATGCTATTCTAAGCCGGCATCACACGGCAAAAACGCCAAAAAACTTTGCATGTTAATTTGTCCGAATGCATAGTTCATGAAAATGGGAGGATGAATGCCTACGTAGGTATCAGAATGGCCATCGCGCGCCATATGAAACATACTAAACGCATCAAAACTTTCTTTAACACAAAAAGCAGATTTGGCACAGAGATTACCTACTCATACACCGAGAATGGACATAGGCTACTTTTCCTTCCACTTGAGGGTCTGAAACACCCGATGTAGACCATCAGACGCACCACCAGGAGCTAAACTATTAGGGATACACATATAACTCTAAATCAAAAGTTGTTCAGGTTGATGGGACGCTTCTGCTGGCGAATAGACAACGAAGGTTTACAGTACCTGATGTAGACTATTAGGTGCATCAACTGGAGCCCAGCTAAACTATAGGAAATACAGATGTAACTCCAAAGCCAAAGTTGTTCAGGTTGATGGGACGCTTCTGCTGGCGAATAGACAACGAAGGTTTGAAGTACCTGATGTAGACCACCAGGTGCGCCAACAAGAGTCCAGCTAAACTATAAGAGATACAGATATAACTCAAAAGCAAAAGTTGTTCAGGTTGATGGGACGCTTCTGCTGGCGAATAGACAACGAAGGTTTGAAGTACCTGATGTAGACCATCAGGTGCACCATAAGGAGCCCAGATGAACTATACGAGATATAGATATGACTCGAGCAAAGTTGTTCAGCTTGATAGGACGTTTCTGCTGGTGAAAGATATCGAAGGTTTCGAGTACCTCATGTAGACCATCAAGTGCACCAACAGGAGCCCAGCTAAACTATAAGAGATACAGATATAACTCCAAAACAAAAGTTGTTCAGGTTGATGGGACGCTTCTGCTGGCAAATAGACAACGAAGGTTTAGAGTATCTGATGTAGACCACCAGGTGCAACACCAGGAGCCCAGCTGAAATATAGGAGATGAGATACAGATATGAATCCAAAGCAAAAGTTGTTCAGCATGTTGGAACGCTTCTGCTGGCATCTGTTGGCAATGCAACTATGGTTTGAAAAATGTATTTCCAATAATATTTGCGTGATGATTATCTAGAGCGTGACGATTTTTAGGATGCTGGTAAGGAAATCAGAATTTAAGACAGGTTTAAGGAATGAAACGATACGAAGTTCGCGGGTACCAGCTAGTTTATGATACTTTGTAATTACTTCTGTATTCTCTTAATGGCGGACACACTGCCGTGTGTCTAGATGTAATGTTTTTCTGTGAATGTTTTATCGTGTCTTGATTTGAAAAGCAAGCATTGCATATTTTGCTAACTGTTGTCGAGTACTAGTCAAATCAGTGGTCTTTAAATACTAGTCATATTTTTTAAATAAGTCAAATTTCGTGAATTCGTGTATGGGTGTGATTGTGTATGTGAATTATTTTACTTTAGATTGGGTCTAGATTATTTGTCAATAGCCTCAACATTTCATTGCTGGACATGAGCTCATCTTTATTTTGGGGTGTTGGCGATAATCAGACGGTTTAGCGAGCTCAGTACAAAATAAGGTATAGAGATCTTAGTGACCAATTAAGAAATAGAAAAATTTAAAAATATCAAAACTTACAAGGGCAAGTATTGGTTAGTATTACGAAATTGAACCCCGTGATGTTACATTCAATTCTAGGCTCAAATTAAGATCATTTGATAAATGTATTAATGGGAAGATTTCTATAAACAGAGATGGCCAATGGGCATCCATGTGCCCTGTGAAATCAAATTGTGTTTGTTAATTCTCCAGCCAAGCATTATGAATGGTAAGTAATGTAGGTAAACTAAATTACTCTAGCCAGATAGAGACCAAAAACTTCTATTACTAGATACTGTTGTAGCTATGACTGACTGTTGATGATGATTATTTAATTTAAGATTTGAGAAAGCGAAGTCAAATTCATTGAAGTTGATGTTCATAAATGTTTGATATAACTTATTTTGCCTTCTTAAAGCTCTGTTATAAACACGTGCCTTGTCAAATGTTTGGTCATTGAACTCTTATTAGTAGGTAATATATACCTAACAATACCTTAGTTAATGTTCTTAACTATTAATAAGTGTTATGTTTGTTACGTAGATACCAAACATGGTTTACGTAATTCTTTAAAGTAGTTAAGTAACTTAAATTCTAGAATGTATGTGAAAATACTGTTAAGGTGGACGAGAGTCAAAATTGTCCTGTTAGTAAAGTTATTTGGGTATCTGGTTTATGTTGTTACAAAATCATCTTTGGTATAAGTGCATATATCTATTGCAAAAGAAGACTTTATATTGAGTTCTACTTATTGTTGCATGATTATTAAATAAAATTGGAACCAATCCAAAATTAGTTGAAAATAATTATTCCAATAAAGTAAAAGACTGGTCTGAAATTAACTTCCATTAAGTTAAGCTACATTAGTTAAGAAATCGAGAATTTGTGAATCATTTTATATTTGTATATCTTCTTAAGTTTGTTATCAGTTGTAATCAGCTTACATTAATCAATAGAATTGCATCCTTGAACTTGTGTAGGTAATAATTACCATTAAGTGAATACTTAGGTTAATCACCTGTAGTCCACATCATCAAACACATGGTTTAAGTAAAGGGGTTATTAGATCCTACGCCGACTGGGAGTATCCCAAGTTGATTTTGTTGTTCAATGTTTAATTAAAAAAATAAACTAATGTTACCTAATTTGATATAATCTAAATTCCAGTACCCTTCATTAAGAGTCCATTTTAATGCCATGAAAGGAAAATTACATCAATAAGAATAGTCATATTGAATGTAGTAGATTTAAGTTGGTAGTGCATATTATTATTAACTTTACTTTCAATGAGCCTGATTTACTGTAAGGTTAATTTATTGTGTTTGTCTAAATATACTAGTTATCGGTAATGTTCGTTACGAGATATTAACAGTTTATGTAGCCATTGTTTACAATTTATTATTATTTATCAATGTTCACTGTTATCAACTTTATATCGAACGAAATTCATTGGTCTGTCTGTTGCTATAATAATTTATTGAGTAGCTCTCTTTCTTACAGAATATTTTAAATGTACCGCCGTTATTTTGTAGGTTAGGTAGGAGTAAACTTGAACATAATGTTTTTGATAACGAAACTTATTAATAAGTATTTAAAGTCTGTTTGTTTGTAGCGTCAACTAAATCAGCTTTAGGTTGTTTTGTAGTATAAGATCGCTTTATCTAAGTAAGTTTATGACTTTACAATACAAGCGGTGGTAAAATGTAGTTATAAAGAAAAGGAATAGGCAGTAAGTAGGTAGATACTATAAACTGGTTGGGAACGTTCTCGCTTGAAGCGAGCGGCGAGCGGCGGGCTGCACGTGTGCTGGTCGCCAGGCGGCCGGCGCGCGCGCAGGCAGGGCGTCACTACTTGTCATTCATGTTACTTAGTTCAGTTTCTTTAGCAATTTATGTAACTATTGAACCATCCTATAAGTTTACAATACGTTTTCTGTTTTGGTTTTGTTTGTAGAGCAAGAGCTGTCAGGGTCAGGGCGTCACATGTACTTACTAAACAGACGAACCACGGTTACACGTCTTCTACACACATCATTTAGGTACACAAGGCACTTGGGCCGAGGGCCTCACACACTACACTCAATTCCTACCGGCGTAAAGCCGGCTAACCGTGCCGCACCGAAACCGCGCCGGAAGATTCACAAACACACAAAAATATGGTAGAACCACCAAATTTCGGTCGCGCAAATCCACAGGAACGCTCATAAGAGCGGCGCGGTCCGGAGCGGCACCTGGCGCGGGCGGGGGGCGGCCCACGCACCGGCCTCGATTCTCGTCCGCCCGCCGCGCGGTTATCACTGCAATATGGCCGCTACTCACTTCCTCGCTGAAGTTCTTCGTTGATTTCTACTCCTAATCTCGACGACGGCGTTTTTCTTAACCGTTCCGAACTCGTGCGGTTTCACTGCACTTATTCTTATACACATTTTAATGGAAAACCGGGAGCGCTAGCGCTACGCTCCGACGAAACGACCGTTCCGTTCGTTGGCACATTCCGCACTGGCGTCGGGCGCGGGCGCGGGCCGGGGCGGTCGCCTCCTCCCGCCTCACCGCTCACCGCCCGCGCCTCGCCTCGCCTTTTTATGAATGGAAGGCGGCCATACTGAATGAACTGCGTACACGGAGCGGTTGGCCGCTATTTTCGCGGGCGAGCGGTATTAGGGGTCCGGGGGGCGGAGGCCGGAAGCGAGCTGCGAGCGCTCGCGGTGCCAAAATTTGCGGCGCGGGCGGCGGCAGCGGATGTGCTCGTTTATCGAGCTTCCGGCGAGATCCCCCCGCGCAGCCGCATCCGGGAATTGGGTTTCCGGTCGGCGAGAGCCACGCCACCGCGATGCCGCCCACTTTCGTCCTGCAACGGCCATGCACCTAGGTACACCAACCAGGAGGTTGATGCTTTAGCTGTCATGTCATGCATGATACCTAGCTAACTTTACCTTTGATATGCGATATGTGATGATGCCGAGATACATTTTTATGGCCAAAAGTGAACAACGTAAGTACTTTAAACAAAAAATGCTTCCCGCTATCCTAACACGGATGTACTCTCGTACCAGAATACGTTTCTACGTTTTTCATTAACTACTAGCAAAGCAACACATTTTTGGCATGCGTAAGTGTATCAGAGAGGGCCTGGAGCGACGACGACGGCATCTGTTATCGCCGGCGCGGTAATTTTCGCAAGGTTGCAGCGACAATACCGCGTTGAGTACGCCGCGTCTCTGTGTCAAGGACGAGCGATAACGCCACGCCATACGTCGGCGTCTGACACGTTACACACCATCGCTATTAAATATTTTGAATAACGTTGGTACCTACCAACATATATTTTAAACGATCAAATCGTTAACTAAGCGAAATATTGCCGTTTTGGCTTTTAAGAAGGAAAACCTATTACTAACAAGCAAAACACAGTCCACTAACGAATTCTGTTAGCTTTCTTAGGAGCCTATGTAGGCCTGCGTGAGCAGAAAGGTAGGGTCTAAATATGTACGGACTTACTAAGTCAACTTGGATTCTGCAGAATCTGTTGTAAAAATAAACTTCCTTTTTAAGAAAATAATGTTGTTCTCTCACTTTTGCTCTAGGATCAATACCGTTTCCGGATGGTCAAAATCAACCATTTTGTGCCAAAATTTCACGTTTAGTCTGCTTAGATAAAACTTTAAAACCAAAGACACTCGATGTGTGATCTGATCACACCTACTTACCGTCTGACATAACTATTATCGTACAACAATTTATTGTTAGAAGAATTTGATTCTTAAATTTACGAGCCACAGATTGTTTAATTATTATGTCCGTGTCTAGATTTCATGGAAAAAGCGCTAGAGAATGTATTTGAACATGAAGTTGTACAGTAGGAAATGACGTAATGTACCTAACTCTTATAAAACGCGATATTTTCAAAACTGACACAAATGATAATATTGCATCGGTGCTAGTCATAACATAACCTACTTAACTGTATAATTTTATACATAAGTTGGTTTACCGCAGTAAAAACTAACCTTTGTTACATAAAACTTAGGAAAGAGTAGGAGTTCAAGGAAATAGGTACCTACCTACTTAGTCGAAGAATTGCACCATAAGTCCGAGTCTTCAAATTAATACTGGGCAACTGATTGTTTACAAAAATCGCTATGTATTGAACTACACTCATTTAATTGAATTGACTTTTTAAAATATTGGATGAAAGAGATACTGAAAAACAAAGCTTTGAGTAGCCACTGCAACAGTGAATGGATGTAGTTAGAATGACTGTATCTTTACAAAAAATCTTTCTCTACCTGAGGTGGTTCATTCGCCTTAAAATCTTTTGTTGAAATGCAGTCGCACACAACACTGGGATTAAAAATATCTGCTAGTTAAGTTCACAGTAGTGATATGGTTCGCTTTAACTTCTGTGGTTATTTAACGTTCGTGTGTTTAATTGTTGCTTATTGTGATCTGTCAATCATTCATAAATTCAGGTATGGCCTGGTGCTCAAAAAATCTTTAAGGAAGTTCATTCAACCTTTCTCTAACATACCTACTGTTATTTCCTTGCTAGAAAGTATTCCCTAACCTTTTTTTGGACTTTTGGACTTTATAATTAAGTAAAATGCTTCTGCAATGCCATGCCAAAACTGCAGTGATTTTATTTTAACGGTTTTGCGTTTCTGCTTCAAAAAAACTGGTAGAGCTGCAGATATAGGGACTTTTTGCTCTAAGTTCCGCGATCAAATCACGAGATTCAAAACATTCTACCACGAGCAAAGTAAAATGACTTTTGGCCATATTGTTTAAATATTAAGAAAAGAAGTTATATTACATCGAAAACACTTCATATTACACTCGTAAACAGTCAGATGGGTCTATTTATTTCCACCATCTAAAATGAACCGTTGGATGACTACACGAAAAAAGAGCAGAGAGCCATCTAAAATGTTAACAATTTTTGTAAGCCGCTAATAAGATTAAACTTTATCTAAAACTTCGATAGAGTTAGGTATGCCAAATCCACATAATGCTTAGGAAGTACATCTAGAGCCCTCTCTACCTAGTCCTCCACTCAACTTCATAGGTAGGTATCTAGATTTTATGGCTAGTTTAACTTATATATACACCGGCACTGTTGTTTTCAAAACAAACGGGAAGTAGCATCAGTTTAAGCGCAGAACCATGAAGATAATCGAGCATTGTCCAATCATTTTATCTTCCATTTCCAAGCAACACTTGATTGAATTCATAAGTGGTTACGAAATGTGATACCAAGCTTGGAGGAACAATGGAAGTGACAATGGGTGGCCTAAATAGGTATAGATAGTAAAAACGACACCATCGCCTTCCCAATGAAGCGACTGTATGCCCTCACCTCGCTTCAAGGAATGCTATCTACCTCGTAACTGTCTACCGTTATAGAATCTCAACACAATGAGCTTAATAAGAAATCCATATTCGCGGTATACAGATCCAGTTACATTTTGTGTACTTCTGTGTCGGTTTTATCTTAGTTGCATACTATACCTGCCTTATTTTAAGGTTACATATTTGATTAAGTAGCTAGAAAAATTTGTTGCCCGAACTTTGTTTCGTACTCGGTGCTGTGCGTTTGTATTACATAGAAACATGATGATCCCTTCTCAATTCTATGATGGGTCATACGAGGTGTGAGGGACAGCTCACGGAATACTGGAAATAAGGGTGCATTCGACCATGAAACTGAACAACTTCCCATAAAAAATATTTCTGTACACGAAAAAGTTGTTGACTTCCCTTTCCATACACAATCACGATCACCTGTCTGCATTTTCTATGGGAAGTTGAAAATAATTAACATCATCTTCCTGCCCTTATCCCAATTAGGTACCTACTTGGGGTCGGCGCAACACGTTTCGTTGAACACAAAATCGTGTTGCATAAGGATTTGGCTTAATTTTACGACCGGCCGCCTGCCTGACGTCAACCCTCCTTGAGAATGCTTTTGTGGTGGTTTAACCGCCACCATACGGTTGGCCCTGGCTGTTTGGGTCGGGTTTATCTCGCCTCTTACGACCCCCACGGGAAGAGAGGGGCTGGTGCTATTCTACTCTGCCGGCACCACACGGCAAGTTGAAAATAATTAACGTCTCCTGAAATATATTCTTATGAGAAGTTGTTCAATTTCATGGTCTGAATGCACCCTATCAGTATTCATAGAGCTTTCTCTTAAGCACTGGATAGAGTTAGTGCCTTGACAAAAACTTAAACACATATAAGTAAGTGTAAGTTTTTGTTTATGTAATATACGAGTATTGGGTGGCTGCGAAGTCCTATAATGTATATGCGTGTTTGAAACCTTTTGTAAACCTTCGTAACGAATTGTAAATTATAAATAGGTAGACGTAATAGATGATCTTAATTTGATTTAAGTCATCATCTGCCTGCCCTTATCCCACCTTATTTGGGGTCAACAAAATGTTTTTCTCTTCCATTTGTCTCTATCAGCCGTCAAATCTTCGTTTAAAAACCTTTTTGATTCATATCATCTTTTACACAATCCATCCAAACTTTTTTAGGTCTTCCTCTCCTTCTGCGTCCATCCACATTCATATTCATTACTTAATTTGATTTAAGTATAATTAATTAAAAAGATCTAGTCATGTCAATAGCTTTCAAAGTATCGGCGTTATAATCTCGGGCTGGCTCGATAGAAATCAGGTTTCGTTTGTTATTCTGGAGGCGGCGTGAGGCGCGAGGCGGGCGAAGCGGAAGCCGGCCTCGCCTCCGCCGCACTTTCCATCCGCTAGCGCTTGCACCCATGCAACTCAAACGACGGAGTCCATTTTAAATTATCCAAGTGAGACCTACCTAACATTTAGATAATTTTCTGAAGTATTAAACTTGTTACCCGACTGCCTCAGAAGGAGGGTTATGTTTTTCGAGAATATGTATGTAGGATGTATGTATATGTAGGTATGTAAGTATGTGGACAAGAAAATTCTTTTTCACGGGCTACAGCCCAAACGGATAATTGGATTGTGACACATGAGGTGTCGTTAGATTCGTCTCAGCAGCGCGATTGACACTGGCTATATTAAAAAAAAAATCATAAATTTAAGATGGCGGATTTTTATCGCAATAACAGCTTTGAAATTAACTCAGTCGGGTTTTTATTATTTAATACATCTGCTTGTTAATTTGTAAGATTACAATACAATCATGTAAATATTATTTAAATTCTTATCATTAATTTACAATAATAGACATCGCATCAGTTTTAGTATCTACGCGTCTATTCTATTCGAAGTACCTAGAGCCTAATAAAGATGTAGTTGTAAAGGAACGTAAGAACTAAATGTTAAATTACGAAAAAGATAATAATAGAGTTTTGGGTTAAAGAGAGTTGAAGTAGTTTAAATATTGAAAGTAATGTTTTATTTTACTTTTATTTGTTTGTGTGTTTTGTGTATATGCAGGAAATAGACAGTTAATACCCAATTTTCACTGTAAAGTCTGCTTTCTATGTTTTCTGATTCATACCATATTTTAATTTGGTATGTAGGTACCTATCTAAAGTCGTAGGAAGTTCTCTAATTGTCAATATTAAAGTAAAACTATTTCCAAAAGGGTTAAGAGATGTATTTTTTAATTTAACAATTTTTTATTTAATAGCAACTGTAAATTAATTTCCATAACCAGTTATTATCTCTTACGATTGTTTTCCGAAAATAATTTTTTATCATTGAACTTCCTTCTAAAGTCAACTCTCTTATCTTTTATGTTTTATTCGATTATGCCTAATTTATTGCGACATTACAACATTGTATTAATAAACGAGATCGTTTGAAAGGTACCTACATAGTAAGCTGATGTTACGAAAGAAGTTGTCTAGTTAACGAACTTTGCGATAAGTAGTATTGTTTTGAACATTAGTTATCTTTAGCAAGTTTGAGCCGTTATAAAATGATTAGTTTGAGTGAACTAAGTATCAGAGTTCAGAGTTGTTCGTCTTCTATTGCATTGTGTATTTATATCGTACGATAGTGGTACTAACAGCGTGTACTTACACTTAATGTAATACCGGATGTTTGACACAGATACACAAATGAAAATTCCAATTTGATGTGTCTCTTTTACTTTGCACCCACGGATCCATAGTAGGTAGATCTATTCAAGTTGCAGAAAGAACATCTGCTGACATATTTATTATTTGTATGAAGTTAGTAGCGAAACTAGCGAAGTTTCTCTACCTACTTGTGGGTTATGTAATATAATATCAACGAGATAAAAGACGTTTTTAATTAAAGTAGACAAATACTCAGCCTTACGTAATAGTTAACAGAAGCCAGAATGAAGGATCTTATTGAATGAGTCTCGTTTCATACGGCCCATTCATGACATGCACTCATAGCTGGTGACCTTAGCCACACCACTCTACCAGCCCATGTATGTACAGCTACAATTTATTTAGCGAGCCGCCGGCGGACGTGTTTAGTATAGTTAGCGAATATTTTGTCGGCCGTTTAATTGAAACATGTTTGCAGTCATTATAAGTAGCACATCGGTACATACAACAGTGCGTGTTAGGTACAATTCGAAAATGGACTTACATTTTTCTTATTTTAATTGAAGGCAATTACATGAATTCCACGTAGCGGTTGGATGAGGGCGTGCAAGGGAAAGGCGCGGGCGCGGGGCGGTGAGGCGCGCCGCGAGGCGGTCGACCTTCCGTGAGGCCGTCCACGTCGCGCTCGCGGCCGGCGGCCCTCCGAGCCGAATGCCTGAGCCGCGACCGGCGACCGCTCCGGCACTCCACTGCCTGCCGGCCGCGGCCGTCGTGACGCGACGGCTTATTAAGGTTCCCGGCGTCCAACGACCGCCCGTCGCAGGAAACAACCTCAATCACTCGGGCTGCAGACGCTCCCCTGCTTGCCCAAACTACTACCTCAATTTATAATAACATCTTCAGATTCCTACTGAAAAGATTGGATTTACCTATATTTTTTACCTCAATCGTCATCGGGTCATCGAGGTAAATCATTATCATTTTTTTTTACAAAGAATCTATTCTTGTCTCATACCTACTGATGCAATCAATTTCTTTTATCTACAATTCATACATAATGTTCCTATTACAAATTCGAAAGCAAATGTATAAGTAACTGCTTTACAGCCATTCAGCCTTTAAAAAAAATGTCGATATCATAAAGTAAAATGTCGATGTCATAAAGTACTTTTTTCTGACTTTATGATATCGACATTTAGCAGTAAGATAATAAAAAAGAAACAAATGTCACGACACAATCAAAGAATGGGACGACACTTGAAATTATGAGGACTTATTTATTATTAAATCTTTGCTTCAAATCATTTTCCGAATTAAAATTTACCGATTAATGCTTTTTAATTTTAAAAGTTGTTCCGTTTTTATGAGCTTCCATTTTAACGTTTAGTTAAAAAGTTACTTATGTATAAAAGTCGTTCAGTTGTTGGTTCAGTAGATATGCTTGCAATCGCCATAGTGAAGTGCGGAGGTATGAATTATTTTTCATAGTTTTTCTTGTTAAGTGTAGATAAAATAGTGTATGCAATTGCAATATAATTAGGCTTTAGAATGCTCGTGTCAAACTATTATCACACTCGGCTGCGCCTCGTGTGATAAACAGACACTCACATCCTAAAGCCTCTTATTATAAGGCAATTGCATAAACTACTATTCTATAAAAGGGGTTTTATTTTAACATTATCGTATTACAGAATCTATACAGCTAAATTCCACGTTTGGTTTCAAAACCTGAGACCAGTTATTTATTAAATCTATCTAACCTACCTATAAAGGCTGGGTTTCACTAACGCTTTGTAGAGTGGTCGAACATTGGACTATTTTGTGTGCACCAATGCATAACTGACTTCTGCACTGCATCTGAAGGGGGAATTCAGACTTCAGACTGAAGCTGTCGTTCGGCTGTCTGTCACACCTCTCTACCCCATTTTTATATGGCTGCTATAAATTATATTTTGTAAAGTTAAGCTTCGAGAGTTTTTAAGGTGCATATTTAGAGCCAGGAAAACCCTCAGAGAGCTACAAACTATTTTTGAAACAAATTCTGAACATTGTCTTTCGTCAAATATAAGGATTTTATTCCACAAGAAGACTAAATGTGTTTTAAAAGCAGCTAAAATATTTTATTGATGTTAAAGGCATGAGTTGTATGTACTT
This sequence comes from Phthorimaea operculella, assembly GCA_024500475.1. Classification (NCBI taxonomy): domain Eukaryota; kingdom Metazoa; phylum Arthropoda; class Insecta; order Lepidoptera; family Gelechiidae; genus Phthorimaea; species Phthorimaea operculella. Next base: position 1,522,254 of record JANFCV010000034.1, read on the forward strand.
TGACGAATAATCTGGCTTGAATTACTGATAGCTAGTAGCGACTGGCAACGCCGTATGGACGTGTAATAATTTACGCCCTCCTCGGCTGCGCCGTAGCTAGGTGCGGTGCCGTGGGCGAACGAGCCAGCAGCGACCCACGCGCCGCTGCGGCAGCGCCCGCGCAGTCGCCCTAGAGTCCACGCCACGTAACACATCACGTGAGGAAAAAATCCCAAACGTTGTAAGTACAGTCAAGCTCAGGCTGAGTTAGACAGTTTGGACTTTTGACCGTTCTTATTCCCCGCGCTTACGACTTATATTGGCAGCTCAAGAGTGGAACGTGAACTTGACAACCTTGCTTATAGTGACATAGTGTTGAACGGTGTAATGCAACGCGATGATAGTTTTTTTTTAGATGATAGCCATATGCCATTTGCACTACTTTCGTAGCGCGGACCCTATAAACGACGTCGCCGCAAATTCCGAGCCCACTGTTCGCTGCTTCGCGTCCCACACCTGCGCTCTCTACCACCTACTTACATTCGCGTGACACATGCATGTCAAAACCTTTACCAACAGGCTAAATTCGCCATTCTCTACAGCAACTTTTCTCTTCTTACCTACTTAGTTGATGGTTATTGGTTCCTACTTTCGATCAGGACCTGTCTAATCTGTTCAAGATCGCTGTCGCCAACGAACAGTACATACGTGAATCATAGTTTAAATTCATACAACTTAAATCCTGATTTTAATTACCTATGAAATTGTCAGGCATGCATGCCTAAGCTATCTTTCCAACGCACAGTCACTAATGTACAGTATAATCCGAGTAATAGACCTAGTAGTATAAAATAAGTCCTACGACAAGACAAAAACCCTTGTGTTAATCTTGCATTTACGAACCCTAACATCCACGTCAGGCTTGTAACATAGTGTTTTTAATATTTCGTTCATATAACTGATGTGGTTACTTAACGAATTTAGCACAGTTTTATGATTAAGACTTATAAATGCGCCTGACAAACATGTAACTAAATAAATAAGTTTGTATGCATACTACCAACCAACTGCTAATACTAATAAACTAGTAGATTCTTATTGGGTAGATTTGGGTTTAAGGGCAAACAAGCAAGATAACGGCTACCTCAGGGCAAACATAGCGTTATCGGCCCAAATATTCCTTCGTTCGCAGTAGTTCCATTGAGATTAGTTCCATGGAACTACTGCGAACGTTTTTTTCGCACTAGTTCCATTGGTTCTGACAATGGAACTATCGCGAAGCTTCGTTTACGGTCATTCGCAGTAGTTCCATTGAGTAGTAATTTGGTCTGTGCATCCACCTTCTCAAATATGTCTCAGTGCGCATAAAAGTTTCTTTGAAGGAGTTGTAGGTCTCGACGAGACCTACATTTAATGTGACAGCTGTCAAACTATTGGTTTCTTTGGGAAAGTTGTAGGCTTTAACGAAATCTACATGACAGGTGTCAGCTGTCATACTAAAAAGTTGTTTATATCGGAAACTATGCGTGCTAGACTATTGGTTTCTTTGGGAAAGTTGTAGGCCTTAACGATATCTACATGACAGGTGTCAGCTGTCATACTAAAAAGTCGTTTATATCGGAAACTATGCGTGCTAGACTATTGGTTTCTTTGGGAAAGTTGTAGGCCTTAACGAGATCTACATGACAGGTGTCAGCTGCCAATCTTTAAACTCGTTTATCTCATTAACTATGCACGCTACACAACTAGTTTCTTTGGAAAAGTTGTGGGCCTTAACGAGATCTACATGACAGGTGTTAGCTGTCATACTAAATAGTCGTTTTTATCGGAAACTATGCGTGCTAGACTATTGGTTTCTTTGGGAAAGTTGTAGGCCTTAACGAGATCTACATGACAGGTGTCAGCTGTCATACTAAAACGTCGTTTATATCGGAAACTATGCGAGCTAGACTATTAGTTTCTTTGAGACAGTTGTAGGCCTTAACGAGATCTACATGACAGGTGTCAGCTGTCAAACTTTAAACTCGTTTACCTCGTTAAATACGTTTTTTACACCACTAGTTTCTATGGAAAAGTTGTAGGTCTTGCCAAGTTCTACATTTTAAATGACAACTGTCAAACTTTGAACTTGTTTATCTCGTTAACCATGCATGCTACTCTACTAGTTTCTTTGGAAAAGTTGTAGGTCTTGCCAAGATCTACATTTTAAGTGACAGCTGTCAAACTTTAAACTTGTTTATCTCGTTAACTGTGCATGCTACTCTACTAGTTTCTTTGGAAAAGTTGTAGGTCTTGCCAAGATCTACATTATAAATGACAGCTGCCAAACTTTAAACTCGTTTATCTCGTTAACTGTGCATGCTACACCACTAGTTTCATTGGAAAAGTTGTAGGTCTTGCCAAGATCTACATTGTAAATGACAGCTGTCAAACTTTAAACTTGTTTATCTCGTTAACTGTGCATGCTACACCACTAGTTTCTTTGGAAAAAATGTAGGTCTTGCCAAGATCTACATTTATGTGACAGCTATCAAACTTCATTTATGTGACAGCTATCAACATTGCTAAATCTACATTGCAAAATCTACATTTATGTGACATTATTCTACATTGTAAAATCTACATTTATGTATAATCTACATTTATGTACATTGCAAAATCTACATTTATGTATCAACATTGCAAAATCTACATTTATGTGACAGCTATCAACATTGCTTGGCCAGATTGTATAGGTAACCACGGTATAGGGAAGCTTAATGAAAACGGCCAACGTTTATTAGAGCTTTGCTCTAAACACCTACTGTGTGTTACCAATACCTACTTTAAAGGCAAATCAACTCGCAAAGTGTCATGGAAACATCCTCGTTCTGGACACTGGCATCAACTGGACCTTATCCTTACCAAAAAGAAAAATCTCCGCGAGACCCTGCACACGCGATCATTTCACAGCGCTGATTGTGACACAGATCACCCCTGGTGGCATCACAAGTTGCTATAGCTCACAAAAGATCCACTCATCCAAATTGCCTGGTAGGAAGAAGCTCGATCTTCCAAAAACCAGAGACGATGAGGTGGTCCAAAAGTATGAAGAGCTGGTACGCGACGAAGTTGCCACCTGGGATGTAGACGCTCCGATAGAGGAGGAATGGGGCAAAGTAAAGAAGCTACTTACAGAAGTAGCCGGTACGGCTTTCGGTCATCAGAAAGCCAAAACCCAGGACTGGTTCGCTGAAAATCTCGAACACATTACACCTCTGCTCGAGTCCAAACGACAAGCTGCGCTAAAACATCGCCTTAACCCATCCGAAAAGACGCGTATCGACCTATTGAATGCAAAATCAGCTTTACAACGCACATCACGGTACTTCGCAAATGCATACTGGACCGAGCTTTGTCAAAGCATTCAATCATGCGCTGATATGGGAAACTTTGGTGGTGTTTACGCTGGGATTAAAAGGCCCTTGGTCCTTTTCCTAAAAACAGCCCCCCTTAAAGAAGCGGACGGCACTGTTATTACAGATGCTCAACGCCAACTCGAACGATGGGTAGAACATTATGTCGGTCTCTACTCAGAACCAGTGAACATAATGCCAGAAGCTGCAGATTGCATGCCAAAACTAGCTACCTGGACTGAGTTAGATGATCTTCCTACCATAAGGGAGTACCACAAGGCTGTAAAGCAGCTTAAAATTGGAAAATCACCTGGAAACGATGGTACCCACGCCGAAATTATCAGGCTCAAGTGCATATTACCCATCCTGCACAATCTGTTGTGTAAATGTTGGGAAGCGGGATATATACCACAGGATATGCGCGATGCTAACATCATTACCCTATACAAAGGCAAAGGTGACCGCGGTGACTGTAACTGTTATCGTGGAATATCCCTTTTAAGTATAGTAGGTAAATTATTTGCTCGGTTAGTCTTAATAAGACTCCAGAAACTTGCTGATCGTGTATATCCCGAATCGCAATGTGGATTCCGCGCCCAACGTTCCACAACAGATATGATCTTTACACTTCGCCAACTGCAGGAAAAGTGTAGAGAGCAGAAAACACCTCTGTTTGTGGCGTTCGTCGACCTTAACAAAGCCTTCGACACCGTGAGCAGGGAAGGACTCTATACTGCACTTTTAAACATCGGGTGCCCTCCAAAACTTCTAAGCCTCATTAAATCCTTCCACGAGGACATGAAAGGATCTGTTGTTTTTAACGGCAATACATCCGAGCCGTTCGGAATGCGTAGAGGTGTCCGCCAAGGCTGCGTGTTGGCTCCTACCCTGTTTGGTATTTTCTTCTCATTGCTTTTTAAAGTTGCTTTCGGCGATGACCAACAGGGTATACACCTGCACACTAGGGCTGACGGGAAGCTGTACAATATCTCGCTTCTTAAGTCAAAGCGTAACCGCGATGACTTATTCGTCGATAGCCTTTTGTTCGCTGACGATGCAGCCTTCGTTGCTAATTCTCAAAGTGAGCTTCAAGACATTGTTGATAAGTTTTCCCACGCGTGTTCTCTGTTCTCAATGTCCATTAATGCCAAAAAAACAGTAGTGCTAGCTCAAGGTGGAGAAACACCACGTATTTTGCTCGGTGGCGTTCCCTTGAACATAGTTGACAAGTTTTGCTACTTGGGGTCGACTGTGTCGAACAATCTCACCCTCGATGCTGAGATCAATACTCGTATCGGCAAAGCGGCGACCATGTTCGGCAGGCTCAGTACAAGAGTATGGAATAATAAACACCTGACCACAAAAACCAAGATAATTGTTTACCAAACTTGCGTTCTAAGCATACTCTTGTATGGAGCTGAAACCTGGACTTCGTACGCAAAACAAGAACGTCGACTCAACACATTTCATATGCGCTGCGTAAGAAACATCTTGCATATAACTTGGCAGGACAGAGTCACAAACGAGCGAGTTCTAGAAATTGCACAGCTGCCTAGCTTTACCGCTTTGCTTAAGCAAAGACGATTGCGGTGGCTAGGGCATGTGTACCGCATGGAACCTTCGCGTCTACCGCGGCGTGTCCTGCTTGGCGCCGTAGCTAACGCCAAAAGAGGAGTTGGAAGACCGATGCTACGTTTCAAAGATTGCGCCAAACGGGACATGGCTGCGTTTGACATCGACCATCAAAGCTGGGAGAAGCTTGCTGAGAATAGGGATGTATGGAGAAAGCGTGTGTTTGATGGGCGTAAAGCTCACGACGATGCCTGGTTCGCTGGTCTCGCAAACCAAAGGCAAAAACGACATCTAAACATGCATGTGCCAGTCTCTAATTCCACCTTCGTTTGTAGAGCGTGCGGAAAGTCATGCCGCTCCCGTATCGGCTTATACAGCCATGAAAGATCTTGCCTCAGACGCTGAATAAATCGTCTGTCACAGACGTATGAGGCCAATGATGATCAAACTTTAAACTCGTTTATCTCGTTGATGAGATAAACGAGCTTAAAGTTTGACAGCTGACACCTGTCATGTAGATCTCGTTAAGGCCTACAACTTTCCCAAAGAAACCAATAGCCTATCACGCATAGTTTCCGATATATACGACTTTTTAGTATGACAGCTGACACCTGTCATGTAGATCTCGTTAAGGCCTACAACTTTCCCAAAGAAACCAATAGTCTAGCACGCATAGTTTCCGATAAAAACGACTACTTAGTATGACAGCTGACACCTGTCATGTAGATCTCGTTAAGGCCTACAACTTTTCCAAAGAAACTAGTTGTGTAGCGTGCATAGTTAATGAGATAAACGAGTTTAAAGTTTGACAGCTGACACCTGTCATGTAGATCTCGTTAAGGCCTACATATCCCAAGAAAGATAGCAAAATCAGCGAAATTAAATTCCCGGTGACGAAATGTTGTGGATTTGTGTAGTGGTAGGTCCTCTTCACAACGTCCAATAAAATCCCTTCGATAATATGCGGTGCTGGGAGTAGGGGGGTTAATTATGTGTCCCTTTTTTCAGTTTCTTGACTGTAACTCTTAAACGGTGCATCGTATGTTCAAAATGTCTAAGAAACTATTAAAGCTCATTAAATTTCCTATAACTTTGTCATCAGCATGAAAACCACAACATGAATGGTTTTAAAGTTATGGCCATTTCAAAGTCGGTAGTTTTTTAAACTTTTTAATTATGACACTAAAAAGTGTTTGGACGTTTCTGTGAATCTTCGTTATCTTTAATGCAAACTATTTCAAAATTTGTGAGTAAACTAAAAACATGGAATAATTAAATACGTGATTCCGCATTTTGTAAATTTTAACCCTAACAGGGTAAAAAAGAGGTTAAGAGTTTGTATGAAAAATCGTCATTTTTGATGTTATCTGTTTCAAAATTTGGGAAAAAGCGAATGACCCAAAATATTAAACACGTGTTTCAGCATTTTGTAAATTTAACTTAACAGGGTAAAAGAGGTTAAGAGTTTGTATGAAAATCGTCATTTTTGATGTAATCAGTTCCAAAACTTGGAAATATACGAATAAGCCAAAAAAATTAAATGACGATTTTTCATACAAATTCTTAACCTCTTTTTTATCCTGTTAAGGGTTAAAATTGACAAAATGCTGAAACACGTGTTTAATTATTTTGGGTCATTCGCTTATTCCCAAATTTTGAAACAGATCACATCAAAAATGACGATTTTTCATACAAACTCTTAACCTCTTTTTTACCCTGTTAAGGGTTAAAATTTACAAAATGCGGAAACACGTATTTAATCATTTCATTTTTTTAGTTTACTCACAAATTTTGAAATAGTTTGCATTAAAGATGACGAAGATTCACAGAAACGTCCGAACACTTTTTAGTGTCGTAATAAAAAAAGTGAAAAAACTACCGACTTTGAAATGGCCATAACTTCAAAACCATTCATGTTATGGTTTTCATGTTGATGACAAAGTAATAGGTTTAATGAGCTTTAATAGTTTCTTAGACATTTTGAAGATACGATGCACCGTTTACGAGTTACAGTCGAGAAACTGAAAAAAGGGACACATAATTAACCCTCCTACTCCCAGCACCGCATATAATTGAGGGGATTTTATTGGACGTTGTAAAGAGGACCTACCACTACACAAATCCACAATATTTCGTCGCCGGGAATTTAATTTCGCTGTTTCCTAGTTATTGGAACAGATGGCCTGGGATAACAACTTTCCCAAAGAAACCAATAGTCTAGCACGCATAGTTTCCGATATAAACGACTTTTTAGTATGACAGCTGACACCTGTCATGTAGATATCGTTAAGGCCTACAACTTTTCCAAAGAAACTAGTTGTGTAGCGTGCATAGTTAATGAGATAAACGAGTTTAAAGTTTGACAGCTGACACCTGTCATGTAGATCTCGTTAAGGCCTACAACTTTCCCAAAGAAACCAATAGTCTAGCACGCATAGTTTCCGATATAAACGACTTTTTAGTATGACAGCTGACACCTGTCATGTAGATCTCGTTAAGGCCTACAACTTTCCCAAAGAAACCAATAGTCTAGCACGCATAGTTTCCGATATAAACGACTTTTTAGTATGACAGCTGACACCTGTCATGTAGATCTCGTTAAGGCCTACAACTTTTCCAAAGAAACTAGTTGTGTAGCGTGCATAGTTAATGAGATAAATGAGTTTAAAGTTTGACAGCTGTCACTTAAAATGTAGATTTCATCCAGACCTACTAACTTCCCAACGAAACCAGTGGTGTAAAATACGTATTTAACGAGTTAAACGAGTTTGAAGTTTGACAGCTGTCACTTAAAATGTAGGTTTCGTCAAGACCTACATTTTCTTCAAAGAAACTTTTATGCGCACTGAGAAGGTGAGACAACTACTCAATGGAACTACTGCGAATGATCGTAAACGAAGGTTCGCGATAGTTCCATTGTCTGAGCCAATGGGACTAGTGCGAAAAAAAACTTCGCAGTAGTTCCATTGGACTAATCTCAATGGAACTACTGCGAATGATTGCAAATATTAAGTTCGTCTAAGGACTTATCAAACTAGTCACTCTATTTATTGACCGTGTAACTTTCCTGTTCCTTAGACTAAGCTTTTTGCTAAGAATATGCAAACCTATGCATGGAAATAAACTTCTTTTCAAATTTAGTCGATTAATTTTAATTTGATCTTTTGATTAGGTACCAATATTCTTGCAGTGAGCGATCCTACTCTACTCACTTACATGAATTAGTTCCGGTCCGTTCAATGTAGGTATAAAAAATAAAATACAATAAGACTAAAATTAGCATTAACAAGTTATACCTAATTAAATTGTTGTGCCCCCAAAGTACACTATTTGATGTACACTACTTGCAAAGTAAGTGGGTAGGTAGATACTTGCATTAATTTGTAGTGACATAGCTAGATATGAAAGTGATTTTTTAATTAAGTGCGGCTTTTTCAGTAGCGAATCGAATGTATCGTTGTACAGACTAATGATTAATAAAATGAACTACCCTATATGCAAGTCCAAATGGCCAAAATCGTATCCACGAACTATAAAATAAACTATTTTTGTATTAACAAGTATAACAGTATAACATTCAACAAACTAAGTATAACATTATTTGTTGCCAGACGATTCAATAAGGGAAATTGAGAAAAAGATGCAAGAAGATTAATAGTGACAAAGTAACTGAGATTATTACAGCAGATATGGTATTTTGTGTGCTTAAAGCAAAAGTGAGCTATTTGAATTCAAAAGCCTGCAATTCCTGAAATCTATGAAGGCAACTCTCAAGAGGGACTTCAAAAGAGCAAAGGGCTCTTTGAGATGGATCGTCTTAAGAACGGCGGCGGATGCAGAGTAGATGTCGTACCTACCTACACGCTGGGTACATAATTTTTAAAGTGAGTAATATTATTAATCGTCAATGAATAAACAATTCCACGTTCATAGAATTAATCAATGGGTTGCATGCAGGCTAGGGTCGGAGTTGATGTCGAGCTCATTGATCGATCGACTCTACAGACACCACTACAGATGAGCCTTGTCCGGACAGAGAACCCACTAGCAAAGAAAACCGGATGGCGCACACTTGTGAGTTTGTCAGTGTGTGAGTTCGTGCGCAAAGGATTTCCTACCGTCCCGCGCCTGTGCCCGCGCCCTGCCGCAAACCTGTTGCGCCGCTACCGGAGTTACGCCGCATAGTTACCAGACTTGATATGCCTGCTCCGCGCTCTGCGTCCGCCGTGTTCAACTCAGCGCCGCACGCACACCACCGCAGCTCGTTCGAACACTTAATTATCATGGCGCAGCACTCGTGAAATTGCTGTGCATCTCGTCTGGTCTCATCGACATCTTTTATTAATCTGATATCTTCCATTACCGGTTGCAGAAAAGTAAAACATCCAACCCGTTCGATTTATAGCCTCTAGTTGCTGCAGCCGGATACATGACATCATTTGATGCTAATTCGCTCGGACACGGCGCTATCATTTAGCATTATAAATCTTCTAGAGAATCGGTCATTACGATTACAATTTTGTTGGAGATTTTCTGCGTTGGTTAATATTAAAAGTTTTTTTTATCAGGTGTGGGTTTGCTTTTAACTTTAGGCTTGGCCAGATATATTATATTATACCTATAGGCAGGCAGTTTTTCAACTGATACTGCTGAGAAAGAGTTGAGTGAGAGATAACATGGAGCGAGATTGCCCGGAAGACCAAGATCAAGAAAGCACTGGCATTCCCACACAACGATGTAACACAGAAAGCCAATACTCAGGACAGACTCGGACAGGAGGGTAGTCGCAAGTTTGGCAACCCTCATTAAGGTACGGATTTGTACCCAAATGAAAAAGTGTAGCCTAAGACGGAAAAATTGCTCTCGTTTCATTTAAAAACATGTTTAAGGTGGTGAACCATTTAAAAAATATGTTTCTGCTCGGAAAATACAACGGCAAGAGATTTGTTTGCTAAAAAACTAAGATGTCTACCCGCAGCTTTTGTTTTTTTCGCTGCAAAACGATTTTCTAAGCGACAACATCCTACCTACCCACCTAGCCATCTTAGTTGAACTGATCGCACGATCCGAGGGCCAAGCACGGTGAAAAAACAGGTAGCGCCGTTCCAGCGTATCGATCTTTATGTTATTTTTCTTATTTATCTTTTTTATCTGGGGCTCCGCTTCGAGTCTCGGACCCGAACGGAAGTTGTAACGATTTTTAATCGTAGCAAGTATCTCGACCGGCCGGTTCGTATGGCCGCTTTGGACAACGAGTTTATATTTTTTTGTAAACAACCACCGGAAACGGGTGGGAGAACGTACTGCTCTGGAACACATATCTTCCATTACGTCTGTCTCTTATTCTCAGTAATAGTGATAAGGAACACAGATATAGTTGTAAAGGGGTTCTCTTTAATACAAATTTAGGTTTGGTAGGTACCTTCAATAAAAATCTTTCGTATCGTGCTAATCCGATCCTGTCAATATTACAGGGTTTACTGGCATTTGTGTAGAGTCAAATCCTAATATTGAGTGCATCCTTCCTAACGGGTAAATTAATGTCATAATATGAAATTAAAAAGACTGTCCGGAAAGAATAAGAAGGCAATCGTAAAATAAGGCAGGGATCACACGTAACATCCGTTGCTGCGTATTTAGCGCATACATTAGGAAAATGCGTATTTCCACCTTATTTCCATACAAATACGGTTTATGTCAACCGTTTTGACTAACACATCCGCACCCGCCTAAGAGTTAAGGTTGTACTTAAACTAGAATATAGAAATGTATCAATGCCAGCAGTACTTGACCCGGTGATGTTGATTCTCTTGCGACGTTAATATTTTCGTAACATTTTTGTTCCAATAGCAAGACGTGGGTGCGTGCTAATGGCCAGAAATATCCGCGATCCCGACGCCTACGCAGACCATCGAGAATATTATTCTACAAATAAATATTTTGCTGAGCCAAACGTGGATTGATAAAAGTTCAGTTAGAACCTGCGGTTTTCGACATATAAGGAAGGCGGCACAATAGCTCGGTCGTTCCAGAATCATTATGTATAAAAAACTTTTAAAAAATTGTACTTCACTGTTTGAGATCCGCCGATATCATGTAGAGATATCAAGTTGTATTTAGGTTTTTTTGCGTCTTTGTAAATACTATAGACTATATACTAATCAACCTAAATATCGCAGGTGTTTTAGGTAGGAGTCGGGGTAGGAATAGGAAGGTAGCGAGCAAAATCTCTTGATCTAGATTGAAAAAGAGAATCTTTTTTTGTTTTTCGTTCTTTTGCTTCTAATGCTTTAGCGTCCAAGGTATGTCTAAATCTAGGTATTCATTCGGTTAGACCCCGATTCTAGGTAGGTACCTATTAGGGTTTTCTACCCGGTACCCGGGTCCGGTATATCCGGGTATTTCCGACTTTGGTACCCGGTACAAACGACGTGCGTACCCGGGTACTCGAGAATGAGATAGATAGACTGATGGAATACAAACAAAAGAGTAAAAAGATTAAAAGATTTCAAAAATATTAGGTCTTTTAACAAACTGACTTATTATGTCTAGTTTTCTATATAAATTGACTTTATATATCCAACGTTCTATAGTATTATTATTAAGAGAAATATTTGTTTTATTTTCTGTGAGTATTTTTTACTTAAAAAAGGTAATACCGGTACCCGGGTATACCCGGTATTTAAAATTCGTACCCGATGCCCGGGTATCAAAATTGGTCGGGTATTCGAAAACCCTAGTACCTATACTACCTTTTATTTAGTGGTCAGTTAGTACAAATCGTACAAAATGCGGGGTTCGTACTGGAAGTGGTCGCTTAGTCGTCACAAGTGGGTAGATTGTTATTTTAGAGGCGACTTCCGCCCGCGAAGCAACGCGCCAATCAGATCCATGCCGTATTGCTATATTAAAGGTAAACTGGGATACCATTTTATAGATTATGTTGATTGTTCCCTACACATTGAAAATAAATCCCTTTTGAATCCTGTGAAGGCTCCTACATATCGACTTTACTGACAATGATAAAGTATCTAGATTTACCTACTTACTTACATACACATTTTTAAGCAGCTGACTGTAGAAAAAACTTCAAGGATAAAGATAAAATGACTTTACGTACACATTGGAATTGTGTAGATCGTTATATTGCTTCCAACTTGGAAGTTCCAAGTCATCGTAAGCTACATAGAAGTAAATAGGATCTAGATTTTGGCAATTTGATTTAATGGTCACCTGCCTTATTTAAACAAGACTTTGTAGTAGGTACTAATACCCATATTATTGCCTGCATCTGGTTTTTACTAGTACTTATTATATTACATTAACTCATGTTAAGGCCGATTAAATAGGTAAGTATCTAATGTATCAAATCCGGCATCAGCTTTAAGGATCTATTATAATTTTGGTACCTCTATCTCACGATAAGGTAGATTGACTTAATTCTAAGTTTCTAACTAGTCTAAGCTGTAGTTTGTCGTAGAATAATCGATAATCATCGCCTGCTTTACATTTAAAAGAGTCGGTTATGTGCTCCATCTAGGAGTGGTTGCACTCCGTTCTAACTGATGATAAGTTTTCTATTTGCGGTCGCTTTACCAAAAATCTAAAAGATTTTAGACCTTGTTGTCCAAGCATTATGGCCATACGCGATGTTCTGAGTTGTCGGATGTTAAAAAGTAGATGTGGTGTACACATCGACATCCCGGCAGCGGAGCGGTCGCTGGAGAACCAGTTTCATTTAATCATCATAATTGCGTCCTCCGTTAAGTCTATCCCGCGCACCAGTGTGCCCCACCACACGTATATGTACATCTCTTAAAGTACGCCTATCTATCCTATCCAATATCCATCAATTAAAAGATAACTTAGTGTAAGACAACTTTTGCACTAAAGTTTTTGCAAAGGGTTAAAATATACTTAATTTCAGGATTGACTATTGCAGTCATTAACGACTATAAAGTATATGACGCACTACCTTCCCTAAAAGAAAATGCCCTTAATTATATATTTCTTTATTTCAAACGTGGAAATACGTAGGTACATGACATTACTGACTAGGTTGGTAAATTCAGCTGCGGAAGGTCTATATATAATACTAACTACCTTTACCTACTAGAATGTCTACTCGGTTTGTGGATCAGTTTCCCGACGCGTTCAATTCTTCACATACAGTTTACAAAATTAAAATACGTGAACTCTTTAAATGTCTAAATCTGATGTGATCAGCATTAATATTTAGGGCTATAAAATACCTATCTACAGTAGGTGTTTTCATAAAAAGACGTAAGTATATACTAGACTTGTACTTTGCATTTTGGGTAGGTAGGTAAGAATTTAAAAGCAAAAATGTATACTAAAGTTTTTGGCATTTTACCTACCTTTCGCCAAAAATACTAATAAGAGTTAAGTTACCCGCTCTATCGCTTACTAAGAATAGGATACCTACAAAAGTCAAATGAGTCATCTTGAGGATAATTGAAATTTTATGGTATGGCAAATATTTACCTACTCTACTTGATACCGAACCAAAAATGAACGATTTACTTGTACGTTCGGTATCTGATAAAAAAAGTCGTAAACTTGCGAAGACCATACAGCACTTCATGGAACGAGTTAACAAAAGAGGAAATTCCTAACATTTTATGGGAAATTCTTGACTTGCTATATGTAGGTACGTGTATGAATGTATAGTTTATAATGTATGATCTGCCAGGGTGATGATGTGTCAGAAAGTATCTTTTTTAAATGTTGTTTTCTCAAATTACTATTTCTTATCTACACAGTTGCTTATGTTAAATCTTCTGTTGGTGTTGCTAAAATAAATAAAAGTGGGTTGAATTTTCATAAGGGCTGCATGCACTATATTTTTATTGCATTTCATTTATGAAGTTTTTGAAATTGTTAAACGTTAAAAGTTAACTTCTTATAACTAAAATAAAGTCGACAGTGTTTATAGCTGGTAAAGATTCATTCTCAAGGTAGATATGTTATATGTTGTGTTATGCCTTTAACGCTGTGACTGTGACAATACTGCTGGCTGGTGCAATAGTAGACTGATAATTTAGTTAGATGGTACCAAATCTTAAGCTCAACCTTCAGGCTTTTACCTAATTCGCGATGACCATTTTAAATTTAACATACTTTTATGTCTGCGATTACTACCTAACCTTCATCAACATTTCTTATTTTTTAAAAGCTGTTATTGCTTACTTCGTCCACGTCTCTAGAAATGACGTTCAAATATTTAAATAGGTAGCTACCTACTAATTCTGATAGCCAGTGTCAACGCACAGCGGCGGACAGACCGCGCGGTAAACAGGAAGCGGTGTCGGGTAAGCCCTCTATTCCGCATCACTCAAGCCCAAAATTATTCGATCTACTCTTCCAAACTGCGAAGACACATGTCTGAGTGAACGCGATGACGTAAGCCTTATCGAATAGAATATTCGAGTGGAGCGGTACTGTCTGTATGAGGGGCTAAGCGAGTTGGCAAGTCTTCAATAACCACGTGCTCTAGCGCTGACGCCGCATTGCGCACTAGCATTAACATCACATTGATAACTACCTATAAAGTTTATTCACTTGTCATTGAAATAAAACACAGGAAGTCCGAATCCGACAAAGTTTTTTTAACTAGGCCAATAAGACAGGAAAACGCATTTTTTCTGGCAATTTATGTTATGATCCGACTAGATCATCTTTTTCATCTAAATTTAGATAGTTTGGCAATATACATAAACTTATTATTTTGTCTTGTATTTGTTATGCATGTATTATTTTGTATTAACCAATATTCGGGGTTTTAAAAAGTGGAGTCTTTTATATTATTTGGTTCACTTGCAACTACGAAATGCGAGAATATTTGTTATTTAATTCTTACTTTTGCGATGTCTTGTAATGATTTAATGTTTATCTCTCCATGTAGTGTAGGTATTCAAAAAAATACTATGGTAAATTAGGCTGTAGGTCTCATGAAAGCAAGTCAATAGCTCCAGAAATACCTACCTAAATTTTGATTGTGTACGTGACGGCCTGTCTGTTTACAAATTTTGAATAGTAAGAATAAGTAATGCCAGTTAAATTCTTGTCCGGTAAAAAAAACTGCGGCAAAAACCAGCACGGTCTGTCCGCGAGCCACATGGTCCTGGTGGAACAAAAGGCGCGTTCGAATATGCGCTACAGATGTGCTATGTGCTCCACAATCCACATCACCACATGGCACGAACAATGCATGCCTTGAGCGACACGTCCCTACTCTTCTACACAACTTTTAGACGGAGATAACTACCTACTCATTTCTTTTCTCAGCTACAACTTATAATAGCAGAACTACTTTCTATTAGAATACCAAACGAACATATTTCACTGCCTACATGAAATGATGTAAGACAATTTCAATCAGTATATTTTACCTGAAATTTATCAGTAGATGTCGTTACTAGTTTGTAAACAATTCTCAAAAAACAAGCGAAATAGCAATTTTTGGAGAACGAAACCTAACTAGATCGATTTATTGCCGCCGAAACTCCCTACTCTACTCACGTAACTTCGTCAAAATCGTTGGACCCCTTTTTAAATTTTAGATGTAGGTAGATGTAGAATGGCGATGTATACCTACATAGTTATTTTTATTTATGACATTAAATACTGACTGAATAAAGCTTTTTGACTTACGATGTAGGTATGATAGACGTTATAAAAATTTTAATCGGCAGAGTCTTTTGATTGTAAACTAAGTAGTTACGTAATTTAGTAGCACCTCTTAAAAAACTTCTAAAACTTCGTAAATAAATAATCTGGAAAAAAGCTAGGGTGTAACGAAGCACCCACGCACATTCATGCTTTTATTTCCTCTTCTGTAATATTGGCAGATATTAAATAACGTTGCTCTATTTCATTTCAAGGAACACTGATTACTATGTAAACTAGCTGCTGCGTTGAAAGTTACATAACATTGTATCTTGGAGACAAAACGATAATGAGTTTGAGTCATTTTGTCAAATACAATGATCGTTTATGAATGAATTAGTGAATGACAGTTCGGCCATGTTGTTTGTTTACGCGTGCGCAAGAGCATCGCGCTCGGCTCGCGTCGGACGCGCTCGTCGCCGCTCGCGCCTCGAAATAGCACGCACCAACGTCGAAGAGTGCGGTCGACGACCCTGCGCCCTGCCACACCGAAATATTGGAACTCTCTACTTCGATTCAATCCTTTCTCTGATTGCTATACAGGCCACTAAAGCTGCTACTCCACAAAATTTAAACTCTTGCCTGTCTTTATGATCTTTACGTTTGATCGGCCTATTTTAATCTTTACATAATAGGTAGTTATTTCAATTTATCCATCAACAAGTTACCCACCATACCATACCTAAGTTAATTATCTATCTACTTAATAAATTATATCAAATACGTATAATATTTTGGCCCTACCTATATCTTCCAAGTACTTTCAAATAGCTTTATAATATAAAGTTGCATATTATGCAACTATCAATCTGCCTACCCAGAGTGATCATGATCACACCCAAAGCAACCGTTTTCCAATCATAGTAAAAAGAAGCCCTACAAATTGACATGAAATTTTAAATTTCCCCCTAATTGTCCTGAATCTGCCCCCCTCCACCGGGCCAGCCTCATCATCATACTACCTTATCCAAAACCCTTACGTTTATGTGGCTCTTACTTCCTTACAAAATAATTATTTGTACATGATGTACCTAATACAATGTAGAGACATTCTTAATAGGTTAAAATGAGTCAATTTATTTTTCTGCTATACCTAACATTAACATTATTGTATTCTTATTAAAATCATATATATCGTAGCATTTAGAACTCCTACCTGTCATTTTACGCAGCAAGCAAATAAACGTGCACTTACTCACTACACAGGTAGTAAGGTTTGATTAGAAAATGCTACTGAATATATGGGTATTATTAAGTAATCAATCATTAGTTTAAACTTACAATGGGGCTACGGATGTAGGGTAATAGATATTCGAGTAATGTATAGTATATACCATCTTCCAGCTATAGGTGTACGATGATATGACTCTCACTGAGTTTCCAGTTCCATCACACCTACAAGCTACGCCCTCTCTCGCTTGTTTGGAACTAGTTTCTATCTGGCTCTACACCTCGGGGCTCTTGACTTGATGAAACCTTCACCATCACTTCACCATCCTATTCCAATATTACAACCTCTAGTGAAAAGGGTGACTCTTGTAATGTAGTATAGCTGTTAGTGTAGGTTTATGTTTTGTGTTCGTTCGTTGTGGGTAAAATAAGATTGCGTACCAAGAGGTTGCTTTTTCTAATATTACGTGTTAGTCTTCTTAGTTCGTGTGGGACACTGAGTAATTACGTGTTAGTAATATTAATATGTATATCTACGTATAATATATTATGAATATTATACTGTTTCCATAAATGATTTCCAATGGTTCTTTAGTTCGTTTCGTGAATTTCCGATGGTTATTTTATCCGTTATTTTAGCTGTTTCAACTTGGTAAAATACTTGCCTACACCTACGTTCCGACTTATCTCCGAACGGACCCTACCAAAACTTTTTATATAAATAAAAAGCTCCTTAGTTTAATTTTTGACCGGTAGCTGAATTGACTCCACACAGTTCCTACACTATGCCTCCCTCTCGAAAAAAATATATATTATGTATCCACCTGAAAAGTAAATTATGATTGGAAAACATGACACGGGGTGACCACGCGAAGAGTAGACGGCGACGCGAGACGGTGAGTAGGCCGGCCGCGGCTGATTTATGGCCGGGTTGCAGGAACCGCATCCAGCCACATTCCCGAGGGATGACACCACCGTCCGAACGGACACGGGCTCTTCTTCAGTGACCCAAACCGTATACGGATAAAGAAGCATTCCATGAAAATGTCTACACACCGCACTGGACCCTCTGGTTTCTAGTATTTTCGTGCAAGATACAAGTATATTGTTTACGGTGTTGCAAGTAACTAAAAGCATTATGATCTACTACGTTGCGTGCGGAACACACTAGCAGTTTCGGTGGAATACCCCTAAAATAAAAATAAATTTGATCTATCACTATTATTACAGGCAAAATTGAAAAACGAAGCAAAATTACAAGAATACGACTTTTCTAAAAATAAAAGAAGAATAATGATTAATGGATAGCTAAATAAGTAAAATCGAGCGGTTTAAAAAAATCGACTCTATTTTCCACACTTCAAGCAAGCAATATACCTTCTTACAAATTTTAGAGCGTTTTCATTGTGTTGAGCGCAATCAAAGCAAAAATTATTTTTCTATGTCCATGACTCCATGTCATATATTATTAAATTAGTGTGGCATAATAACTGAATAGTTTAGTCTTTAGTCAGACTTTGTGTAAATTAAATTAATTAGGTATTTAAAAAGTAACAGCACAAAAAAAATAAGAATATTTTGAAAAGCTTTGGATACATGTGGCAGAGCCCACCGCTATTTGGATTACATCGACGTGAGTGCATCGCATTTCCGTATCGTTGGATTCGTCGGCGTCTCGCGTCTGTCTGTCTGCCTAAACCAGCCTAAATGAAACTTCTTCGCGAATATAGCCTAGCCTCGTAAGGCCCAACAGCCTAATTTTAGGACATACGTTCAATAGTCCTTCAGGCCCAAACTGGATTTAAGAAACATCAAATATCGGCCCAGCGGCCTAATTTTAGGACATAAATTTTGGAGTCGGATAATTGATTTGAATTTTGGCGCCAGTTTGAAACTAGCTTTATATTGGGTTGTACATGAACGCATCTTTAAAAAATATATACATTTTGACATATTAAAAGGAAAACAGCTGTGATTTTGACCTGAAAGCTGAGCAAGATGGCTGATTCAAAAAAACGAGTTCAGTAAATCTGTTTATTTCTATAAATTCTGTTTATTTTTTGCATAAAAAAGCAATTTTAAGATAAATGAATAAATATTGGTTTTTGAACTATATTTGGTAAAAAATATGCCATTTTCAATGAAATATTTTGTCCCAAATTTCTATGTCCTAAAATTAGGCCGCTGGGTCTTAAAAAATTGAAATTTCCTAGCTTTCCAAGGTCACAACATAGTAAAACAGCTGAACTTAGATGAAGCTCAATCCTAAGATAGTGGCGGATTTTGCAATATTTATGACACAGTCTATGAACCTGATCACAGGCTTCACAAAACACATCTTCACCATCATATTGCGTGGGTTACTGAGTCGACGAACGACCCGATGAACCCTGGAGTCAGAGCTTTCAAACATCCTGCTAGTTAACTCGTAGGCATCTTACGAGGTTATACAACAATGCCGATGTAAGGTAGTATAAACAGCATCTGAGACCAAAGGTCTAACGTGCCCTCCGAAGCACGGAAACCTCTTTGTAACGGAAAAATATTTTTATTTTCTGTTGTCATTGCAACCCAACGTCCTAAAAATAGAACATAAATTATTTGGGTTTTATGAACACTATTAGATGCTCTTAGTGATAATAAGCATCACACAAAAATATGGAGCCGGTATCAGGTCATTAACACATTATTTTTGCACATGGAATATCTGGGCCTGAACGCTATATCCTAAAATTAGGACATTGGGCCGCTATTAATACTAGTCGTAAAAATACGCGGGCCTTACATAGCCCTATAAACTAATTTCTTCTATCTGTAATAATAACACTGCATAAACATTTTTAAACTCTTTACTTCGTCTCCCAGCTACTCTAGATAACGGTTCACCCTATTTGTAAATGGCACCCTACCAAGTGGTTTCAACTGTTGGTACCACCAGTTTTCTCGTAGGATGTAGTCCGTTTCCTGTGGTAAAAGTAAGTCTAGGGATAATAAGTTGGTAAAGCTTTCTAATTTAGGTTTAAGTATTTATTCCAGTATATGATGGTACCTAATAAATGACAGCACTTAACGGTGTTATGTTAGTTTCAAGCATTGTACCTATTTTCGAGATCTTATTACCTATATACCTACAATATGACACCAATAAAGAATTGAGTATTAAAGTTATAACGACAAAAAATTTAAAACAATACAATAAACAACTTTACAATGTGTTCTTTGAAAAAATGTTTTGCGTTTTAATAGATAGCGGAAACTCTTGAAAGAATAATGAAATAGCTTTCTCAAAAGAGCATTATGTAATTAGAACAGCTAAATAACTGGTATATTACTATGGTGGATATTAGCACCCACGAGTGGAACCCACACTCATTGACAACCACCGACAGTAGATCCAAAGAGACTATCCAAACCAAACATATGATAATCGTGTTGCGATGAACGATGGTAAGAGTGAGTTTTAAGTAGGCGTGACCCTAAATAAGTGGTTTTTACATTAACTAGGTACTTAATTTTGAACTTATGTTCGCAAATCTTGTAGCCGCCGGTAGAAATAATATGGAACTTGACTGTGTGACTTCGAAAATACAAAATTTGTACGCTTATTTTAAGTATTTTTCATTTAACATTTTTCTGAACATTCTAGTTTAGACTTAAAAAGATAGATAATACAAATGTAGGTAAGTGTTTTGACGCCATAAAATTACTGGAAAATTGTGTAAAATGTATTTTCATACAAAATAGAAGAAGATTTTTTAAAAAGCTCTTGACTTGTCAGTCAAATACCTACCCTAATGCATGCTAATGCTATAATTTTGAACATGTAAGTCTCTATCAGCGTATGCTGGTCTTTACTTTATGCAGTGAAGGTAATTTACTGATGATTCGTTTGAAGCTGTTGAATTTAAAGATGATTTGACTGGAAACAAATGTAGAGCTGCAATTGCGATATTTAATAATGTGCAGTATGAATAGCGCATGCAGCGCTGATAACTAGGACACTGATGATGAATGAATAATGTTAGGTCCATGTTCGTCAATGCGTAGCATCCATTATAAGCAGTCAAAGCACCTACTTAGCTGTCATAGAATGCGGCTCCACCTACTGGCTGCAGTTGCACAAGCGTCGAGCATTGATATTCAATCCGTGGGCAATTACGCGATATCTGTCACAATGCAACGGAAGTTGGGTGTCGGGTTTCAACGAATTAACACTCGCGAACTAATAACGAATTACTGCAACGCTGCACTTATGTTAGTTAGCACCGGTCAGCACTAATTTCGATAGCAGCTCGTCAGCGCATTGTAGTACTCACCAAAAGTATATTTCGGTTCGGTACACGAAAATGTAGTTTAACTATCTTTTTCATTGATAATTATGAAATATTAGCTAGGTACTTACTTTAAGAAAAGATAAGCTTTTGCCCACACTTATCATAGTTAAGCTACCTATTTATAGTTAGAAGCCTATAATTGAACGAACACTAAGGATAATATTTGATATTTTATGTGTTTATAGGCATCTAACCTTACCAAACAATATAAATTCAACAATTATTAAGGCTTTACAACAGCACCCGTGGGCAGCACAGATGCCTGCGCCTACGCATCAACGTTCTGGCTTCTACCTTCAGAGTTGCGAGTTTCACAATGCACTGGCCCGGCTCTGCAGCACCAAAATCTTAGCCTACAGACTTCCATCCGAGGCCCACGAGCAGGTGAAAAGCGGACCACGACACCAGACGTGCGATTATGCAACTCATCGATATGGTATGCACCTTATTGGATGCGAAAGTTGACGGTAGTCACCGTACTTGTACCGACCTTCAAAAGGCAATGGCATTTAACTGTTACAATGATGCAACGCCGCTGGCTTTTATTTTGGGCGTTAGCAATTTAATTCACTCAACCATTGCAAAATGGGTTTGTCATTTGTCAACTCAATGCAATGATTAAGGCAAGATGCAAGGTAATTAATGATAGAAATGAGCTACGCTATCATTTATTTCATTTGTACTTAGATCTTAGGTCCTTCTTTCGCTCCTATTCCTCATTTAGTGATGTAGAAGTACCTACTCTGTCAAATTATAATGGTTACGCACTTCGTCATGAGTTATATTATATGACTAAACCGCGTTTCCCCTAATAAAAGCAGCTGCCCATTGAACTGTACATAATTTAGTGAGTCAGTTATTATCGCTTAGTGACTCAATTACTTCCTTTGAAATTATTCAGGTTTGCTTGGCAAAACCCTTCGCAGAACCTTGGTGTTCTTATAAGCAAGCGAAATGTAAATAATTATGATCATATCAGCTTGTATAGAGGAGGCTCTCCTTGATGCATCCATGTGGAACGCCCCCGTGTCAATAAGTGTTGGAGACCTGTTATAATTTACGAATGGTCATGGAGGATAACGATTTGTTTGCGTACATTTTTGTCGCAGCTGTAACGATTGACTAAAGGTGGTGCTGCCTACGCGATACTTTACATAATGCGTGTATGTATGTCACGAACTATACAGGTTCGATAAAGATTCTGTAAGTGACAAGCTTATAGGTAGGTGCCTACTGTTCTTGTAAACTACCTACTTAGGGTAGCGTGTGATAGGTAGTTATTTTTCTGCAGCTCATGCTCAGGTTTTTCTTTCTGAGTATGTTATCACTTACAAAATAAAGTGTATTGGATTGGTTTAAATGTGGGCAGACCTTAATTTTAGATGTAGCCCTACTTTCTATCCGCCAACACAAAAGGCTTGTAGGTGGTAAGGCAACTTTACGAAAATATTGTTGTACAAAATGTATTTCAATATAGGTATCATTATGTAGGTAGGTATGTATAGATTTCTAAAATTAACTTAAATTATCTATGAAACTCAATCAACCTATTTTTACTTCCGTTCTACGCACGTAGGCTGACTTGTTTATGCAACTATTGTTCTAATGTAGGTATGTAATAAGCTGATAAAACTTTATCTAAATTGATGAATATTATTTGACTTTGAACCACAAAATATAGGTCCATAACGAAGGAAAGCTACGAGATAAATTGATGTTTTATCTTCATTAAGTACTAACTACCAGCATCTCACCCAGCGGTTTCACCCGGTATACGTAGTATTATTGCTTCCAGCCTAGCGGTTTTTCCGTGGAAATGAGATATTTGCCCGTGGTAAAAAGTAGCTATGTTAATGAATGTTGTAGATAATAATGAAATAATTTTTTAAATCTATCGTTACAGTAGCTTCGGAGTAGGGTGGTCCAAATTTGTATGAAAAAAGTAAAAGTTTGTTTTTACCTTGTCCACAAGGCTTTTTTTGTTCCATTACACAAAAAAAAGTAACTGAACCAAAAATCAGATCAATAGTAGCACAGTTAGAGGTCGCTATGATATGATGCTTTTTTATATGGAATTTGTATGGCACAAATTTCTATGTAACAATTTTTAAAAAATTAATATTTTTTTACGATATTTACATTAAAAACAGATAAAGATAATTACTTTGTAGCTTTCTAACCAAAACACGTGTTGAAAATGTTGTATTTGGAAGCCTCAGTAAGTTTTGCAAAATAGCTGAAATTTTGGTTGAAAATCCCCAAAACGGCCTACCATTGCGATGTACATTTAAATAAAGAGTAATTTCCCCAAAATACAGAAATAAATGATTGAACTGGACCCGAAACTATATTAATTTTATATTAATAACGAAATTGAAGGCTAGTATTTCCAACAACAAACAGCAGAAGCAGTATCTCCTCCGTTCGATACCTAGACCTTCACAGAAAAAAAAACCTGTAGCTTCCAAATTCAACTTTTTTAACATTTGCTTTGGATATTAATATTAAAACTAACTATCCTTATCTGATTTAAATGTACATGGGATAAAAAATAATTTATTACAATATAGAACATCAAAGAGAAATTTGTTCGATATAAATCCCATATAAATAAAACTCAAATCATAGCAACCCCTAAATATCATTAGATTTGGCTTAAATTTTGCTGAGGGGTATTTAGAACGATATCAAACGAGAAGAGCTTTGTGGAACACCAACTTTCAAAAAAAGTGGTTTTTGGACCACCCTACTTCGGAGTTTACCCATAACATACCTACAAACAAAAAATCTTTCCTTTTTAAAATATAATCTTTAATGTTCTAGCTTTCTAAAACTTTTCGGTTACTGTGTAGGTACCTTTTAAATGTAAAAGAGATTTAAAAAAACTGGTTATAAACATATTCCATCATTATCTGAAAACTGCCACACTGTAGATTATTACAAGTAGTCTCTATAATGTAAATCTTAGGCGATAGGTTTATTAGTATAAATTATTGAATTTTGACCAGAAGGTAGGTAGTGCTCTGCATGCTTGTTGTAACAGAAGGTAATTTCTTCATCTTGTCATGTGTGACATTGAGTCTACGCACGGCCCCGTGTCGTCAGACTTTCTGACCCGCCTTCCTTTTTAGTAGGTCCCTGACATGGTTAACATCAACTGCAGTTGGAAACAGCATAGCAGCAGATATGCATCAGTTCAGAGTGCAGGAGGCGAGTTAGGGCACTTCCTCCGGTTGCGTGACACGCGCCCTCTTATCGCGTTCATTGATAGATTTATCTGGGCGAGGTCGCGGCGTCCGTCTATGCGGCGCACGCGCAGTCACGCGCGCACTCTCGCGCGGAACGCCAACCGCCATGTTTGTTTCGTTCATATGCAAAAATCTACACCTGGCACCAATAGGTAGATTTTAATGATTCATTTTACCGACTAGGTACCGACTGGATCTGATCTTTCCAACGTGGGATGTAGGTGGTGTTGTAGATCATAAAATACCCTAATAGTTTCTAACCTGGATTTTTAAATTGTCTTATGCAGGCAGACACACACAGTCGAAAAATAAGTACTGATTTGATTTATCTAGGTATCGAATCAGTGTAAAGTAGGTAAGGTGCGATTACAGTAAGCAAAAACTTCACAACGCAATGCGACGCTCCCGGTTTATATTAGGACTTCAGCTTTTTAGAAGCAGATGATGGATGAACTGATGCATCTACAAAGAAACAAACAGTACGTTGTTAGGGAGTTATTCTCCGAAGTCAGTTTCCGCGAAAAGGTCCACCGCATTTGGCCAGCAACGAGTGATGGCCCGATAGCTGTCGCATCACACTTGTCGGCCATCGCGCTTATTTACTAAAACAAAACTCTTCGCAACCCTTCGTTAGTAAAAGCTGGATAAAGATCAGAACGAAAACGATCAAAAGAATTTATATCTTTTTGAAATGCCAAAAAACTATTCAGACTGGCGCCACTTTGATAAACCAACTTAAAAGCCCAAAGGGAACAGTCATGTCGTTTCGGCTTTTAAAAAGATAACGGACCATTCTTTTCAGATATCTATTGCTTTGACACTAAGGACTTTCAAGTGATTCATTTTAAGGAAACAATATCCATAAACTAACTACTGTCTACGTTTTTTGCTATGTTTAAATTTAGCACACGTAGTAGAGTTTTACGACTCTACAATTGTAGATGAAATAGGGAGGATACTACAAGAATTTTTATAAAATCTTTGAGAAAGACATAATAAGATGATCAGTTTAAACTCGTAGAGACGTTGCAGATTGCAACGATCTGCTTGTTGTGAGATTACTGGCCGCCGGCCACTGATAGTTTTAATTTCCTGTCAGTGGGTGGTAAACATGGAAATATTGCATGATTAGGTGACCGGGTGATTAGTTACTTCTGTGAGTAGCTACCTACTTGTTTATTAGTAAGGACCGTAAATGATATGAGTACATGATAGAGTTTGCTAACGTGTCTACGATAGACGATTTAGTGATGAAAAAGAACTCTATTGTCGTATGATGAATTAACACAATTCGTTATTGAGCCTGAAATTATGAACTCTACCTCAGCTCCAACCGAAGTTTACGCCCAAGAATCCACGAGTTCCGAACGTGAATGAAACTAATATCGCAACTTTTATTCAAGGTTGATGTTCGGGTGTTTTCTGAGTGGTGTAGGTATAAATAGATGACGCACCGATATAGGATCCGGTGTAGTGGATGGCCGGAGAGAGAGCACCAAAAAGTAGATAGACACGTATAGAGAATGGATCTCATCCATTCGCCGGTCGCGGCGCCGCGCCGCGTGCGCGCGAACGAGAGCGGCGGACTACTGTTTTCAGCTGCGCCCGCGCAGGTTCATGTCGCTCCCCATTCATTTGTACGCATGAATGAACGTCGCTTACTACGTGTCCCAAAAATCAGCTGAAACTGACTGATGTGGCTTGTGATGGTTTTAGTCTAGGCTAGGTACAGAATATCTGTAGATAATATTCAAGCCAGAAACGTTAAAGCTACGTTAAAGACTGTTGGTTTCATGACAAATGTTAAGTTTGCTTTTATTTTCGGTAACAAACCTATGCTGAAACGTAATATGCGGTACCTGTAGTGTAGGTACGGTACAGTACCTGCCTACTTGTCATGTCATTAGTAAAATAATCTTAATCATCTACTACCTTTAAGTAGGATGTTAAATAAATTGACCATAGTAGGTACCTACAATAAAAAATAAAATAAAGAATATGACAACTTTTTAAAGTTATTGAGATCAACATAACGAGAATTCAAGCTTTTTTGATATAATTTGTTTTAAATTGTTTTAAAAAGTTTATTAATTTTGGCAATTAGTCACCAAAAATATCAATATAGGGCGAAATTTTACTAGTGACCGATAGCGAAAAGTCAGAACCGGCTGGTGATAAGGAACAACTTTCCTCAAGAAACGTAAGTAGGTCGAAATACGAATAAATTTTTGTGACTGGGATTTTTTCAATATTTTTACGGCATCCTTTATCGATACGAAACCTATCCTGAAGCTATGGCACGCATTTAAATTAACACCCTGTATAAGCGCATTTGACATTAATCATTATATATAATAAAACTATGTTGATAAAATGTGCGTGCCGATAAAACTTAAAAAGGATTCCCGGTACGATAAAGGGACTTATATTGTGCAATAGCCCTTTATCTCCCCTCGAACAAGAAAGTTCCTGTTTTAACTCAAAGAGCGTATTTTTAAAGATATAAGCGCTTTTGCAATCCCTCATGTAGTGGCGCCATCTGTTGTCGAGTAGTCGAACTCCACCCCCAGTTCGCGATCTTTGATGCAATCTGTTTCAAAATTGTGGATTTTAAAAGCAATGTATTTCAAACTTTTTACCGCTAAATACCGCGAGTGAAACCGTGGGCGGAAAGCTAGTTTATTATAAGTACAAACGACGTGATTGGTTGGGCAATAAGGAACATGGAAGGCAACTAAACTATTAATTTAATATGTATTAGTAGGTTTCGTTCGAAGGAAAAATGAAAAAATTAACTTAGTATTGGGTACCAATAGACTAATATCAGATCAGCTTACCTACATTATATTATTCCAGTTTGGTAGCACAGAATGGTAGCTTATTTCCTACTTATTGTAAGCAAGGATAGGTACCTCATTTAAAAAGTCTCTTCTTATTTTATTAATTATATTGTGATAATTTTAACTAAGAATAGTATATTTATATAACTAGATCGATCATACATTAGAAGTTTCTTTGAAGCAGATTAGTTTCTGTACCGGTAGCAAATAATAGCATGTGACCTAGCCTGCCCCGATAAGAGAAAAGGCCGCTAAGTGACTTTAGCCGCCTTTTTATATTTTTGCATTATTGAAATAAGCAGAAAATTCCGCATCGACCTGTCTTACTCGCATATTTTTACGACCTTTACTTTAGAAGATACGGTTTAGCTAAAAGGCAGCTAAGTGACATTTTAAGCCCTAGTATAAACTAAAAGGCGGTTAAGTAGTTTAGCTAGACTTTAAAGTGGTTAAGGCATTTTAACGTTTTTTTTACCTATTACAATAATTTTTCATTTATGTCGTATGATAAGAAATATGGCCGCTAAGTGCATGAAATAACCTAAAAGACAGTAACATACGTACTTAGCCCCCTTTTTCATTAGCAGTAGTTTTGTCAGATAAATTTCTTTAATACACTATAAAGACGCTACCATTGTTAATAGAAACTAAAAGCAGCTTTGTGAGTTCGACCGCTTTCTAGCATATTACAAATATTGGTAAACTTGACTGTCGTACTAAGGTTGTTAGCGGCTAAGTCTCTGTACTAAATAAGAAGGCGGCTAACTGATAAAAAATCTATGTGAAGTTGGTCACTCTTAAATGAGCTTCATCGACCCCGTCAACCATATTTTTAAACTATATCTGTTTTAATATTAGAGAAAGCACAGGTTTGTTTTATTTCTGTTTTTGTTTGTGCGAGTCTTTGAATGCAATTAACTGCGTATCTACGGGATTAATTTAATAAAAATGCAATTAAATTAAATTAAATTAAAAAATTAAATTAAAATGCAATACAACATCCCCGGGAAACATAAACTACGTTTTAAGAAGGGAAAATATCTCATTCACTAGGCTGGCTACGAAATAAAAAATCTCAATCAATCACACACACTTTCTGGTCTGGAGAACCGAAAATGAATGTGGAACACCTCGAGCTCAGCTAATAAGAAATGTTGAAATGGCTCTATCGATAGTAAAAATTTCCTGCATGATGCTGCAGTATTCAGCAACTTGCTGGTATGTTTCTACTATCTATCAAGAGTATGGATATAGAGTACAAGATTTACATCACCAAAAGCGTCTCTTTAAACCAAAAGAAATACCAAAGCGATTCCAAAGCAAAATTTTATCACCACGGTAAGCCGTTTTTGTAACAAACATACATCCAGACATTCCAGACCCTCAATGTCTAATCGAGATTTTAGAGTGGCTAACATAAAAAACTCTAGCCTAGATCTTTCGCAAAGCTTAGCTAAATTCTAATGGTTTAAGCTTCAAAGCGGAAATTTATTAAAGTAACGAGTAAGTAAATTTTGTCGATACACAAGTTTATCGAAACACGAAGTAAAAAAAATATCTTGAAATAAAACAACTGTTATAAAATAAATAAGCTGTTTCTTAGAAGTTTTAATAGTTCGATGATCTAAATAACCCTTTTATAATATTTACGTATTTAAAGTTGCACGTTTTACAAATAAAAAATTAACAAAAGGTACATTTAAATATGATGAGAAATTACAATATTTTTAATCTATTAGGTACGTGTTTTAATATTTGCACGTGCAGTTTAATGTAAGTCTTTCAAATATTATACTACATCAAAATATTTTTATGTTTATTATTGTTCTTATGCTTAATTTTTATAATTTCTTCTAAAATCCACTTTTTTGCAACAAAACTATACTAAGCAAAAAAGCGGCTAACTGTGGAAGTTAGAAACTTAACGATCTTTAACCGCCTTTGTGCCATATATATACTTTTTGTTTTAATAATACTGTAAATGTTTAAGGTACAATAAAGTGAATACATACATACATACATACATCTTTTAGTCAAGTTTGATACAAGTCAAACCCGTTTTTAAATTAAAAAACTAAACAATAAGGCAGCTAAGTCAAAATACTAAACTAAAAAGCCGCTAAAGTATACTT
Source organism: Phthorimaea operculella (assembly GCA_024500475.1). Taxonomy (NCBI): domain Eukaryota; kingdom Metazoa; phylum Arthropoda; class Insecta; order Lepidoptera; family Gelechiidae; genus Phthorimaea; species Phthorimaea operculella. The sequence goes on from JANFCV010000034.1 coordinate 1,551,613, forward strand.
AACTGCCTTATTGCGTCTGATGAATTTATAAATATTGCCCGTAGTAAATACGTTAAGTACATTTTGCCATTTTTCTAAAATACTGTGCAACATATTTAAAAAATAGCAATGGCAAATGATGCTTAATATATTTTTCATTATTTTGACATAAATATTTAATTTTTATCTGCAACAGAATTCAAGAAAACTGATTTCGCGGCTTTTTTCCATTTTTCTCAAAATTTACTTTTGTGGCTTAGCGGCCTTCTTTCATATCACGGCAGTAGCTTTTCGATTAGACCAGTGTTTTTCAAACTGTGGGTCGCGACCCCCAGGGGGGTCGCCAGCAAAAGCTAAGAGTCAAGGCAGAACCACAGGTGGTTGGTCGGATAAAATTCAGTAAATAACTATTTTAGTGACAAAGAATGGGCATGTTTATTTTCAAAACTTTCAAAACGTACTGCTATTTTATGCAGTATGCAGTTTTGTATACGTTTTTACCTGTTTGTAGCGTGAAAAGTCGAGCTCGCTTCGCTCGCGATACGTGCATCTTTCTGCCTGTTTTACACTCACGGCTTGTGTTAATACTCCTGACTTGATTGTAAGTTTGTAACGTGAAAAGTCGAGCTCGCTTCGCTCGCGATACGTGTATTTTTCAGCCTGTTTTTCACTAACTTCCAAGCTTTTACGCTCGTTTTTAGCTTAAAAATTCTTGATGATTGAGATGTTTACGGATCGCTGTGGCTTGTTTTGCCTGAAAATTTCAGCCTACCCAGAAAAATATCCTAAGAATGCGCACAGCGCTTGTAGTTTTTCTGTATCCGCCATTGAATAAATGAAACTACTAATTTTTTGTTACTATGATGACCCAACAAGGGGGTCGCCATTGATTTTTTGCCTGGAAGGGGGTCGCGCATTCAAAAAGTTTGAAAAACACTGGATTAGACCATAAGACAAGCCTGCCTGAAAATAAGATGCCATGAATGCCATGCGATGACATCACATTATTAAAGTGTGATGTCGGCTTAGAAAAGCATCTTCACAATTGTACTGTAGGTGTCGTAAGAAGGATAATTATCCGGGGAGTATGCAGCAGCGTTTCAAGTGCATTGAACATCTTGCTCTGCCCTCGCCTATCCGCCTGCCAAACGTGGTGTGTACCAGTGTACTTAAGACAATGCCCCCCGAGAGGGGAAGGCCCATGTCCAGCAGTGGACTTTGGTGCCTGTTAAGGGTAAGGTTATCATGCAGTCGGTTGCTTTCTGGTTAAGAATACGAAGTTTTAAGTATTAGCTGTAGAATTAGTCCCTGGAATTATCTTAATTCGTGGATATACCTACTGACTTATAATATTAATCTGCCTGTCATTTTTGGTTTAGCAATTATCTATAGGTAGGTCCTTAGGCAATTTAGGACTTAGTTTTAAACGACTGACTGGGTGCAAGGTATTTAAAGGGTTTTATGCCTCTTGGTACTCTTTACGTATTATTTTAGTCAGTTTTTTAATTACATTAAGATTACTTAGGAAGTAGAGTCAAGCTGGTAAGATAACTGACATGGTTTTGATTGTCTTACAAAAAAGAGTAGGTGCAACAACCTTATCACCACTACAAATGGGTATTGTTATTGTATCTGCTTGTCTTGTAAAATGTTGGTGCATACGCTTAAAAATCGGAACAGCAAGGCGACGGCATTAGTAGGCCTAAATATTTTCGGCGGCCAGTGCGGACGTTTACTGTTTAGAGCGTATTTATTTGTTGTGTTGGTTTATTTTATTGTACCTGAATTTATATTCTAATTATTTATTGTTATTGAAGATATGAAATTTTCTGAAAGAATAAACACAAAAATTACCTTAGATCAATCCGTCAACAATGATGATTCGATTTCGTCACTTTTAAACCACAAACACCAGCACTTAACACTTGGATTTGGTTGTTGTATATCACTCACATAGCCTGGAGGCTCCAGCAGCAGCACTCGCTTCCACCAGGAAGTGTCCGGCGGGTTTGAGCGGCACCAGTTCCTCAACGGAGGCCGGGAGCCCGCGCCTGCGCCTCGCAGCTCGGGGCGTGACCTAGACCCTGAAAACGCCACCCCCTCGCCCACGCACACCGCGTTGCCATAGCTACGGCATCAAATCCCACCGAAAAACTCATCCGAAACATGTCCAAAACTACAAAACATTCCACTTATAACTAGATCATTCAACACCTACGTCTTTAATCACATCATAACCGCGATACCTTGCCAGCTTTCAGTCAGAAAAATCGAGTTCTAGATGATTGCAGTTACTGCGTCATCCGGAAGAACAGTAAGAAAATGTAGCGCGGTACCTAGAAAGGTTCGCTCCACCCAGCCGAAGGTGATCCGTTGCCGGTATTGGTTCCCCTGGAACGATGGTGTGAGGAAAGATGACCTTCCGGCAACCATTGCGAACGACAAACAAGGCTCGCATAGGCTGGTCTCGGAACCGTCATAGCACTTAGCTAAGCAATTTGATACCTATTTAGTACCTACCTACCTGTTCAAAATAAATTCGGTGCATTTACGGAGTTAGCCTAGAGGGTACTTACCTACATAGGTATGTACCTATTTAGGCGTAGGTACAATTGAGCTCACTTCCAGACAATACTTCCAGATAAACACTTGTAGGCCTCGCAGCGCCATTGTAACTCCAGAGAGTGGTCCAAAAGGTTTTGATTCTTTAATTTGTCGTAGGTAAACTGGCATCATCCCGATGTGGTTTGTTTAGGGAGTATTTATTATTTAAACCATTGCCGACACCTTGTTTCGTGGAAATTTAGCTGGCTATCTATATAGGGTGACATTTTACTAGTGACCGAAAGCGAAAACTTATAACCGGCTAGTGATAAGGAACAACTTTCCCCAAGGAACATAGGTCGAAATACAAATTTTTGGCCTCCAATAGTAACTGAAATCAGCTGATCGGCAAGTTTGTATGAGAGGTCCAAATTTTTTTTCGTATTTCGACCTATGTTCCTTGGGGAAAGTTTTCCTTATCACCAGCCGGTTCTGAGTTTTCGCTATCGGTCACTAGTAAAATTTCACCCTATATAGTCTTACTGATACACGGTAGCGCAGCGTGCATTTTGTGCCCGAGCGTATTTCCAAATAGATATATGGGCCAACACGCCGACGGGGGTCCAAAATCAGCGCAGATGGCGATTGGAACTCGACGGGTTTTCCATTTCCAAGATTGCGTTGGCACAGCAGCAGCGAGTAAGAACAGCTAAAGAAGGGGAAAGAAGCCTTTTCCTAGCAGTGGCATGAAACTAACTTAGTTTTACATTACACCTACCTAGTCGACTTTTCCCAGTCGTATTGCCTCGCCGATGATTTGACTTGTTTGAATATTATTTATAATTATTACAAATCTGTGGTTCATCTAGTACACTGCTTCATCGTACACCACCTCACCCTACCTGACAAATGTGATAAAGTTATTGGACCAAAGAACTGCTCTACGTGCCTACCTAACCTACCTATTAGTCAGTCAGTCAGCGTTTTTATTATGGGAGGTCCAGTTTTTACTTATTAATAAATAATATTCTAGATTGGTAGCTGAGGATATATCTAGAACCTAGATTTTTTTCTTTGGACCCCGCGTTTGGACCACATAAACAGGACACCATGTATACCCGAATTGGATGCCACCAATCAGTCTCTCTGCGTCGCTACACACTGGTAGGTATGGCCACATTTACTTTTTGTCACCGGCACGAAAGAAAAAGCGAGCCCAACACACCTTTGACAAGGAAGCACCATAACCTCACAGATTATTCCCTGGATATCGTTAGTTTCTTTTCTAACGAACGCGAGCTGTGTAGGTATATGTCGCAAGTTTCTTGAGTCCTCTCCGCTTTTGATATTTAAACTTTAACGATTGAAGAGTGAGCTTTATTTAGTTCTTCATCGTAGATCGGTAGGTATTTTATGGTTAATTTACTTATCGATTTCCTAAAAATAAGGGATTAAGAAGCCATAGCAATAATCTGAAATAATACCTACCTATTAGGGGCAGATTTTTTAAGGGAACAATTTGTTACTAGGCAAGGTGGGCGTGGGAGCTGTTACTAAGAGCGGTAGGTACCTATTGTTCCTATACGCCACATCTATTCTATGTAATAGCGAATGGAAATACCTAGCTACTTACCCACTTACTTAGGTATATTGTAGGGGAAACTGGGGACACTTGATCCCTGTGGGAGACATGGTACTTTTAATTTCCAGAAATTCTACCAAAGCTATGTTTATTAATGCTAGCAAAACTTTTTGTCTACGGTTTGGGAAAACTTTTTGTCACAGTCGGATGTGTCTACTATTTCATGTTTCAAAGTGACGGGTCTTTATAGATTCTATGGCACCTCAAGATCATTTTGGCGAGTATTTGCAGACTTTTATTTATTACAAATAAAATGAAGAATTGCAAGAGAAACAGTTTCATTATTAAGGATATTTCATTAGCAGTGAGCTTTAATTGAAGAATAACGTTTATATTAACTAAAAAAAATATTTTGTTCTAAAGTATAAATTATTCCTGACCTGATACTATAAGGGAGACTTGGTACATTTTTTCAAGGGACACTTGATTCTAGGATCAAGTCTCCCTTATGGGGATCAGTTAGTAAGAAAATTGTACTGGAGAGGACTGATTGATTAAATATCGTATATATTCAGGCTGTATGGAACATTGTTAAATAATATTTTAATTGGATAGCATTATATCACTAATGTATTTTTCCTATGGGAGACATGATCCATGACTGTTATAAAAGTTAAATTTTTGAATCGTTATATTATCGATTATAAACGGTTATTCGTTACATTAGGTGTACTTGTACATTTTTAGATTGAATTTAGGAGAGAAAAAAAATCTAAACTAGATAAAATAGCTATTTACTTTTACGTTATGTCCCACGTGTCCCTTACTATGGAACACATGATCCTCACATATTTAATAAACAAAACCATGTCTCCCATACTATGGGAGACTTGATCCAGGGCGGATCAAGTCATCCAACTAGGTGGATCATTTCTCCCTTATATACGGGACACATGGTGCAAACCTGTTTTACCAGTTTTCTTTAAATAACTTTTACAACTATGGTATAATTCTAACTACACATACACAAATGGTAGTTGGTTAAATTATGCATCGTTTAGTGTAAACACGGGTTACATATGTTAAGAAATGTACACATGAGATCACAAAATCAAAGTGGGGGATCAAGTGTCCCCAGTCTCCCCTATGGGAGATCTAACTTTGTTTAAAAAACCTACCTGATAAGATTACCATTTCCATTAAATTTGGTAACCGATGCTCCGAACAGTCCACATATCTCAGCCAGCAATATTTTTGTCTCTATGATTTTCGTACCTACTCGCGTAGACGTGCCACAGGTTGGCCACAGGTAGGTAGACAAAAATGAAGCGTAAGTTAGATACTGCATCCAGGACTGTTAAGAGGAGCATCAAGAAATCTAATAGATAGCACAGCAGTTGATAGAACGATAACGGTATGCCACGGTTCCAGTTTTACATTTGGACTGCAGATATGTCGCAAGTTAATGATAAAATTACCTAGGGATCTGATTTTTGTCTAAAACCCTGGGTTCTGAGCAAAACCAGGCATATGACAAAATCGAATCTTCATTTGGACTGCAGATATTTCGCAAGTTTATGATAAATTATCCTAGGGTTTTGATTTTTGTCTAAAACCCTGGGGTTCTGAGCAAAAACAGGCATATGACAAAATTGAAATTTTATCATAGGTACACCTAGATTTTGATCAATAAAACCGGTCAAGTGCGAGTTGGTCTCGCCCCCTCCCCAAGGGTTCCGTACTAAGATTTGTATTGTAGGTTATTCTGGTTAATAAACCTATATTTCATATGATACTCCACTTGGCCAATTAGCCAAATTTCTTAAATTTTGTTTTTTCTCCGCACCCATAAAAACCATAAATTAAGAAAATGTTTTTTTTTTTAAATTTTTTCTTAATAAGTACTTTATACGTCATATATATATTTATGTATTATATTATAGCGCATGTTGTATTTATTTAGGTATATTTACTATGTAGGTATGTTTCTAGTTTGTGTATTAAAATTATAGTAAATTGTATTATTGTGCACGTTTATCCGTATATCCGCGACGAAATCTCACTTCCTAAGGTCTGCTGGAAGAAATTTCTATTGAAATAAGCAGTGCCTATTGTACTAATATTTGTTATGTCATATATGTTTGTAATTATCTGTGTACAATAAATTGTTAAATGAAATAAAATAAAATAAACGAAGCTACTTGCCGAATTTCATTGTTTTAGTTCTACGGGAAGTACCCTCTGAATTTTGACTTTAACTTGAAGATAGGTGCTTGATTCACTACTAGGTACTAGCGACCATAAAAACTTGAGTAGACGGTTTTATTTCCAACTCGATATCTTTACGCGTTCCTGTGTAGAGTCTTGACAGAATGACAGACAGACGGACAACAAAGTGATCCTATAAGGGTTCCGTTTTTTACCTTTTGAGGTACGGAACCCTAAAAATCAGCACTAGTTCAGGTTTATGATAAAATTCTTCCTAAAAACATGAGTTTGCTGCACTAGGTCAGGCCTAGTGCAGATTATTTATCTTATTATATTTAATTTTATTCTTTCTTCTCATGGTAAACAATCATATTTTGTATTATAATTTTGATTGCTTACCATGAAAAGAGTGATATAGTTTGATATGATAGTTTCTGAAATGGTAAAAGCGGATTCAGGGACCTAAAAATAAATAAAATGCCAAATAGTTTTTAGAATTTAATAAAATTTCTTCAATATAAGAATATGTCCGATTCCATCTATATAATACAAAGCATTTCAAAAAGGGGGAAATACCTACAATATAAAATACTTACAACCTTCTGTACCAAAACAATGGCCACTTGTCCTGCTTGCCATCCTATTTGTGATTCTATTTTAGTAGCGAGCTGTTCTTTATAAAACGTTTTCTACTTACTAACGTTGTTAGGTAGGTAGGTACCTATACAAAACCCAGATTGTTGAAAACATTCTACATTTCTTTATATCGCCCTAAATTCATCCGAATTTGTTGTCAAATATATTTAGGTAGGTACGAAATATCTATACGATAGGACATTAACAATTCTAATACTTAATATTTAGAATACAAAATTCGGAAACAGATACACCTTTAAATAACTTTACCTTATCGTTTATCAGGCACCTACTTACTGATGTAGATTTTCCATTTGACATTTTGGTTCGACAATGCATCTCTATAAACAATTTCGAAAAACATCCGCAGCTCGCTATAGTCCGACAAGTTCGTGCGCGACCTTCCTGCGGGGTACAGACGGTGGGGAGGCGAGGAAGCACGTCATTTTAATATGACGTGCGTCGCGGATGCGCGCGTCTCCCTTCCCCGCTACACCTCCCGCTACCCGCTGACATCTCTCCCCCCAACGCCTGTCACCCCTAGGGAAGGTCGCGCACGAACTTGTCGGACTATAGTGAAATATCTCATTAAACGTTCGATACAATAATCGTACAATAGACGACCTCCGTAGCTACTTTTAAAATCGTCAAGAAAGTTTTTTTTTAGTAGACATCGAATGACAACACTTAAAAAAACTGTTAAAATGACTATAAGAAGCACCGTAGGAATAGATTAGGAAATTCCCTATGAAATACCTTGATGGTCTATTACGAGATCGTGTATTGCACAGAACACATAATGTAATAAAATAAAAATCAACTATAAATATTTCAAGGGCGGACTAGAGAGTGAAACTGAACAAAATTCCTCCTCCCCAACTATGACAGATGTCAAGAGCGAGTAAGAAAATCAATTCATGAAAATTATGTTGAAGAGAAGAGAAGTTTTAAGAGAAGATGAAGACACATCTGTCCTTTCACGAATGGAGGTTCATTAAAAATTGTTGGGATATGGACATTTTGGTCACTAATTTGGATGTTGTCCTAAGTAACATAAATAACATAGAAAAAGTTGTTTTGTATCATAGACTGATTCACCCATTGAAATATTTTCAATTTATTTTTTACATCTTTTATAATAGAACATTTCTTCAGGATTGTTGTCTTGAAGTTAAGTATTTACATACATATACGTCTTGAATATTTACATAGAGACATGACAACAAAGAAACAAGCATTTAAGGTAAGGACAAGGTTTATTGCAACAAGCAAAATTACTCCATGTTCAGTTTTATAGGGTACCAAAGGTTGAATTTTAAAACGCGACTTTCCAGTAAAATAAATAATTCGAGGTGTTACTATTTACAATCCGTCGCTTGCTTCGAATACTCAAACAAAACAAACTTCCAAGCTAAAAGTGGCAGTTAGGTAGGTATTGGTACATAAAAACAGTTACGTACAATTAATATGGTTTACACGTTGGTAGAATATCATTCAATGATAAAATAGTATGACTGATCAAGGCCTGGCCTTGATAAATAGTGCTCTCGATTCAGCGTGACCATATCATTGGCTAATTCTTAACTATTCTTGTCGATTTTTTAAATATGTACCTAAGGTATCCATAGGCAGACGTTTAATTATTTTACGGAAATAGCTGGATAATTTTCCGACTTTTGTCACTTGCTTATAAAAGTGACAAGAATAGCTTAGAATTAACTAAAGAAGTGTCCCGTCAGAATCGAGGCGATTGGTAATCTCTTTAACGAATAACTAAGTATGGCTACATTTATAGGAATACACGATTGTCATAGAGCTGTGGATGAGAAGATGAGATTCCGTCTGCAGAACGGGGTAGATGGAACAGACTTCATTTTGAGGCAGGCTCGGTCGACCAGCGGCAGAAAAACGCTTTTTGCAAATGGTGTCAGGCGCGACTGTGCCTAAACACGCCAATGAGCAATTACATATCTACTTAACTTTTGACACCAATCACAGGAAAAGATACAGTCGCGATTGACGCCATTTTTAACCAGTTTTCGTCCTCATTGAAGGTTATAGAAGAGTTCGAAATCACACTCGGCCTGAAACTCGATTAGGTACACCGAGTATCCAAGAGAGGTTCACAAGAGGAGGCTGGTAGTTTAGAGGATGGAGAAGAGTTTCTTCAGCTCGACCATGAGCTGCCAGTCGGTCTTCACCAGGTCGTCCCTGAAGTAGTCTTTGCACGCGTCGATACTGGCGCGCGATATCTGTAACAGAGAGATGGGGTAAATGTTTGTTTCCTCGTTTTGTCTCACTCTAGAAAACCCTTATTTTTAATTGCCGTACATGACAGATCCAGAATAGTAAAACTTAAAACTAAATCTTGTGTCTAAAAGTGAGACAAATTTTAAATCTAGACACAGCCTAAAAGTAAATCTGACACCTATCTTCAACAAACTCTAAGAAGTATAAATCTTATTATATTGTCATAAATTAAAAATACTGCCTAAAAGTTAATTGCAACGCCCTCAAGATCCGCCAAAACTGGTTCCAGTGGTGACTCCGAATTACGACCGCCTTCGGGCTAAAAATAGCCGTTCATGATGAATGTACCAGCGGTCCATTCAGTACGACCCAGTTTGAGGCGCATCGATTCAGCACTTCGGGGTGAATGGGGTTATGACGTCATAGGAAAATAGAGCAGGTTGTGCAAGCATGGAAGTGGGTCACGGTGCACCCCGCGCGCCCCTGTAACCGGCGCCAGGGTGTGCAGCCCCGGAGGGCTACCCGCGACACCGCTCGAGCCTGGAGCCCGGACCCAGCCAGCGACATTGAACGCTCGGCATGCTAGGGCTCATCGCAAAAATAACTCTGAAAATCCGATCGCCTGAAGGACGTGCACCGGCGACACAAGGTAAGGTACCGAAGGTTAAAACTGTTGTTTGTAAATTATTGAATAAAGAGCATCATAATTCATACATAATAGATGAAACGACAAGGTGAATTAAAAATAACCTACTCTTAAAATCCCTTTTTAATTTCAATGACATGGCTAAATTGAAGTCAATTACGTTCAAGTGATCAACATATGAATGGGTTGAATGAATGGTAAATTGTCCAAATTCTCTCCACTTAAAGGAGCGTTCGTTTATGAAGCTTAATTTTTTATCGGCACAAATAGCGTGACTATACAATGCATGCTGGTTGGTTTCATCAATGAAACCGTCGCGAAATATCAATGGAGCTTCTAGAATGGGGGTTTGACCCGGTCATCGCGCGTGTGTGCAGTGCGCAGTATGAGCGTGCGCGCATGTGCTGGTGTAGCCTTGCGAGCCCATAAAAGGGAAAATATCTCGTATTTCCAAAGCCGCAAAGCCCGTTTTAGTAGCGTCGAGTGAACCACGGATGGCCTAATTGTTGGTGTGACGTCAAAGTTAACCTGGTGGATCATCGGCCCCTGCCCTTTGCTTCCTATAGACGGCTGTCACAGGAAAGGGTACCTGTGACTTGAATAGTCTCGACTAAAATAAAAGTAGTCTTAAAATATCTACCAGTTGGATTACAAAAGCAACTTGGTATATTTTGATAATGCAATAACGTGTATGAAATAAAACAATGCAAAAAATAAGCTTCTGAACCTAAAAATATTCAAGGTTCAATCTGAAAGTAGACAGGAAGCTTAGCTCATTAAAAATATGGTCTTTGATGTATAATGGGTGCAAGCATGTAATCAGTCTCATTTGGCGCTTTTAGCACATTGCGGTGTGTGCATCATCATTAGCATTATCATTATTTTTAATGAGGACATCTTTAGGTCTTTTCTCGAGGCTTTCTTATTGTCAAGCCAACAATCTGTCGCCACGAACGATGAGTGCTTGGAAAAATGAAGGAGGATGTAAGCCTATGTACCCCGCGTCCCCGCCCATATTAAACCCTATTTGCACATTCAAGGTCACCGCTCTGTATTCATTACGGCACTTTAAGTACTAGTCGCAGACCAGGCACCGCATCAGTAGCAAACCACTGTTATCTTAGAATATTTCGGCTTGAACATTACCGGTACAGTACGCGCGCGAGTTCATTCATTACCATCCTGAAGTATGCGCATACTTATCGCACTTGCAAGTAGGTATCTCGTCGTGAGCGACTAAGAGGCGCATACTTCAGGATAGTAATGAACTGGCGCGTACTGTACATAATATTGTGTGCCCACTTTGGGCGGTTCGTCGCAAGGGCGTGACTATGGGCTGATTATTTGTACCTACAATCACAAAACTGCTTCAGAGCCGGGTAAAGCCCTGACTCCAAACCAAATTATTCAGTTGTAGGTTTTGTTTAATTTATTTCTATGGGAAGTTGTTCAGTTTCATGGTCTGAATGCACCCTTTCAGTATTCGGAGGGCTGTCCCTTACACCGTGTATTATAGGACTAAAACAAAGCATGGGGATTTGATATCTGAACGTAAGTAGAGTAGAATAACCAATTAGCAAATCAGTACTTTGGTAAACGAATCAAGGGGTGCGGCTGAATAAAGTGCCCATTGATATAGTCTAGGAAGGTATGACGTCAGATGCGCCCGAAATACAGCGACCTTGCACAGCGGGAAGTGTAGTGAAGTGTTGACTTTTTAGCGTATAAGTGGGTACATTATGTACCTACGTCTACATGACGTCTATCTACCTTATGCCCGTTGCGATGCTTATGATTCGGAGTGAGGTCTATAGCTTTCCACTAAATAGTCAGGTAGGTATAAGTTTTATGGTTCCGAGATCAAAATAAATGAGCAAATTATATAAAAAAAAAAGTTAAGTATTCCTATCTCTTGCAACGACCAACATTTAAATGTTACGAAATCCGATGTATGTACTAGGTACCCGTATAAGTAGTTAGTCGCTATTAACGTTAAGGGAGTCTGCTCTACACATGAATTAACTGACGCATAAATACTTTTTCAGATTTTCTCTCCGCTTTAAAGATTTTTTTGTAAGTAGTAAATAAAATATAAAGTCAAACATGTGTCGTGTGGTTCAACTTTTCCCTTTTTGTGGTCGTTTGCGTATAGAAGTCCAGGCGTTTTACTCTCATACGTCAAACTGGAGTCTGGATCTATTAAAACTATTTAAAACACATCAACCTGTACTTGTTCTTTATATAAATGGTATAAAAACTGGTTGAAGATGATCCCTTAAAGGCCTAGGTTAATGATGATCTCTCTGGCCGATTTCGGCGTATGGCGATCACTTCTACGCCTGATCAAGTCGGCGCTTATGCACCCGTAGGTTTGATATGCTGTTTATAGTAGGTACCTGGTTGCTTAGAATTATACCTATTGCTTTGTTACTGAAGCACCAATATTTTTTTTTATCTTATGTCACGTAAAAAATAAGGAATTTAGAAAGCGTACTCTGTAGCTAAAGCAACATGAGTTGGCAACTGAGCTACATATCTTATCACATCAAGCTGTTAGCACCCCCTCCCCTACGCTGCCGCCGACCTACTGACCTCCCCCTCGGCTTCGCTAGCGATCAATGAAGTCGTAAGGACGCTCATTTCATTGATGCCGCGATGCGCCCGCCTACATCGCGTGCATGCGTTCATGCGTAAGAAAAATAGCGTGAATAGATCAAATAGTAGTAATGATTCTAGCGAGACATTTGCTTACATTTTCTGATAAGGCAATAAGTAGAAGAAAATATACTTCAGGCAGGACAGGACCTCTTCAAGCTGTCTTTTAAGTAGGTACTTTCTTACTTTCTTATGAGACACGGCTAAAGATAAAGTTCCCAATTGGTGGGGCCGGTGCAAATTATGTGTTAAAACACAAAATCTTGCACCAAATGGATTTGGCTATGTTTTATTACCTGCCTGACGTCAACCCTCTTTTGGGAATGCTATTTTAGGTGGTATCACTGCCACCATGCGGTTGACCGTATTCGTCAGATATTCAGACAAGGTCAAAAACTACGTCGCCTTTTACGAAATACCTTGACTAGGGGTGGCAGTATTCTTAGCCGCTAAAGTAAAACATGATATACATAGTACAAATATTTAAAATAGAGCACATTTTCTTATTTTCTCTCTTAATTGAGATTAATTAGGAGATAAAAGCTTTTACAGTATTTACCTATTGTTTTTTTCTTTTAATTAGACAATGAAGTCAACAAAATATACAAATTATTTATTTAATTAAAGGGATTTCCTGTTTTAGTTTATATGAACTGCTAGCTCAATATTTAATATGTACATAAAATGCTTTGTAAATGGACAGATAATGTCTTAGGATAGGGTTGACCTGGGGTAACGTACAGACAGTGTAGAACACTAAATATTCATAATTATAATTTTTTGCGTTTGTTAACGAAAATCATACAGAAATTACGGCAAGTCTACGGAGACTCTGATTGCATGATCAACTATTTTATATATAACCATCCTATTTGAGAGACTATAACAACATTTTCACATTATAAAAGTGATTCTAACTTTCAAGTGTGTGTTTTATGAGTTGGTACTACATTTAATGGTGTTACATGAGTACATAAGAAGTGTTCTGAAGAGACCGCAGAATATTATTTGCAGATAAATACCTACGGTTTTTAACTGTACTATCGTCAGCACATCGACCTACCCATTTAAAAGACCAACTTATACAGGATTTTAATACAAATAATAAGTAAGTAGTATAAGTTGATCACTTCAATGGGTAAGCTGATGAGCTAGCTATAGACAATGTGCATTGTACTAAATAAATATATTGTTGGCCCTTGCCTCGGAGATGATTTATAGAGATCATTTTAATTTCCTAGCCATTTGCCAAGTGCTGCATTGTACAACCCAATCCAAAGTACATAAAAATGTCATTCAGCTCGACTTAGTGTGTTGTTTTTATGAATGAATGGTGAATACCGGATGTGACATAGTGCCATTTGGGATCGACCATTTTTGGCAGCCCAAACAAATAGCATCTTGCATGTGACACGCGCTAAACAAGTACAAATCACGTGTTAATTACAAGTGAATTTCTTTCACTACACACATACAAACCATGTCGGAGGCCTGCTACTTGCAGTAGATATGTCAGAGGCCTGCTACTTGCAGTAGGCAGTTGAAAAACTCTGACACCAGGGTTCACCAGGTCTTTGGACGACTTTGTGTCCCACTCAAAGAAGAAAAATACAAATCACAAAAGTCCACAGCTGGACATTGGCCTCCGTCATATATGATAGGGAGATTTGTGCCCAGTGCAAGATGTTGCATTCACAACGCTGCTGCCCATTTCTATATGTTGATGAGTTTTATCCACTGATCTGTATATTGCCGTCGCGTAGGCCGCCCAGGCCTGCTGATGAAATTTCTACGGTTTTATCCCACAGGCACTTTTTACGACACCCTCGGTTAGATAGGGGTGATGCTGTTCTCAGCAGGCATTACACGGCGGCCATAGTGCGCGTTCAGGACTATTCTAATAAGTGCCTCCTTATCGCAGTTGTAGCGATCCTGGCGTGTGCAACAACGAGGTGCATATTTTAGGATAGCCAAAAACTCCCGCGAGCATTATGTCAAAAGGAATTAATTTCAGATATGTTAGGCTATCGACCCAGTGGTAGGGTAGATAATAAGGAGATACACGTGAGCACACAGCTTTGTACAACAAAGTATCTACCAGCCGTTCCGGTGACATTAAGAATGAATGGGCATCGCGTTGGTCGGTCGCGTCGCACGATATCGAACTATTTTCGTTGCAGTATACAAATGGCAGCGATTGACGAGATATAAATAGAACGATGCCTACTGATATATTAGCAGGGCTATCACATTTTAGACTGATAATTAGTACTAGCGACCCGTCAGTGGTGTCGAAAAAGACGTTTTCCCGGAATGTGGCATACATATCAAATAACAATCTTTTACAAAAAAAAGCGGCCAAGAGCGTGTCAGACACGCTCACAAATAGGGTTTCGTAGTCAACGTTTAAATATCAGGTCTTTCAGCATAACAAAGTTAATTTTGTTGCTAGTTTGTTTGTAGCTGTATGGTTACCAACCGCAAATTGAAAATCTTTAATATTTCCTTAACCTTAAGTGGTACAGTATTCGGTATAGTTTTCAGTGTAACTTCATATTAAGAACTATATTCCATATTTTTTCAAATTTTTAGCATGCGTACTTTAGAAATTACAGCTGGAAAAAATTATGGCTCAAAAACGCCCCTTTTAAAAGCAAATATCTCGAGACACAAACATTTAAGAGACTTTGTTTCAAAGAAACCTCCCCTTAGTTTTAAAAGACCTATTCAACGATAACCTACTCAATATTACAGGAGAAAAAAATTTTTTTTTGCTCCCCTTTTACATGTATGGGAAGGGGAACAATTAAAACATTTTTTTCTCAGCATTTCTAAATTTGGGTCAACACGATCTATCTTCACACCAAATTTGATGTCTATAGCTCCAAAACTGACGAACAGACAGACAGACAGACAGACAGACAGACTTGCCGAAATGATAAGGGTTTCTAGTAGACTACGAAACCTAAAAACGCATCTAACTACGATGCGCGGTTTAGTATGAGTTAGCAAATTGCACGTCATTCAGAGGACCGCAAAAAGCGACTTATTGTACTTATTACTTTTTTTTCAGGTGATGTGACGAGTAATACCCACGTAATATTGATGTAAAAAGTTTCTCAAAGGCGAAATAATAGAGCAAATAATAGCTAACTAAGATGGTTTACGTAAATCCACTATCCTGCACAGAGTCACCAGTCACACAACTTCACAGTCACTTGACTCGTGCCGGCCGGCTTAACAGAATGCGTAGTTGATTA
Source organism: Phthorimaea operculella (assembly GCA_024500475.1). NCBI lineage: Eukaryota > Metazoa > Arthropoda > Insecta > Lepidoptera > Gelechiidae > Phthorimaea > Phthorimaea operculella. The sequence goes on from JANFCV010000034.1 coordinate 1,567,373, forward strand.
CAAAATCGAGCGAGATATTTTAGCCGAAACTCAGTGACTATCCTCAGTGAGAGAGATAGAACTTATGACGTCTTGAATTCAACGTAGTGTTGCCGCCCGTTACTGGATTGTCGATAGTTTACTGACAGTTCTAAATGTAGAAATACTATTGATACTATCGATTATCGATGGATTTTCAACCATGAGCCACGATACTATCGATTATTGTATCGCTCCATTTTGAACTATAGATACGAGTACAGTCTAGCAAAAAAGAGTAGAAATTAAATAAAATGGAACTAAAAACAAAATCAACACACAACCTCCGTCACCTGGCTCCACCTGCGACGAGATAAGCCCGCATCGTAAATATCGTGTAAAGTGACAGGTTGTCAGCTTGTCGCCTAAAATTGTGTTACTAGTAAACCCTCGAGTCCCTTTGCTGGACTGTATTGCTCTATTTTGAACTATCGATAGGTACCATCGATACTATCGATTGATCTAGCAATTGTGTAGGTATTTTAAATAAAATCTATCAATAGTAGTACATACTATATTTTATAAGGTCCTATTGAATTCACTGCAAATATTTTAGGGGCAGATCAAATAAAATATAAGCATGTACAAGGCAAATTTTTAAAGAAATCTACACGCTAGTGTTCGAGAAAATGGCATTTAACTAAAAAAACACAAAACGAAAAAAGTGCACCCTGTTTGTCCTAGAAACACACACTTTGATGAATTTAAATTACGCGCCAAAAAAAGGTGCTGTGATTGGTTGGTTGTTAGTGTGCGTGCCATGTAAGTGAATCCTGTCTACGTGGCGGAACATCAGTCGGGTCAGTCAAAGGATGTTCACATAATTAATTAAAAAGTTTGTTTGAAAATGAAAAATAAAAACTAGCGTGTAGATTTTTTTAAAATGCCTTAAATGTTTTTCTTATACATATTTACGCATGCCCTTAAAATATTTGCAGTGAATTTAATAGGACCTTATAGATAGTTCGGCAACACTAATTCAATGGCCGGGGGTCATAAAAATTAAATAATAGCGATGCATAACGGGACTGCCCTTGTACCCTACAGTTTTCAACAACGGTGTAAAATCGATGCACTTTACATCGCATCGCTGCGACGATTAATTGGTTATTGATCGCGCCGACAGCCCTCGGGCTGCGTGTTACACGTGTACCAGCTATACAGGGTGGTAGAGAAATAGGGCGACACCTCTCATAAACCCTTTCATGGGTTAACTCGCAACATGAACGCAAACTGAATCAAAGATTTTTTTGACCGAAAAACTTCTCATTGTAAAAAATTTTCAAAGACACTTTCACAGTAAAAAAAGCAATGAAATTTGAATTAAGAACACTGATATACTAATAAGTATTAGGTATGGTATTAGGATTTAGAAAGCTCATAATCAAGCTCATAATAAACGCTATATTGAACGTTATTAGACATTTATTCCCAACAAATAAACCCAAATAAAACGTAATTACACTTGCTAAGTGACTCGATTTTTCTGATGGGACGTTAGATCGAAAAAAAAAACAGATTCATAAATTCATGTACTGAACAAGCCAACCATTGCTCTTGAGGGTACAAGAAAAACACGATGAACAACGTATATCCTCATTTTCTTTAATAGATAACATTACACAATATGTGTAGTATTGAAAATTTGCAAAACACCCTGTATTGATATTCACCGAGAAGAAATAGAAGACTTTCAGTAGTTTCAGTAGTTTATTCAAAAGGCTCGCCTTGAAGCGCGTTCTTCTTAGAAAAGCTTTTCAGCGTATTATCTAGGAAACGTTCTTGAGTTCTACTTGTACACGAGAATCCTATTTCAACCGTAAACAAACTTGGTATTGCAAAGGATAGTTAGAAGCTTGTTTTACATTGTCGTGTTGGAGGACTTTAATTCATTCGAACGTGAATCGTTTGAAGAACTTACGTTTACTTTAGATAACTTCGGGTTGAGAACTAATTTTATATTTTGAAAGTATTTGTGTTAATACTTTAGAAAAGTGCCCCTTTTAAAAGCAAATATCAGTTTGCTCGAGACAGTAGGTAACATTTTAGTGTCTTTGTTTCAAATAAGAATTTAGAAGACCCTACTCAATATTGAAAACTTTTTATGATTCATATTTCCAGGCCTACGTTATTGAAAAGAAAATATAGATGGCGCTTTTATTTTTTGGAAAACAAGCAAAATTTTTTTGAACCATCGACCTTCACCGTCTGTACTGGCGCCGCCTCTACCATCTGGGTTACAGCATCTCATTTCCAGCCTGCGCATTAAGCAAGTGTATCTTGACCACTAACCCGTGGTAGGGCTATCTACCGGGATAGTTTATCAACTAATTCCCAGCGACTAATCTATTCATGCCCGCCGTGACTGAATTTTCTTCTCTATGATTTCAACCTATGTTCTCATGTTTTGTTTTTTACCTTACACATGGATTTGCATGTCTTTAATAATTTACAGTAAATATTAGGTAAAAGACACTTGAGTGCGATCTCAAAGCCGCATGAAAGTCAAAACCTGTGATTAAATAACAGATCAAAACCCCTGCTCCTGTAAGTTGCCGTACCTTCAGCCTGAGTTTAAACTTGACAATGATGCACACCACACAGGGCGCAGTCCCTTACACTGTTTCTAATGACAATCTGGTGACTCGCAATATCACGTGTTATCCCTGGAGGATTCGCCAATGTAATGAATATATGCAGTTATTTCGGAATCTGAATTTCGAAATTGTGTATCTAGATCACAGACCATCTAGACAAGAAGTAATAGGTTGCCTTGCCAGTTGCCAGCCTATCGCCTGAAATTGTAATATGAATTAAACCTTTGAAGTCCTTTAGTTGCCTCAATCGACACAAAAAATGGAAAAGAAATGAGACTATTCTAAGTCATGCTGACTAGGAAATCCCTCTAGTCAAAGAGACAGTCCCTAAGTTTTCTGTAAAAATCAATTCTTTTGACTTACCTTGCTGACAAGGAAATCAGTCTCGTTGAAGTGTTTGCCGAACATCTTGGGCGATATTTATATCTTTTGAAGTTTCCTGTAAAAACAATTCTTCTGACTTACCTTGCTGACTAGGAAATCAGTCTCGTCGAAGTGTCTGCCGAACATCTTGGGCGACTCGCCCGGTATGGGCTCGATCTTGATGCACACCTCCTGCCCCTTGCGCGCCGTCTCCACCTGCTTGTGGTTGATCTCTATTGACGTCACTATGCCGAGCTCCACGAACTATAGAAAAAACATTCCATTAGAGACAAAGTAATCAAGTACAAAATGACAGGAAGTCTCTTGAAGGTGTTTAAATGATTTTGCAGAGCAAAACCTACCTCGAGATATTTTATTCAACACATGCTATTTAATAAATATGCTGCTAAGCTTTTGCTAATTTTGCTAAATACCAAAGGTTATGGAGTCGGAAGCTAGAGTTTTTTGCACTTGGGACAATCTCTCTTTGTCGAAAAGTGTGTCAAATGTGGTCTTTGAGAGATACGATGCACTGGGCCTTGCATTAACACTAGAACATACAAAGACGCATTTGAAACATCTCTACGTTTTTTGTTGTGGTTTGACCACTATACTGCATTTCACATAAGAAGGGTAGGCTGACGTTTTGTGACATAGTGTTGCCGGCACTCGACTACAAAATATTTGAGAACTAGTCTGACGGGTTCCAATCGGATCCGATGTTACCCAGAAGGGTCGATTAAAATTTAACTATATTGAACCCTTACTTTTTAACCACATTCCTTTCTTACACTTGACTTGTATATTTTTTTACGATTTTTATTGTTTTTTATAATGTTTTACCCATGTGTAGCGGACGAGCTGGTAATCACTAAGAAAGAGGGAAAACAAGATCTAAAGCGTGTAAATATCTATAATGAATAAAATTGGTAAAAAATACAAAGAATCCATATCAAAATCACATGACAAAAGCAATCAGTCAAAAGGTAAAGTCTATAAAACCAAAAATATAAAAAGAGGTTCATCGCGTCGTTCACACCCCCCCTCCAGTGCCTGGTCCAGGCACCCCAACACATTCTACGACGCGCTGGCATCTGGGGCTAGTGGTAAGCGGCGACTACACAGACGCTACGATCGCTCAGGTTGGCTTGTCTTGTGCCTTGTCATGTGTCTTGCCGTGCCATTCTTTGCTGCGTGCTGCTTGTCTTGTTGGGTCTGTCTCGGTCTTGCAATCCCTGGGATGCGTCTGCTGCGATGGCTCTGCTGCTGATGCTCTAATAATCTTCGCTGCGTACAGCGGGCCGCTGCTAGCTACAATAATCTATGCTGCATACGCTACAAAATCTGTGCTGCTTACAGCGAGCCCCTGCTTGCTGCAACATATTCTGTGCTGCTTATTCTACACTTATCTAAATTCTATGCCGCGTTTAAAGTTGTCTCTCGCATGCAGCAGTGACATTATACTAAACGCATCCTCTTCCTGCTTACTGAATTCAGCGTCTTGAATTATTGCACAACATAATTATTTGGCTTATCATAACACGTTCTACTTCTGGCATCTGCAGCGTGAGTACGGACTGTATTTGACGGCGGCGGCTCATTACTAGTTGCGGTTCTTGATGCATGTATGGGGTGCAGTGGGAGTGTAAACGACGGATTCGGAAATTCTAAAAGTATGAAAATACAAAATTATATAACGTTAAAATTAAATACAAATAAAGGTGGCGGGATATACAAATATCTAAAAACATTTCTTATTTAAATTCTTATTCCTTTGTTGACCGAGTGAGTCAGGGAAAATGCGGAGCTGCACGTCACCCCCTTTCTATGACGCGTTTCATGGCGTCTTTTGTCAGCAGCAGCAACACAGGGTAACTTGAACGAAGCGGAGAAGCTTTAGACCTTTTAGGTATTGAACTTTGGTTGCTAACCCAAATACCTATAAAACCAAACGTACAATTAATTAATTTATGAAACTGGCAGGTTGTCCAGCCCCTCGGTCTGGTTCATTCACAACAAGAACAGAAAAATCTACGTATCTTGCTGTTCCTGTCATGGAAGGGCTGAACGAAAACCGGCAGTTATCTGTCTACAAACCTACGAACAACCATTTATGCTTTTCCGCTCAACTCTTGCCCATTATACTAGCCTGGAACTCACCACACATCATTCTACCACAGCTTTAGATTCTGTTTTCCAAAATATTTCTAGATTTCTAGTTTGTACAAAAATTTTATCTGTCAGATTTTGACCAAAACAATTTACGATTTCATGAAAATATTTAATTCGGCAGGACCAAAAAAATGTAGCGGACGAGCTGGTAATCAGTAAGAAAAAGGGAAAACAATATCTAAAGCGTGTAAATATCTCTATTAAATAAAATTAGTAAAAAATACAAAGAATCCATATCAAAATCGCATGACAAAAGCAATCAGTCAAAAGGTAAAGTCTATAAAACCAAAAATATAAAAAGAGGTTCATCGCGTCGTTCACACCATGGATACCCATCCGTTGTTTACAACACGCCAGGTGTGGCGAGCGCGTAAATGCACGCGCTAACCCACCACTTGTGTGATGCCACATTAAGATCCGCTCATTCTTAAAAATATCCGAAATAGCATCTAATGATCCGCGCCGGCAACTTTACTAGAGATGTAGAAGGGTGAAAAGAAAATCGAACGAAAAAGAAACGATTACCTATATGGAGTATTATTACCCTAATAACCTAAAAAATGCATTTTATTGTGTTAATATTATATACTACTTAAATAGTTATTTCTCCGCAGACGAGTCCCTTTAATTCACGCTTAAATGTATGACTAATTGGTTGTCAATAAGATTATGGATTTGTATAATGTCTCCCCATCCCCCGACCCCCAAACGTGGAGCACAATTTTCTTTGTCTTTTTCAACCACTTTGCTCCAGTCCTCCAGTTTCATCATTTTGGTAGACAAAAACCTATTATTTTTTCGTTCGATTAAACACTACTACATCACTAGTTATTTCAAATTATAAACGTCACAGTACCCATCGGCTGTGAAATACACTATAGTGTGTTCATGTGCTTGAATTTCCACGGAAGTGATTTCTGTGCTTTATTATCTCGCTGTAGTTATAAAAGTTTGAAGAGGAAAAATAACATGAGAGTAAAAAGTATACTCACTTCTTTACTAGGTACACAGATAGGCGTGCCTTCCTTGAGGATGCCCGCCTCCACCATCACTCCAGCCACGATGGGGTCTCGAGAGTTGAACACGAACTGCGGCAAGATCTAAATGGAAGAACAAGAAATTATTGATTTATGAAATTCGTACTCGTAGTGTCCATAGCATAAAGCAAAGAAGTTTTTACATGAGCGGGATTTAAACCTACGTTACCAGTGGTCCAAGGCAAAGTGATTTAAATTTCGAACATAACAATTATTTTTCTAAGTTGCGTTGAATGCTTTTTGTTTCTTTATGCCTTAAACACAAATAAGGTGAACGCGCGCTTTTGCATTTTCTCACTTGTAGAGATGAAAAGATGTGTGTACTATATGAGAGGAAATTCATTTACAACTGGTGCTTTTGATTGCCTCACTGGGCTCAGGATACTAATTTTGAATCACGAGAATAGAGCGAGTATCATTCGCTACCTCGGGATACAAATCAGCACTTGTAGCAAAAATAAACTTTGCCCTCAGGATGATGTCCGCCATTACCAGGTTGACCCACCTTGAGCTTGCAGGGGAAGACGGCGATGTGCTTGAACTCCTTGCGTTGCTTCAGCTCCTCCCGGTAGGCAGTAAACTTGTCGAACAGGTGGTAGATGATGTCCGCCATCACCAGGATGATGTCCGCCAATACCAGGATGATGTCCGTCATCACCAGGTTGACCCACCTTGAGCTTGCAGGGAAGACGGCGATGTGCTTGAACTCCTCCCGCTTGCGTTGCTTCAGCTCCTCGGTAGGCAGTAAACTTGTCGAACAGGTGGTAGATGATGTCCGCCATCACCAGGATGATGTCCGCCAATACCAGGATGATGTCCGTCATCACCAGGTTGACCCACCTTGAGCTTGCAGGGAAGACGGCGATGTGCTTGAACTCCTCCCGCTTGCGTTGCTTCAGCTCCTCCCGGTAGGCAGTAAACTTGTCGAACAGGTGGTAGATGATGTCCGCCATCACCAGGATGATGTCCGCCAATACCAGGATGATGTCCGTCATCACCAGGTTGACCCACCTTGAGCTTGCAGGGAAGACGGCGATGTGCTTGAACTCCTCCCGCTTGCGTTGCTTCAGCTCCTCCCGGTAGGCAGTAAACTTGTCGAACAGGTGGTAGATGATGTCCGCCATCACCAGGATGATGTCCGCCAATACCAGGATGATGTCCGTCATCACCAGGTTGACCCACCTTGAGCTTGCAGGGGAAGACGGCGATGTGCTTGAACTCCTCCCGCTTGCGTTGCTTCAGCTCCTCCCGGTAGGCAGTAAACTTGTCGAACAGGTGGTAGATGATGTCCGCCATCACCAGGATGATGTCCGCCATTACCAGGATGATGTCCGTCATCACCAGGTTGACCCACCTTGAGCTTGCAGGGGAAGACGGCGATGTGCTTGAACTCCTCCCGCTTGCGTTGCTTCAGCTCCTCCCGGTAGGCAGTAAACTTGTCGAACAGGTGGTAGATGATGTCCGCCGCGAATATCTTCACGCCCAAGTTGTCCGCCATCTCTTGTGCGTCGCGCTCGATCTAAACAACGCATGCATTATTGTAAACTGTTATAATTTCCGCAGATAAGGAATGGTTCCCGAATTGGCAACATTGTTGTTTCATAATAAATGAAAGCAGAATAGTAACAATGTTGCCTTGAAACAATGAATTTGGATCCATTTTTATCTACACAAGTTGTAACACTGAAGTTTTGCCAAAATCCTACCGTCTGCGCCATGTCAGGAGTGGCGTCAAGGAAATACGGATTGATTTATACTATTGTATTGTAATCGCAAACATATAATGAACACCAACAAGTTTGATGCATTTAATATGATTTTTAGATATTTGGAAATCATTATGTGTCAAAAAGGCAAATACATAGCACGATTAAGACAGGAATGTGCTAATTCTCTGTAATTCTAGCCACAGTCGGTAGACCGTGGATTGAAGTTCTATCAATGTTATAATTTATGCATTTCTTTAAACTAAGATGTCTATCCCTGTGTTATCGGTGAAAAAAACCTATTGTGTCCATTTTTTGGACAAATAACATTTGATAAGACTTACCTTGACATCGAAAGCTAAAATTACGGCCCATTGCGAGTCGTGTTCCAACATGGCGGACGCCTTCATGACGTCACGCTTCACCACTGGTCCTATCCTAATGGCCGAGTACTGTGGAAAGATAACATTATAAATGTACGCTACTTTAATAATATGTTATAAAATATAGACATAAAAATCTAGCTGGAAACATTTCAAAGGGTCAACCAACCAGCTCATGAAACTGAATGAAAACCTTTTTCTAAGGAACAAAACCAAAAAAAATTCATTTAAAATTGTATTGAAGTCTTATTTTTTCAACCCATTTCGACCGACGTTCCTTAGAAAAAATATAAAAATTGACGACAATCGGAACTTACGTTATAAAAATAATCATTGGCCAACAAAAATGAGCTATAATTTAAATGAAAAGAAGAGAAGACATCTCTGTACTTACGGGTATTTTACTAGTCCTAAGGAACTCAAGCAACGCCTCGAGTGATCCTAGGGTGGAGGCCTGCACGTACACGCCCCGATCTGACAGCTTTATCGACGACAGCGCCGATTTCAGTTCTCGCGCTACCTCCTCTCTGAAAATAAATAAATTATATGAAATGTATCATAAACCGTAATTGTATAAAAACTGTAATCTTTAAACTTACTGCATTACCCCATCAATGCACCAGCAGTATTACGCCATTTACTCCCATCAAATTTTCTTCTAATTCATTTATGATTTTGTTTATATCAGGATCTCTGTTGAAGCCTACCACTGATAGTAGCCCACACAAGTAACCTCACCGCAGGGTATGTTATTCAAGAAAAGTAACAGCTAGATCGTCGGCCGGGTAATGCTTAGAAGCCAACTGTTCTACATGATTTTTGAGTACTCTACGGCTTTGTGCGGTAGGGTGCGCACAATACGCGTCAAAAAATATTCAACAGAAATTATTAATCACAAAATGTGCAGTTGGCGTCAGGAAAAATCGTGTGCGTGACAACTGTCAATCTATCTATCCTTGTCACACTTGGAAGAATTACATACTTTTATCCCGTTCTAACATGACGTCTCATCTTCATATGTGCACATTTTGTGATGAATATTATCTGTTAAATATTTTCTCACGCGTATTGTATACCCGTGCGGTATCCTGGCGGCACGTGTGTAGTATGCTCAACATAATGTCAGACTTTAGAGGACTTACTTGAGCACTTCAACTTCATCAGGTTTTTGTGCGACGAGCAGATTGAGTCCGGCAATAGCTTTCTCCAACTCTTTAGCAGCGATCTTCACTCCCTGCGCGCCCGTCACTTCTTTGTGCTCTATGTACGCATTCTGTAGAAAATAAAAACACAATCGTCACTGCTTGGTAACTACAGGGTGTAAGGGACAGCTCTCCGAATAGGATGCAGTTAGACCACGAAACTGAACAACTTCCCAAATATTTTAGAACATGTTAAAAAATTTTAGACTTCCCATAGTAAACGCAGTTAGCTGATCTTGTTTTTGTATGGTAGGTCAAAAAACTTGCGAAACGTTGTTCAGTTTAATGGTCTAAATGCGCCCTATCAATATTCGGAGAGCTGGCCCTTACACCCCGTATTCATTTTTCTAGTTGACTGTTTTGATCTATTTCTCAACTTTTTATAAAGAAATAACAAGGGAAAGCAAAATAATGTTCAAACAGGAGGCACAAATAACTCTTACTTATACAACTGTGCAAAAAGAACTGAAATTTTTCAAATAATCTTCTTTCAGTTTAAAATCTCTATTTTCGTACTACCATTACTTTGAACTGTCGTTGACAGCAGGGAACGTATCTGCGTCACTCACGCGTCACTATTGGTCCACCTGTCCCTGCTAGCACCATGACCTTGACTTGACCTTCAACTGACCTTGACCCTAAGTTCCTTCATGGGCTGCGGCATGAGCAGGGAACGTATCTGCGTCACTATTAGTCCTTCAGTCCCTATAGTAACCTTGACCTTGAAATCACCTTCACTTGACCTTGAACTGACCTTGACCCTAAGTTCCTTCATGGGCTGCGGCATGAGCAGGGAACGTATCTGCGTCACTATTAGTCCTTCAGTATCTACTAGCACCATGACCTTGACTTGACCTTCAACTGACCTTGACCCTAAGTTCCTTCATGGGCTGCGGCATGAGCAGGGAACGTATCTGCGTGACTATCGGTCCGTCAGTCCCTGCCAGCACCATGGTGTCTCCCTCGCGAAGGGTACCGTTGATCAGAATCGTGTCGATCGTCGTTCCTAACCCTGGGATGGCTTTGACCTGCGAATAAGAATTGATAATGTAAATAATGGTAAGAGCAAGGATGTAATATCACTAAAAACATCAGGTTGAACCTCTTGGTTAAACGATCTTGTGTTTGTGACTATTGTTCGGAAACTAAATGAGTTTTTAGATTTATTTAGGAAAGTTGGACAAGAGAAAAGCATGAACGAAAAAAAATGCGACGTAATTAAAGCCTATCCCACACAGACGCGGCCTGCGGTGGCGGTCTGCTGTTGCCCTCTTGCTTGACCGTGATATCAACACACTGCCGCGGCCGCGGTGGCGGCGGTGGCGGCCTACGCGGGACCATTAACTCTAGAGTCTCCTCTGCGACTGGACGTTAGTAGGTAATGGCGAACCATGAAGTTATAATGCTATTATTGGCGTTTGCAGAAGATGAAAGAAAAAGGTAAGTGAGTTTAAAGTAAAAAATAACAGTTAAGATACAATTACTCAAGTTTTTTGCTTACCATCACTTTGTCCAATTATTTCGGCAATACTATCCCATATTTTGTTTTTAATCCTGTTGTTTTTATAATCTTTATGAGATGTATCATATAAAACTTTATAATTTTGCACTGTTTGAATTAAAATCTCAGTGTTTACATCCATTATTGCACGCGGTACACGCGGCCTGTTGTGAAAATTTACAACTGACCGCGTAATAGCCGCCGCGTGCCCGCGCGCTCATTCACACAGAAGCGGTGGCGGAGGGGGCGGGGCTTGCGGCCGCGGTAAGCCGCGCTGTGACCGCGTCAAGACCGCGTGCGTCTATGTCATTCTTAGAACTCTCATATCATCCAACTGACCGCCACCGCCACCGCCACCGCAGGCCGCGTCTGTGTGGGATAGGCTTAATTTATACAAAAATCTCTAATCGATAAAACTGTAAGTGAAAGGCCCGTATTCATTTATCAACATTGTTTTAAAACTTTAAAACAAAAACTGTGCAGCTTTTGTCGCCACGAGACAAAGTTGCTAAAGAATCTATTTAAACAAACACCGTCCACACCTTTTTATAAACATGGAAATCGCAGCAGCAAACATGAAGTTGCCGCGGTTGCCGCGCAAACTGTTGTGAGTCGGATGTTGCTAAATGATGGCTTTATCTAGAAATATATTCTGTTACATTACCTCAAGCACGGTAGCCAGCAGTTGATGTGAGAAGATCAGTCGTTTGTGCAGCGGTCCTTCGCACGCAGACACGATCATAGCGAGCAGGTTTCCCAAACCTCTATTTTCATTCTCTAAGTTCCCAAAGTTCTTTCATTGGTTGGTTTATCTGCGTGACTATCGGTTCGTCAGTCCCTATAGTGACCTTGACCTTCAACTGACTTTGACCCTAGGTTCTTTCATGGGTTGTTGATATACAATGTTAAGTCAGATGTTGTTAAAAGATGGTTGTATCTAGACAATTATTCTGGTACATTACCTCAAGCACGGTAGCCAGTAGCTGATGTGAGAATATCAGCCGTTTGTGCAGCGGTCCTTCGCACGCAGACACGATCATAGCGAGGAGGTTGCCCATGCCCTCGCCCGTCACGGCCGACGTGGGGACTAGGGACACGTACGACCGCGGGTCCGGGTTCTCGTAGAATAGCTAACAAACTTACTCCGCTGACTCAGCGACCCAAAGAGGACCTTGGCTTCCGAAACGAGCTCTCTCCACTGATCCCTGTCCTACGCGATCTTCTGCGAACCGCTGGCTCGAAGATCGCGCAGGTCAGCCTCTACCTCGTAGAATAGCGCTGCGTTAATAATAAATTACCTCAAGCACGGTAGCCAGAAGTTGATGTGAGAATATCAGTCGTTTGTGCAGCGGTCCTGCGCACGCAGACACGATCATAGCGAGCAGGTTGCCCATGCCCTCGCCCGTCACGGCCGACGTGGGGACTATGACGTGGGGGTTCTCGTAGAATAGCGCTGCGTTAATTATTCTAGTACATTACCCTTAGAGTATAATAAGCAAGCTATAGAGTGCGCTTAAAAAGTTAGAACTGTTGGTAGTAATCTGTTCACAACCTCTCCGTCTAGCAGTAGCAACACACCAGTGACAGCACTATTGAACCTCTATAACTTCTCATTTTGACGTCTGTATTTAGGAAGCATTGCTTACGCTTTGACAGTACGCCGCGGTGCCTTAGGCGTATTCTATAGCTTGCTTATATAATACTCTAAGACATTACCTCAAGCACGGTAGCCAGTAGCTGATGTGAGAAGATCAGTCGTTTGTGCAGCGGTCCTTCGCACGCAGACACGATCATAGCGAGCAGGTTGCCCATGCCCTCGCCCGTCACGGCCGACGTGGGGACTAGAGACACTTACAACCTCGGGTCTTAGACAAATCAACCTCTGGACACGAAACCTTAGGAATTTGTTCTAGATATATTTCAACCAATCTTGAGGGAGAGGGAGATAAAGACAAATAATCTACTAAATTGAAAAAATACGTAATTCATATCATATCTCTTCACTTTTGACATTTTAAAATTAGAACCACTAAATTGACTGACATTGGTGAACGAATTTTAAAACTGACAGATAAAAACCGGCTAATAATAGTACTACAACCTACTGATTGAAATGTATTAAAGTATATGACAACAGATAAAAACCGGCTAATAATAGTACTACAACCTACTGATTGAAATGTATTAAAGAATATGATCTTTTTCATGGAGACGGTAGCGGTTTGTTTACTTTGATATTTATTTACCATAGTTCAAAGCTAGAAGGGTAGAGGGTAAAATGTCATCGAGTCGTGTCCAGAGCTTGATTTGTCCAAGCCTCGGTTCAGGATTCTCGTAGAATACCGCTGCGTTGATTATTCTGGTACATTACCTCAAGCACGGTAGCCAGCAGTTGATGTGAGAATATCAGCCGTTTGTGCAATGGCCCTTTGCAGGCAGACACGATCATAGCGAGCAGGTTGCCCATGCCCTCTATTTTCATTCTCTAAGTTCCCAAAGTTCTTTCATTGGTTGGTTTATCTGCGTGACTATTGGTCCGTCCATCCCTATAGTGACCTTGACCTTCAACTGACTTTGACCCTAAGTTCCTTCATGGGTTGTTGATTACAATGTTGCGAGTCAGATGTTGCTAAATGATGGCTTTATCTAGAAAATTATTCTGTTACATTACCTCAAGCACGGTAGCCAGTAGTTGATGTGAGAAGATCAGTCGCTTGTGCAGCGGCCCTTCGCAAGCAGACACGATCATAGCGAGCAGGTTGCCCATGCCCTCGCCCGTCACGGCCGACGTGGGGACCAGAGACACGTACGACCGCGGGTCTTAGACAAATCAACCTCTGGACACGAAACCTTAGGAATTTGTTCTAGATATATTTCAACCAATTTTGAGGGGGAGGGAGGTAAAGACAGATCATAATCTACTAAATTGAAAAAATACGTAATTCATATCATATCTCTTCGCTTTTGACATTTTAAAATTTGAACCACTAAATTAATAATTATTCTAGTACATTACTCTTAGAGTATAATAAGCAAGCTATAGAGTGCGTCTAAAAAGCTAGAACCTCTCTGTCTGTTAGTAGCAAAACGCCAGTGACAGCACTATTGAACCTCTATAACTTTTCATACATTTGACGTCTGTATCTAGGGAGCAACTGCTTACGCTTTGACAGTACGCCGCGGTGCCTTAGGCGCACTCTATAACTTGCTTATATATACTCTAAGACATTACCTCAAGCACGGTAGCCAGCAGTTGATGTGAGAAGATCAGTCGTTTGTGCAGCGGTCCTTCGCACGCAGACACTATCATAGCGAGCAGGTTGCCCATGCCCTCGCCCGTCACGGCCGACGTGGGGACTATGACGTGGGGGTTCTCGTACAATAGCGCTGCGTTCATTATTCTAGTACATTACCCTTAGAGTATATAATAGAGTGCGCCTAAAAAGTTGGCAGTAGTCTGTTCACAACCTCTCTGTCTAGCACTAGCAACACACCAGTGACAGCACTATTGAACCTCTATAACTTCTCATTTTGACGTCTGTATCTAGGGAGCAACTGCTTACGCTTTGACACTACGCCGCGGTACCTTAGGCGCACTCTATAGCTTGTTTATATATACTCATAAGTTCTTTCATTGGTTGGTTTATCTGCGTGACTATCGGTCCGTCAGTCCCTATAGTGACCGTGACCTTCAACTGACTTTCACCCTAAGTTCGTTCATGGGTTGTTGATATACAGATGTTGCTAAATGATGCATTTACATAGATAATTATTCTGTTACATTACCTCAAGCACGGTAGCCAGTAGTTGATGTGAGAAGATCAGTCGTTTGTGCAGCGGCCCTTCGCAGGCAGACACGATCATAGCGAGGAGGTTGCCCATTCCCTCGCCCGTCACGGCCGACGTGGGGACTAGAGACACGTACGACCGCGGGTCCGGGTTCTCGTAGAATAGCGCTGCGTTAATTGTTCTAGTACATTACCCTTAGAGCATATTTAAGCAAACTATAGAGTGTGCCTATAAAGTTATAACTGTTGGCAGTAGTCAGTTCACGACCTCTCTGTCTGTCAGTAGCAAAACGCCAGTGACAGCACTATTGAACCTCTATAATTCTCATACATTTGACGTCTGTATCTAGGGAGCAACTGCTTACGCTTTGACAGTATGTCGCGGTGCCTTAGGCGCACTGTATAACTTGCTTATATATACTTATTATACTCTAAGACATTACCTCAAGCACGGTAGCCAGCAGTTGATGTGAGAATATCAGTCGTTTGTGCAGCGGCCCTTCGCACGCAGACATGATCATAGCGAGCAGGTTGCCCATGCCCTCTACTTTCATTCTCTAAGTTCCCAAAGTTCTTTCATTGGTTAGTTTATCTGCGTGACTATCGGTCCGTCCGTCGCTAAGGTGACCTTGACCTTTAGCTGACTTTGGCCCTAAGTTCGTTCATGGGTTGTTGATATACAATGTTGCGAGTCAGATGGCTTTATCTATAAAATTATTCTGGTACATCATTACCTCAAGCACGGTAGCCAGCAGCTGATGTGAGAATATCAGTCGTTTGTGCAGCGGCCCTTCGCACGCAGACACGATCATAGCGAGCAGGTTGCCCATGCCCTCGCCCGTCACGGCCGACGTGGGGACCAAAGACACGTACGACCGAGGGTCCGGGTTCTCGTAAAACAGCGCTGCGTTTAGACCCTGAAAGAAGAATAACACATTGATGAATACGACTATGACAAAAATTGCTTCGATTATGGCAAAGTGGCAATGGCAAAAACTTTTCTTTACTATTCTGGTGACGTGGAAATCTTCATTTTAAAGCTGACTCACGCAAATTTGCAAATGGATTTGGTCCATGATCATCAAAGGTTTAGTTGTGGGCAGCACTCGTAATATATGAGCACCATTGTTATCAATTCATATCATGTAAGTGATTTTACAGACCTGTTTAGCTATCTTACTGATCTGTTCAGCGATCTTACTGACCTGTTCAGCGATCTTACTGGCCTGTTCAGCGATCTTACTGACCTGTTCAGCAATCTTAGTGACCTGTTCTGCGATCTTACCGACCTGTTCAGCGATCTTACTGACCTGTTCAACGATCTTACTGACCTGTCCAACGATCTTACTGACCTGTTCAGCGATCTTACTGACCTGTTCAGCGATCTTACTGACCTGTTCAGCAATCTTAGTGACCTGTTCTGCGATCTTACCGACCTGTTCAGCGATCTTACTGACCTGTTCAACGATCTTACTGACCTGTCCAACGATCTTACTGACCTGTTCAGCGATCTTACTGACCTGTTCAGCGATCTTACTGACCTGTTCAGCGATCTTACTGACCTGTTCAGCGATCTTACTGACCTGTTCAACGATCTTACTGACCTGTTCAGCGATCTTACTTACCTGTTCAGCTATCTTACTGACCTGTTCCGCGATCTTACTGACCTGTTCAACGATCTTACTGACCTGTTCAACGATCTTACTGACCTGTTCAACGATCTTACTGACCTGTTCAACGATCTTACTGACCTGTCCAACGATCTTACTGACCTGTTCAGCGATCTTACTGACCTGTTCAGCGATCTTACTGACCTGTTCAGCGATCTTACTGACCTGTTCAGCGATCTTACTGACCTGTTCAGCGATCTTACTGACCTGTTCAGCTATCTTACTGACCTGTTCTGCGATTTTACTGACCTGTTCAGCGATCTTACTGACCTGTTCAGTGATCTTACTGACCTGTTCAGCTATCTTACTGACCTGTTCAGCGATCTTACTGACCTGTTCAGCGATCTTACTGACCTGTTCAGTGATCTTACTGACCTGTTCAGCGATCTTACTGACCTGTTCAGCGATCTTACTGACCTGTTCAGCGATCTTACTGACCTGTTCAACGATCTTACTGACCTGTTCAGCGATCTTACTGACCTGTTGAGTCTTACTGACCTGTTGAGTCTTACTGACCTGTTGAGTCTTACTGACCTGTTGAGTCTTACTGACCTGTTGAGTTTGACTGACCTGTTCAGTCTTACTGACCTGTTCAGCGATCTTACTGACCTGTTCAGCTATCTTACTGACCTGTTCAGCTATCTTACTGACCTGTTCAGCGCTCTTACTGACCTGTTCAGCGATCTTACTGATCTGTTCTGCGATCTTACTGACCTGATTAGCGATCTTACTGACCTGTTCAACGATCTTACTGACCTGTTCAGCGATCTTACTGACCTGTTCAACGATCTTACTGACCTGTTCAGCGATCTTACTGACCTGTTCAACGAACTTACTGACCTGTTCAACGATCTTACTGACCTGTTCAGTCTTACTGACCTGTTCAGCGATCTTACTGACCTGTTCAACGATCTTACTGACCTGTTCAACGATCTTACTGACCTGTTCAACGATCTTACTGACCTGTTCAACGATCTTACTGACCTGTCCAACGATCTTACTGACCTGTTCAGCGATCTTACTGACCTGTTCAGCGATCTTACTGACCTGTTCAGCGATCTTACTGACCTGTTCAGCGATCTTACTGACCTGATCAGCGATCTTACTGACCTGTTCAGCTATCTTACTGACCTGTTCTGCGATTTTACTGACCTGTTCAGCGATCTTACTGACCTGTTCAGTGATCTTACT